>JABAKD010000027.1:13556270-14040228 GCA_012845835.1 Undaria pinnatifida
AAGCGGCCCCGGCTGCTTCATGACCCAAGCCGCCCCGGCTGCGTTATGGATCGATGCGGTGAGTTTCGTTTTTTCGTTTTTCGTTTTTTTTTTTTTTTCCTCTAAAAGCCCCAACAGAGTTGGAACCCAGCGGTAAGCGTCAAACGAACGAGAAGTTAGGTCTTGAATGTTATCAACCCCTACAAATACGGTGATGTGCTGATGTGCCCATTTCGAGAGCATCCGCTTTAAGACTTCTCGGGAGATAAGACCGGGTGAATCGGCCTTTTGTTTAGGGGTGGTCGTAAACTGGGTACACCATTGCAGTATGATCGCGCAGCAGTGGGGCTAGTGCTGTGCTGCGCGCGTGTCGAACGTCTCCTTGCACAGCCGCGGTAGATCTGCCCGCGCGGGCGCGGTCGTTTTCAGTGCCCACGTGAAACGGTGCTGTTTTTCAATGGACTTAAGGGGTTTTCTGTCACGAGACCTGTTTCGGATTTTTTTTCCCTAATGGGTTTTTTTTTTTCCGGTACCGGCGGCCACCACCCTGAACCGGAACCCTGACAACATCCCCAACCCTATCCCTAACCCTAACCCAAGTCTAGCCAGAGGCCTGCTTGGTGGGTGTGTCGTGGGGTTGTTGTTCTTGGGAACACTCTATCACGGAGATTCATTGCTGGTAGGACTGAAAACGAAACAAACACGGAGGTGGGGGTAATCCCTGTTTCCCTTTTTTTTTTTTTTAGCTTTGTCATTCTTTGTTGGATATGTTGTCATTCTTTGTTGGATATTTTCGTTTCCCGGTTCACGTACAACACAGAGCGTCACACGAACACAGTCGTCGTGCAGGAGAGCTCCGCTGACAAAGGCGGATATTTTTGTTTTCGTTTTTCTGCGGTTAAGTTCGTCCTATATTGAGGATGGGTCTCCATAAAAGAGTCGCTGTGCGGGTATACCGAAGAAACATTGCCTTCGCGGGTAGATCTACGCGAATTCCTCCTTACATGGCAGTTCGGACAACGGTAGCACCCCCCCAACACGCAGTGGCCGATGATGTAATCGTCAATTTTTTGGTGTCACTTTTTTTTTCGTGAAGCCCCCAAAAGGGGGAACAATACGCAATCTGCAACAAAAACCATTCCGTACGTCGGACAGATCACGATACAGATCATCTAGATCCCATACCTGACGGCATGCAACCCTAACCCTAACCCTAACCCTATATCTGACGCCATGGTATATTGTGCAGGATCTGTGTGCCGCAAATCCAAGCAAGGAAAGCATGCGCTAGAGCATTCAGGTCATCCGGCTCTCACCCGGCAACATGATCTATAAGCCATGCAGATCATATTGACCAGGGATCTGTCTGCCCTGCAATACACAGATCATCTATAGATCGTTACCAATCAATAGGGATATGATCTGTCCGAGGTGTGACCTGTTTCCGACACGGATCATCTATAGATCATTACTATTTTTCTATAAGGATCTGATCTGTCCGAAGTGTGAACCATTCGGCGCGTTTTTCAGTCGCCGCCTGTGCGATAAAAATTACCTGGTATCCGGTACCTGGTTTGTGTTGCGCCAGTTTGCGGAACGTTTCCCTGGTTAAATTTTGCCCTCGCTCCGTTCGAGTAGCCGCGCCCGAGTGTTTATTTTAATTTGAAGGCTTTCTCCTTCCCACCTATAGAATTTTCTTTGCACGTTTTTCTTCAGCTCCCTATTTTTTTCTTGTGTCAGAGCCGGGGTCACATACTGTAGCAGCCCCCCCCCCCCCCCCCCTACACTATGGTGCACGCCTTCATGCTGTCGCGAGAAGGGTTCTGATTATTCCTTCTTTCGTCCTCGTCTCTCGGTTGGAATTGTGATGCAATCGTGTTTTTCGGTGTTTTTCGTTTACTTTTTCCTCCTCGGCTTTTGGTTCAGGCGTACATTGCCGTCTACACCCGCCTACGCAATGTCCTGGGCGATCAAGTTGCGCCCAAGGGAAGGGACATCGAGCAACTCGCTGTGAAGTTTGCAGGAGGCAGCGTGGAGCGCTCACGGGAGCTGCTGCAAAAATATCAGGTGACGAGCGCGGCGGGCGGTGGCCCCATGCTACGGTATGCCACCGGCCCTCTCCAATAAGAACGAGCCCCACAAGAAAACCCAGTCCAAGAAAACACAGAAAATATGACATTCGACAGCGCGTTTACCGGAGTAAATATGGGACACGACCTTTCTCAAGTATGAAATCTAGCCTACAAGCAACATCATCCCCGCCCCTTCATGAGAGGGCCAGTACTGCTGTATGGGTGCCTCCATTTCTTGCGGGCCTCATCGCCGGGGAGCATTGGACCTCTCGTCCAAAGCTTAGCAAACATTGAGGTACTAATCGATGCACGGTCTCGCGGCCTAGGCATAAAACACTTGATAGTAATTTATACGAAACCCAAACAGTATTCAAACGGTTTGTCTCAAACCGCACTGCTTGCGAGACACTCGCGGTAGTCTGTGGACGCCCCCCCCCCCCCCCCCCCCCCCCCCCCCCCCCCCTCATTGCTGCAGTTACACACTTCATGCGACTCGCCGAACACCTCATTGCGCTTCGTGCTTGGTGCAAGCAATGTCTGCCTGGTTGATGAACACACGGCGTGCTCCGTCCCGGCATAGTAGGGATACGAGGGTCTATGGTCATACGACTACGGCCGTGCACAAACTGAGCCCCCCTTCCCCTCATTGCTTTTATGTTATTTTAAAATATATATACAAATACGCAGCTGTGATGTCGAGGATTTTGTCGAAACTCGTCTTTGTTTTGGAGTAGTCAAGGCGAGAGATCGCATCGTTGGCTGAGGCTGAACCCCATGAATTATAGGGCTTTTTGCGGGTCCGGTCGCTGCTCATGGGTCGGGCCGGGTCACCCTGACCCGACCTGGTGACCCGGCCTGACCCGTGAGATTTCCAAATCCTCCTGACCGGACCCGGCCCGTGATATTTCGAACACCTCTTAACCTGACCCGACTCGAATCCACCGGCGAGACGGCGGGTCGGGTCGGGTCGTGACCCGTGAGAAGCCCTGATAACTTCCAGTCACGAGGGTGGCAGTATCTACTCTAGCGCCACCTGCAACACGTGTGCGAGATCAACCAACCCGACGAAAATGTCGCAGAAAGAGGTGGCACGCGTTGAAATCAAACGAGAACGTTTATTCTGCCACTCCGTAGTCATTGGAGCCTGTCTTGCGACACGATCACTTCGTGTGGGCTTCTGACGCTTTATTCTATCACCGCCATAGGTCTATGAGCCCTTGTCGTACTACTTTTTAAGGTAGAGCGATTAGTTTATGTCAGCGCAACAGCAACAACGACGACAACAACAACACCGCGACAACGGCGACATCAGCAACAACACGATACATGGTACATGCATGAGTCGTTCCGCCCCTCTTGAGCCGCGATTTTTTGTTTGTACTGACTCCTCCCGCTGCGTACCGTTCGTCGCCGGTTTTCAAATTGTCAGGAGGCATGTCGGCGAACTGTTACGGCGGAAAAACGAGACCTTTTGAACTACACCACGCCCGAATATCACGCGGCGGCCTTCTTAGTCGCGACCGTCGAAGCCGGGGTGAGGTGTTTAAGGTTTCACGAGTGGAGCCTTGCTCGCAAGGACCTGAAATCCACGAACAACAAAATGTGCTGCTGGCCTGAATTGAAGCCGTGTACAACTTTTTGGCTGGTCACATGCGCTACTCGCTGGACTACGTACGTACTGATAGTTGCGTAACTAAAGCAGGGATCGACAGTACCTACCGCTTACATTGGAAATTGCCGGTAACCACAGTGGACGGTAGGTAATGAGAAAAATCGCGGCAATATCGTGGTAGAATCAGGTCCCTAATGCCTCCTATTTAAAAGCTAACACATTTTAATGCCACGATTCACATGCAAGCTCGACTCCACACATGCATACACTGCGACGAGCACGTAACCGGCACATCAGCACATTAATCATGTGTCTTTGGGAGGTTGTAACAGACTTGCATTGGTGTTGCAGAGAAAAAAAGTGGAAACCCGGGGGTGTTTTTTGACCGTCCCCGACCTTGCGGTACGGTAAATTACATGTTCGGAAGTACGACCAACAGCTTGTTTGCGTATTTTACTGGTAGGTAAGTGGTCGACCCATAGGAAATACCAATCCTTGAAGTACAGTTGCTCAACAGGTGGTTCCTTCTAACGCGCGACAAAAGCTACGGTGCGGGGGTGTACTAGCCGTAGTCGTATGACCCTATAGACAAATAGACCCTCGCACCCCTGCACGGATGGGACGGGGCACGTCAGGTGTTCACCGACCAGGCAGACACCCCGTGCAACAAGCGCGAAGCGCAGTGAGGTTGTTCGGCGAGTCGCAGGAAGAGCGAGCTAGCTGCATCCTACTAAGAACCGCTTGTGATACGCATATTCCGGCACCATGTGCGTTCCTTTCTTGCTCACGGATGACAGCTTCGAGTGGTTTACCTTTTTCGCTGGTGTGACCACTGAAGCCACTCTTGGGGGTGTTTTTGTGATCGACTCGGAGGCACTCGCTCTAGCGGCTACCATTGTGCTTTCGCGGTTTCGATTTCGGGATATACGCCGCCATGGACGTGGTCTGCACGTTGCCCCGACAAGAAATATTTAAGTCCGTTTTTGAGTGGCCTAATATCAGAAGCGACAATGGGGGGGGGTATATATACCCCCACCCCCTACCGCACCCCTTGAAATATACCTGGTATATATATGTATATATAATAGTTGGCCTCGGTTGGCACCGACGCTGTAAAACATTATGCGTATATTGGGGTTGGCGTTGGTTGGCAACAACGCTGTAAAACATGCCAATCACTGCGTGAGCTAGACAACCAGGGCACCCTTTTTTTTTTTTTTTTTTTGGCGTTCACCGTGATGGTCATCGAGTTAGATCATATTGTGCGGGGTGGAGAACCCTAATTCCGCACAAGGGGAATGATCGAATGATCGCATCACGTAGTGTGAGCATGGTAAGGCACCCACGAGGCAGGTACAGAGTAATATCCAATATTGCTGCCTCTGGAGTGGCCACACCAGATAACGAAGTAAATCATTGGCGCTGTCATCCATCAGCAAAAAAGTAGGCACAAGATGCCGAAGTCCGTCTTACTAGCGGTTCTTGGAAGGATGCAGTTTACCCTTCATGCGACTCGCCGAACACCTCACGGCGCTTCGCGCTTGGTGCAAGCAAATGGCTGCCTGGTTGGTGAAAACCCGACGTGCTCCGTCCCGGCATAGTAGGGATGCGAGGGCCTATGGCCATACGACTACGGCCATGCACAAACTGAGTACACCCCCCCCTACCGTATTTCGATAGACCACGCGCGGCCCAAAAACGAGCGATGGTCAACGACCGTCTGGGGTATATAGCCTGCGTTGCAACCTTCGAAGCCAACGTGGTCGCAGGTTTTAAAGGTTTCACGAGTACAGCCATAGGAATGGCACAGACTCGGTGGGTGGATGGGCGGGTGGATGGGTGGTTGAGTGTGTGGGTGGGTAGGTGGCTGGGTTGTTAGGTGGTTGGGTGGCTAGGTGGATGGGCGAGTAGGTGAGTGAGTGGGAGGGTGGGTAGGTTGTTGAGTGGGTGGGTGGGTAGATCGTCGCAAAGGAGTCTCGGTGTCCATGGCGTTTGCTGGCGGGAATTTTCGGTTGCCCTGGAGGATAGCAGACTTCACCCATCCAGCCAAACGAAGCGATGCTGGTCATCGAGCCAGAGGGGTGCGGGAGTGTCTTCGACTCGTACACCTTCGAACTCCGGTGTTTCGGTGCCATGTCCGCGTCGACTGTAAATGGCCGGGAAAAGGCTAGAATTTTTTTGGATGTTGTAGCAAAGTACGTTTTCAGAGCACCTGCGGTACTGTTAAGGTTCCCACGTCACGGCGCGAGACCTGTCAATGACCTCCGGCTTACGCTACAAAGGTTGCGACGGCCGTCGGTTGCCGAACAGCAAAGTGCTTAGGTGACGGGAATAAACTCATTGGTTGGGTGGTTGGTTGATTTGTTTGCCCGTTGAGTGATCAGCTTCCTCCCCCTCTGGCCCCTACCCCCCCCCCCCCAAACCCCTCCCGGCACGCGCACGCCCCTGATGTACTCTGCCCGGTCCTTCCCCCCCCTCTCTCCCCACCGTCCCGCTTCGGTCTCTCTCCCTCGCCGCGCAGGTTAAAGTTCAAGCGGTGCGCAAATTCGTGGCGGCGGAGGTTAAGATGAATGTTCAAGATCTCGATAAGATCTGCGTCGACGTCGTGGTGAGTCATGTATGGGAGTTGTGCTTGTCGCTGGAAAACGGTGCGATGGTCCTTCGCGCGCTTCGAGCAGCCGCTAGTTCCTAATTTTCCCTAGTTCATTGTGCGTCTAAACAGCTTGTCTGGTAAAACTCGTAAACCCGTTCGACACTTTGAAAGCGAAAACTGACGGAATAAGCATGACGGTTACAGCGTCGTCGGTCCAGCCGAGATCGTCACGATACCTACCTTATCTAGGGTCACCACCGTCGCCACCGTGCTTCTTTTTCCCGCTCTTAGAGAAAGTGCGGGCTCGCTGACAACGAGCACGTTGCGAAGGCGTTCCGCATGACTGCTCCAGGCTCGGCGGACAGGGGACAGAGGAGCGAGGGCAAGAGAAAACAGGTTTTGCCGGCACCTGCGGGAGGCGGGTGCAACAGCGATGGCTCGCCGGCAACGGCTACGGCAACGACACGTCTCGGCGTGCCGGAAGGTTCGTCGCCGCTTTTCCGAACCCCTCTTCAGGGGGGTGCGTGTGTGCTTCCATGGTTTTCGGAGGTTGCTTCCTCTCGTTTGGGCTTGGGTTAACAGCGCGGGGTGACTGCTCTGTTGTTTTTTTCTACTTGTCTGAATGATTGAAAACCCATGGATTTGTTTCGCACAAACCAACATTGTGAATCCTTTGGGAGCCGCTCACGCGTTTTGGCCGAAGGCTACTTATATTTTTTTCTTTTGCGGTGGATAGAGGGTTAGACCCCTGTATATAGGACGATTAACGCCTATGGGTCTGTGGGTGGGTATATCCTAACGTGTTGACTAGGGACTGAACCAGCACGTACTGACAACCCTTGGCCCCACGCGGTTTTCAGCTCCTTTCAACCACGCCGACCGGAACGATCGTACGCCGATCCGGGCTCGGAATTTTGTATACCCCATTTTTTCCCACATGTGACCCCACCGCTGCCGACGGTTTGCGCTACGCCATCCCTTTCTACGCCATCTCTTCCGCGTTTAACCCCCTCCGGCGCGAAAAATCTGGACCTTGAATACCGACCGCTGTCGACTGTTCGCGCGACGCCCTCCCCCTCTACCCCCTTGCACCCTCCGCACCGCAAAACCTCCAGACGTCCCTTCAGAATTGCCGGAAAAACGCCTTGACTTCTCTAAAGCGGCACCGGGGTCCTCCGGAGCGCAAGCGGGCTCGGCGGCGGGAACAGCACAGTTAGATCCCGCCGCACCTTTGAAAACGTTCGTGAAACGGATTAGGACGCTTGAATCGCCCCTTTACGCGGAGTGGTGTCGTCAGGCTTTAGCCTGAATGGTCGACCTGAGGGGCGGACGGGCGGCGCGGGGCACCGGGGCGGGAGCGACGACACGCCCCACATGCGTTAGGATAATCACTATTAAGGCGTGCAAAAGCAGCATTTTTCCCGCGTAGCCCGTTTAGTCCCGAAAAAAAAAACCCCAAATCTAACTTGCACTATACAGAGTTTGTCCCCCAAACATGAGTATGCCCCGTTACAGTTTTGGAGGGGTTAAGGTCAAGTTACGTTTTTGTAGAGAGGCATTTTGGTTGGATTGGGGTGAGGGGCAGACTCTTCGCTGACGAGCGCAGGCTTTCCCCCCAAAACGCCTCCTTGTGTTTTACGCGCACCCACAAGTTGACCGAGTATCGCATCGGGATGCGATCGCGAACTCATTTTTTTTTTTCTCTTTGTGTCTGTCGCTCCCCAGCGCCGTGTTACTGTA
Organism: Undaria pinnatifida; assembly: GCA_012845835.1. NCBI lineage: Eukaryota > Phaeophyceae > Laminariales > Alariaceae > Undaria > Undaria pinnatifida. The sequence goes on from JABAKD010000027.1 coordinate 13,564,267, forward strand.
TAGGGGGTGGGTAACGGTGTGGCAAGACGAGCGTACACGAAGAGATAACTCAACGTATCCACAGCATGCTTGGAGTGCGTAGGCGTATATCCATCCTCGCCCAGAGGTGCGACAGGGAGTGAGATATTTTACGAATGACTTTTTTTAGGAGACTGTATGGGGTGCGATCCTGACCGCGGTGGAAATTCAAGTAAAGGTAGGGCAGGTCTCGCTAGAATTCCCGCTGGTGGACGCATGTAACCGTCGTCAATGTGTGCGCTGGTGGAAGGCGTAGAGCAAAATGGCTGATGCTTTCTGTTTTTTCATGGCTATTTGTTGCTCTTCCCGGGGGTGTTCGACCGGACTGCGCGGGTCTCCGGCTGTATCCAGCTCAATGGCGGCCCCTATCGGTTTTTGGCGACCTTGTAAAATAGCCCTGTAGGTATAGCTTTGGCGGGCGCTTGAATAAGTACCTCGCTTCGCTCCTAATTCGTTTCAACTATCAAGTTACAGTTCTTCTGGGTACTGGGTACGGGGATGCTTGCAACATTTCCCCGAAGATTCGTGCCGTCTAAATCACAAACAGCATAAGCATCTGCCCTAGGCATGCATGCCCTGCAAGACGACCGTCTTGACGACCGTCTTGTGTCATTGCTTCCCTCGCCATCATCACGTAGTAGATGTGCGCGGTACAGCTGTAGGAGGCTATTAACCGAACCACGGCATTGCACCACTTTATGGCACTGCACCACCATAACACCGTGTGACCGTCGCACTACCGATACTTTGACAACGAAGCCCTGTCTTTTGCCTCTATCGCAAGGGTTTGCCCTTGCGTAGCAACAACGCTACTATTCGCAACAAGACCCCCCCCTTGGTCCCACGCCATCCCTATACAAGACCCAGCGAAAATGCCAGTCCTCCACTCCTTCAAAATCTCCACCAGGAAAGTTTAAAGTCGAAGGCCCTACGCGTTTCACGTGGCGATCATTGCGCAGTGCCCTCTGTCACCCCCTGTGCCAAACCCTAGTCATCACGCGTGCCACCCCTACGTGCGCCGGTTGCTTATTCCGTCACACTCTTCAAACCATTCGATGGACGACGTTTGGCACGTGCTCCGCGCTCTTTGCCCGCGTTATTTCTGAGCGACAAGGCGCCTCAATCGAGGAAAGTCGTAACTGTTTAATAAGGGACTGCCCGAATAAAAACGTATGAATGCCACATGTGTAGTTCACACTACTTGTCCTTAGTGTACCAAGGCCATGGGATTGCTCATCGGGGAAGGGTGAGAACTGCTCAAGCGGGGGGAGCTTCAGAAAGACATCTAGGTGCACACCTGCCGTGGCCTGCTTGGCCTTCTCGCCTTAGCAGTAAAGGCCGCTCGCCTACCGTCGACGAGCTTGACCTCCGCAGTGAAGACGAGGAGGTTGGGCGCCTATACTGCCCATTGCACACGTTTGTAGCCCGCGGCCTGTTGGCCATGACTGCCACGCCGTCTAGCGGACATTGCTCTTTGAATGTGTGTTACTGCCGAAGGAACAGGATATCATGCATAGTGAGCAGCCTTTCGAGCTCTCCACGAGAGAGCTCTGGTGGTGACGCGTATACGGTACCATAACGCCTCCAAAGATGAACGAATCCGATGCCCAACACGATAACTCGTCAATGCCGGCAGATCCAGCGAACGTCGTTCCGGTATGGCATCTAGAGGAAAGGCCGTGTAACCCAGCACCACAAACCTGCGCTCGCGTGCAAGCAAGGGGAGAAAAAGCGACGCTTACACGACGGGGATTATGTGGGTTTACATCGCTGAAAACATCGTATTTTCGACTATCAGTCAGTTTTACACCTTTGACACAGTAGGTAAGGCGGAGGTTTAGATCACCCCTAACCGACCAGCGTCAAAATAAATATTGGCAGGGACCTCGGAGGGCAACACAGGCAATGTAAGTTCTGGTTTCCGACGCCTAGCCTCAACCTTGGCGGACCTGATCGGAAGAAGCGCGTCGCTGTGCTTTCAACGATATCCTAGTGGTTGTCGATCTTGCTTAACCACGCCGGGACTTCGGTGCATCGTTTTCGGGGTAGTGCGGCTTGCGAATGATGGCGAAGGCGCTCGTCGTCCACGATCGTTTCTATGCGCCACAAGGGTACAAAAATACCCTCAGCAGTGAACCGACACAGCTCTCAGCTTTTGCATGGACGGTGTGGCTCTGGTCCACCCGAAACCCGGCGCGGCGCTTCAAAACAAAATAACAGACGATGAGACCGTGGGATAACGTGGGAAAGCCAAGGGTCCAACACAATAATGCCCTGGTTTATCCTGCGGGTCACCCGTTTCTGTTGAGCATGTGTTCCACATGGCCAAGGCTGTATTACAACCCCATGCTCACTGCCGACTGGAGGCCACACACGCGAGTGGCTACAATGTGCGCCTCAACCAAAGACAAAACTAAGCACAATATTGTTGACATCGCAATTATCGCGAAACCGAAAAGCAACGAAGGCGTCTCCCGTGCGTGACTCTGAGCAGCTGAAAAACATGGCAAAAAAAAGTTACCCGCTACGGTACAGTGCAGCCTTAGCCATACCTCTATATTCGCCACTAAGACCCCGCCCCCCCCCGGCGACCCCACACGAAACGACGTTTCAACACGGATGCATTTACCCCAGCCGAACATCTCACGGCTTCGCGTTGGGTGCACGCAACGTCTGCCTGGTCGGTGAAGACTCGACGTGCTCCGTCGTGGCATTCAAAGGATGGGAGAGTCTATTCTCCTACGCACTACGGCCACGTGCGTGATACGATGATGACCCTCCCGCGCCGCTGGGGGTGGCGTCGGTTGTCACGACGCTGTAAAACACGCCTCTCATTACCTGAGCTAGACCGCCAGGGTACCGTCTTTTTTTTCGTTTATTTTTTGCGCCAACCGAGATGGTGGTCGAGTTAGATCATATTGTGTGGGGTGGAAAACCTTAAGTCCGCGCAAGGGGGATGCCATCACGTAGTGTGCCTATGGTAAGGCATCCACGAGGCAGTTACATGGTATCCCCATTGCTCTCTCTGGAAGTGGCCGCACCAGCGATAACTTATTTCGGAGCTGTCATCGGATATTCAAGAAAGGACGCACAAGGTGCAGAAGTCCGCCTCGCAAATAGTTCTTAGTAAGATGCAGCTCACCCTTCATGCGGCCCACCGAACACCTCACGGCGTTTCGCGGTTGGTAGCGCTTGGTGCATGCGATGTCTGCCTGGTAAGTGAAAACCCGACGTGCTCCTTACGGGCATAGTAGGGATGCGAGGACTTATTGTCTTAAGACTAACGCTATGCTTGCAATGAGTACACCCCCCCCCCCCTCCCCCCCCTTCTCCCCAAGCCACAAGCCACGTGGCTGCCCTTTCAATGCTTTGCGAATATCAAGACACCTGCCATGAAAGGCGAAATACTTTGCATTCTCTTTCGACTGGTGCGTGGTCAGCCACTCGGTCGGGCCCCCGGCCCACCGCTCTTGGCCGCGCCGGGGGCAGCGCACCATCCCACGCGCCCAGCTGGCAGGCTGATTCCCGCAACAACCCTGTTGACATACATGTCACCAACTTGTCTGCCGACCCCCGACGTATGGTGTGATTTGTCGTCGAAATTCTGGCCCACGGGCAACCACCACTGCTGTGCCGAAGGCGCCTCTATGAAGACCGACGACCTCTCCTATGAAGCGATCTGCCTGCACCCTCCGCCCGTGCCGTCGCGTCCCGTGAAGATCACGACCACTGCGTAAACTGCCACGAGCATTCACACTCTTTCGAGCAGCGTAAACACCCTTTCATGAACCCAAATGGCTGTTTGAATGTCGACGCCAGCCGACTCGACGACGACGGGGCGGCTTACCGTCGTTGGTACGGGCATTTTTTCCGATGCCGCAGACGTGACAATTTATCACGCCAGAACAACCAGCAGAAACAAGGTCTCCATGGCTCAGGGCACTTGCGCGGGCGCCAACAAGGCCAATGCCAGCAAAACATCCACAACTCACAGCTACGGTACCTTCATGAGCCACGGGAAGCATCAATCACTCGGCATCCTCGGATATCACCAGAGCGCCGCCTTGACCGTGCACCGACATGGAGGTCCCACCATATCCCGCTTCTCCTGCTGCTGCGCCTGCCTTTGGTATCCGCCACGGCGCCTCCTACGCCGCTGCGGTAACTCAGACGTGCGCCATTCTTACACTTTCTGCACGGCCAACTGACAAGCCGACGACGGTATGACTTTTCGCGCGCGTCCGTCGCCAACATGGCGGGGAAATGATGCAGTGTTCTTCACAAGACGTTTGTATTCCGGGATCGCTCTGCGCCGACCTTCCTCAAACGTTGCCCCGCCTGCTAACTCGCTTGTCCCGCACGTCGATCCGTACATCTGGCCGATTTGTTCTGCGCAGTAAATCATATTCATTCCGAGGCAAGCTCACGGACTCCTCCGCGGCCTGTTTGTAATATATTTCACGGTACCCTTACGGCGACGGAAGCTTGAGCTTCGAGCGCCGCTTCCGTCTGCCGGGCGCCGCGCCCTACGTGCACGACTCCCCCCGGCAAGGGTGTCGCCCCTCGCCTTCTTCAAATCTGAAAATGCGTCGATGGTTGGTTTGGGATGTGGGAAGGCCGGCACCGAATCCCCAAGATCCCGGTTGGTGCCAAACGCAGGGTTCCACGTAATATCAGCGGGAGCTCTGCCCTTTTTCCCTTCAAGGAGAACTCGACAAGCCTGGCTCACTTGTCCATATTCTCCGGAGCAGTGCAGGGACGAAGCTCTCTCTGGTGAGATGGTCCTCGTCACCCACTCGTGACCCGTTTTTTAATTTTTCTTTCGGTTTTTCCTTAGGGTTTGTGCACGCTATCCCACGTGCACAGCCTTAGCGTTCCCAAGACTACAATGGCACATGAACCTTCGGCACTGCCCCTTGAGCACGTAGTCACCGGACAGCTCCTGGTCATCGCAACCAGCCTGCATACTCGCCACCTTGCAGAACAACCGATTCCCTCGTCAAGCAGAAGCCGCTTAGAGCCCCATACCCCCCTTGGTTCTATACCGACGGACGCACCGAGAGCACCTTCTAGCCGTTATTTTCCAACGTGCGATGGTGTCACCAGGCCGGGGCGCGTGGGACCGGACTTGCTTTCCGCACCAGCGGCCCAGTGTCCCCAGAGGACTACGCTTCCCCGCCGATTCGGCCGTTGCGGCCACCGGCGACTCGGCACCGTCGGCCTGCGGCCCTGATTTCGAGTATTCAACATCTGCAGTGGTGCTGTTCTGGAAGCCCCTTCCCGTTCTTTCGCAGTGATCTCCGTCGTCCTTCGTCTCTGACGAGGTAGGGCATTCCCTGCACGGAGCATAACTTAATGGGCGAAAAGCGCGCCTTTTTTTGGACTATCGCGCGGTGGAGCTTGTAATCATCGACCAATACCCCTTGCACGAACGCATCGGTCACGGCGTGCGTAGTGTCGACTCCGTTGTTTGGGACCGCGCACGGGAAAACACCGTGCTCGCGGGTACTTGACGCTAAATTCACACACCATGGACTCCGCACGGGGAAACACCACCCTTGCGGGTACGTATAGCTAAACCAACACAACAGCCGACTATGAAGCAGCACCTTTTGAATCCTTGCGGGCACTTACTGCTAAATTACACAACAACTGACTATGAAGCAGCACCTATTAAGCTCCGAAAATTAGCTTCAGGCGGAAGCCGGCCCCGCCAGATCTCGTGTGGGGCGTTCACCTCCGGGCGGACAACCCTGACCATCGACGGAGAAGCTCTTTCTTCCGTCTTTACCCCCTGTATGTGGCCTGGTTGCTTCGTTCCCCCGAACTATCGCGCACAAGGACACTGTTTTTCTCACGGCGTCGACGCCTGGACGGGCTTCTATGAGTGGATCGTAACGCCCCAGGATATCTCATCGTAAGGCTGGTTCATCAAGGTGACCGATGAGATATTCCAAGGCTTGGAGCTGGTAGCAGCCTACCTCGACGACGTGATCGCGTTCGAATTCCAATTCAATGGCCCCCAATAAGACAGAACGGGCTCCTTCAAGCCCCTGTACAAGCGCAGCCCTGAGATTCCCCTCCCGAAGACTGGTTAGGAGCCCCAGGTATCGAGCGTTTGGGCCACTCCATTTTCCCCGCGGGTTTGCGCCCGGACGCGGGAAAATGTCGACTTTGACCAAAGCCTCGTTTCCAGAGCCCCGAAACAGCTCCGTTTGCTGTTAGGGGGTTAGGCCCCAGATTAACGAGGAACTTGCCAAATCGAAATTCGTTTTTTTTAGAATTGAATATAATTTGCATACGATTTGTCTAAAAATGAGTCACCGAGCAGGCATTCCCAGAAATATTACGAAAAATCAAACTCAACGAAGAAGTACATATACAAACACTTATTTGGTCGAATTTAGTCGAAAATCGAAATATGATTTGTGGAGTTTGTGCACCTAGGCATGTCATGTTCTATGCAACCGAAGCGGGCCACGTCAATTGGTGCCATGTCGTCGGCTGGTTGAGAGGCGAGAAGCCACCATTGCGAGAGATAGGACCACCGGAGCAGCCGCAGCGCGGCCTCCGAGGCCCTTAGCACAGCCTAGACCACCTGCGGCGCCCCGAAAACAATCGAGACCGCCGCGAACCCAGTTTTTCGTCGCCCCGTCATTTGAAAGTTACACGACCAACTACCACATCACGACTTCGCTCTGAAGTTCGACCGCTATATCTCCGTCGCTGCTGCCCGTGTGGGGCGGCGGGGCGGCACCAGCCCACCCAAGAGACGCCTAGAGCCATAGCCTCCTAGCCGCTGCCGGCAAAAACAATCTGCTGCTAGCCGCGGCGATCCCGGGAGGACGCAAGCCATCGCTCGCCTCGGTCGTTGCCCACGGGTGTTCGTTGACCCTTTTGCGTTTTTTTAATCTTAGAACGCAGTACGCTGTTCCTTGAAAGAATCAGAGTTGAACTTTTCGTGTTTTTTTATGAAATTAAAAACACAATCGAATTATGATTTTCCGTGCTATTCGTTAATCCGGGCCCTTAGCTTACTTACCGTAAATTCCTGCATCAAACGTCGTAGGAGATTTGTCCGATCACCGCCATCCTTGAAAACGGGGCCAGGTTTACGTTAACGCCCTCCATGGATGACGCCCTCCATGGAAGTCGTCCTGCGCAGAATACTCACCGAACTCTCTGCCCCGCCCGTCTTGACCTTCTCCGCCTGGAGCATCTTCACCGATGACTCGCGCCCGCTCCATGCTATACTTCGAAGCCAGCATCGAGGGGTTTGGCACCGTGCTTGAGCATGAGCAACCAGACGGCCCAGTGAGACCCGTATAATATGCCAGCCGTACTTCCCTCGGTTCGGTGGGGCATTGGACTCCCCGCGAAGTGGAAGCATGCAGCATTGTCCGGGCCATTAAACGCCTTTGACGCTACCGTTAGGGCACAAACTTCTGCATCATTTTAGACTACAAGTCACTTGAAAGTATGGGCAAAGTTTGATACCGCAATGCACGCATCCAGCGAGGTGACTATCCCACTAGGTTCGACTCCACACTCGACTACCGCAAGGGTAGCGGTAACGATACCGCCTTTTTGTTTCTGTCTGCTACAGTCTGCTACGGAACACAACCTCAGCGAGTCAACACGACCGCGCGACAAATCTAGTCGACTCACCCATGAAGGTGATGTTGGCATTCGATTTGTCCGGGCGTTCTCGTTCTTGGGTTGGCTGATGCCATGCCCGGATAGTGTTGTTTTCGGCGGCCCCCCCCGCTGGACGTTGCTGAATTCCACGGTTTACACAAACACGGTCAATATATGGGTATTCGCGACCGTGTTACTCCTTCGGAGATTCACCACTCGTGATTTTTCCTCCTTCATCACCGCCCATCGCCGTCCCGACCGAGCAACTTTTGTGCCTCCCGAAGCCCCCGCCGCTGTGACAAATGTCGACCATAATGTAAATTCCCCAACAAGCACTGCAAAAGGGACTTGACCCTGTCGTACAATCGATGATATCGCCGCGTCCACTTTGTCGACGCCTGACCCAGCGGCGCCTCCGAATCTGCCGTCTCTGGAACGCACTTCCACTCGAAGGTACCCATGAACAGCCGTCTCGACAGGCATTGTGCAACCTACGGCCGATAATAGCGTTGGGCCCGGCGGGGCCCCGCGTCCACTCATACGCCGCGTCAACACACCGCCGCGAGTCCCGCAGCCGCGGCCGCCTTCGGCCATCGTCTTCAGCTCGTGGGCCAGTCACCCTGCCTGTCCCGACGGTGACCCTTCCGTCCGACCACGACCACTCTGAGTTTGTGGGAATCCTTCTTTTAAGACTTCCCCTCGCACCTGGACCACTTGTATCGCAGCGACTAACTTGAATGTTCTTGGTGTATCTGCCGAATCGCAGCTCGGTGACTTCACCGCGCGTTATTCGCACGCCGATTGGGAATGAGTGCGACAGGCCGAGACCACGTGCCAAGCCGCCATGCGACAGATCATTCTTGGCCGGCCGCTGACCCTACGCGTCGGATATTTTTCTTGTATCCCTCACATCAGCGCCGACCCTTCTTGAGACTAACGAGCTTGATAGCAAGGGCAGCTTTCACCCAGTCGACAAATACTCGTCTGTGAACCGACTCAGGCTCCCTGTCCTGATTACAGCGGCCGGTCGCACGTGGAGCTTGATTTGTGGAAAGACGAGTCTGCTCACATCTGCGTTCCGTTTCTTATACGCCCTTGGAGCGTGCACGCTCGATATTCGACGGATCGATGTCCCCTCATAACCCCGAGTACCCTCTGAATACTCGGACGATTTTTTTGGCTGGTTGGCGTGAAAGTATGACCCAGCGGTGGCTTTGTCACTGCCTGAGGTGCCAGGCGCTAAACCCCTCGAGACTAACGATTCTCTGGCCCATAACCATGATGAACCTACCGGAGGAACCTGGCATCGCCATGAGCATCAAAGTTTTCAGCCGTCTTCCAGTAACGCCCGGGGGCAACGCTCTTCATTGATCGTTTCAACCGCTGCGTGGACACCTTTGCACTCGCTGCAGCCGAGGTAACGACTGAGGGCACAGCTAACGTCATTATCAACCGGTAAGTGTATTCTACACTAGGGATGTCCGCGCACAATGCTGGTGAACACGATCTCTAGTTTTGCTCGATGCTTCCGCATGTTACATTCATGTAGAAGCACCTCGAGGTTCGTAAAATTGTCACCATCCTGCCATCCTAACAGCGACGGTGGTGGCGTGGAGCGCATGAACTTCACGATAGTCTAAACGACGGCCATGGTCGTATCAGCGCCAAGACGACGAGAGTGAATACGCGTACAGAAACTCGGTTTGCGCCACCACCGGATTAGCTCTCAACGAGGCCCATGCGAAAAGGCTTCCACGTCTCCCTCTCACACTGTTTGGACGCCCCGGGATCGCAGGACATGATAGATTATCTAGCAACGACCTCGCCGACTGTCATCTAGAGAGACAGACCGCATGCCGGTGCTCGTATGATGTCCTTCGCAAGCATCATATCATCAACGACGCGTGCTACGATAGAGGTATCAGTTTTCGTGTGAAACGGTCTCTGAACGACGGGGCTCCTTAACCCACAACCGCAGAAAATAGGACATTTTGTTTTGCATGATTCTCGTTGTAGGCCTAGGCCATGGGAGTTTTTTATCCCCGGTAGCAGTGTTGTTTTTCTCCAAATCAGTTTTTGGGAGAGGTCTTAAGCTCCCAAATTGAGGGGTAGTATTAAGAAAAAAAGTGGTGCACCTCTATCGTCGCACGCGTCCAACGTTTAGCGCCTGACCTGCCGAGGCTCGATTCTTTCCGATGTGCTGCGCCACTCCACCAGGTTTGCCGTTGGCGATTGGCCGTGGGGGGTTACAAAATGCTCGCCACCATCCGTCAAGGCGTGAAGGCTGACACGGGCGCCAATGCTCTCAAGGCCAAACTTCGCTCAATTGGACGAACCTCTAAACATCTGCACATTCGGCTCTTTTTCCTTCCGTGACACGCCGGACGGTTCCGCTCTCTGCGCTAAGCTCTTACTTCGTATATATTACATCTTACGTTCGACATGCCGGGCGCGGGAGCTCCGCGTTTCGGTGGCGCGCTGCACGCCCTGTGCCTACCACCACAATAGTACCGTCATGATGAAGTATTTTCCGGCGGCGGTGAAGCAAAATGTGCTCAATATCTACTCCGAGAGATTCCCCGCCTACCACACAAGAGACGACGACTCGACTCCGCTGCAACATCTCGAAGTGGACAAGATCCCAGGGCATCAATCAATCCGTGGTTGAGGCGGGTTCGCCGTGGTGATGTGTACGGGAAACGTTACACGGGACTCTTTCACCCATCCCAAGATCGAGATAAGGACACTCAACTGTCAAAGCCACTATTTTATTTTCAACTGAGCTGGAGCTCGGAACTAGCACCGTAATTCAACCGCCTACGGCCGGCTGCGAGGTGGCTCAGCCCAATGGGAACGTTCTAGAGGAAAACGCGGGTTTGTCTGGCGTATGAGTTCGGCCACGTAACGCCGTCACGCGCGTGGATAGACTTCGCCGCTGCAGTTTCATGGTGCTTCCATCACGGTGCTCACGTTTGCGGCAAGGACGGCAACAGGTTGTGGTGGCTTGGGAACGTCAATGCGACTACGACTACGCGTGTGGTATATTTTTGGCGTTTTCTGGATGACCGGGACCGATCGAGTTTCCTCTTCCTCTGGCGTGTTTCATGATTTCCATTAGAGCCGTGCATGGATGGCTCTTGGTGCGTCTTAATTCACCTACCTAGAGGCGAAACACTTCAGCGTGGCGTAAATGATTTGAGGCGCAGACGTGGTCGGCCGGGTTAACGCCACCACTGCACTCGATCGTTTCCCGGTTTTCGATCAGCACCTAAGCTCTTCAAAGAGGTGACTGAATGGCGACCGATGGGCAAACCTGGGGCCAGCACTCTGCGCCCGTGGGTAAACCATGGGAGACCCATGGACCAGTACCGTACAATTATGGGCGATCTAAGCGACTCAGAGGCCAGCACCGTAACTCAACGACAGACCCATGGCTGAGAGGTAGAAATACAAACACCTGCGCCACCCATGGCAATCCCACAGGGAACCCATGGGCGGTCCATGTGAGGCCCACCCATGTAGCCTCATGTAAGACCTATGTGAGCCCCATAGGAGCCCTATAGGAGCCCCATGCGAGATCCATCGTGGGAGAATCATGGGTCAGCACTTAGCGCATGGGTGGCGCATAACCGACCCGTGGGCCAGCATTGGGCGGACGATGGAACAGCACGTTCAACTTTAAAACCATGGACGACCCACGGGAGATCCATGTGCAATCCAGCCGGGCTTACAGCCCCCCCATGGTAGACCGGCAGGTGACCCACGGGCGATCCAAGCGCCAACACCACGAGCTGATGGGTGGGTGATCCAAGGGCGACTAACCGGTGGTGTATGAGCGGAGCAATAAACCAAAGGTCCAGCGTTCTAAACCCATGGGCGATCCGTGGGTGGCACATGGCCCTGCAATACAAACGCAACCCATGGGGGGCCCATGGGCTAGTGCGTTACGACTCATGGGCCAACACTAGGCAACACACATACCAGACCTCTTTAACTCATGGGCGACCCATTGGTCAGTACTACACACGTATGGGTGGCCCATGGGCGAAATATGGGCTGGAGCTCTAAACACGTGGACGACCCCGGGGGATTCATCGACCGGTATCACAAACTCATCGGCGACCCTTCAGAGACCCATGAGAGCCCCACGGGAGGCCCACGGTCCAGTTCTAGGCGATCCATGGTGACCCATTGGCGACCCATGGGCCGGTACCGGGCGATCTATGGACTAGCATTCTAAGCCGTTGGGCAACTCATGGGTGACCCATGGGCTACAAACGCATGGTGCAACCATGAGAGACTCATAGGCCAGTAGTGGGCGATCCATATACTGTACTGGGTGACCCATGGGTCAGCACGTCAGCACGCTAAGTCCATGGGCGGCACAAAGACGACCCATTAGCAAGTTCTCTGCACCCATGGGTGATCTACGAGCGACCTATGGGCCAGTATTAAGCGACCCATGGGCCAGCACGACAAATCCATGGGTGATCTACGTACAACCCATGGGTAGAACTATGAACCAATGGGTTGTCACTCTAAACCCATAAGTGACCCAAACCAGGGGTGATCCGTCGGCTAGAACTGCGCAGCCCATTGACCAGCACTGGGTCAACCATGAACCAGCCCTCAAAAGCCATAGGTGAGCCATGGACCAGTGTTACCAAGATGGATGACCCATGGGCGACCAATAGACCTTGTGCCCGCCATCGACCAGTACCACATATATGAGCCATGGACCAGTGTGCTACAAAATGGATGACCCACGGGCGACCAACAGACCATGTGCACGCCATCGACCAGTATCACAAGCTCATTCGTGACCCATGGGAGGGTACTGGACAACCGATGCGCGACCAATCCATGGGCCAGCACACTTGACGATCCACGGGTCAGCACTCAAAACCTAAGGACGGTCCATGGGCGATCCATGATCAAAAACTCTGAACCCATGAGCGACTCATGAGCCATTACTGGACCGCGCATGGGCCATCACTCCGTGGGTGACCTATGAGCGACTCATGGGCCAGTTCTAAAGACTCAAAGGCGACCCATATGCGACCCACACCCATGGGACCCACGGGTTAGTGTTGTAAACTCACGGGCAATCCATTAGAGAACCATGGGCCAACTCCATCATTTCATGGTAGGCTACTCATGGGTGAACCATAGGCGACCCATGGGTCAGAGTCAGAAAATCATGTTAGACCCGTGGGCAACCCATGTGCCAGTATTCCAAACTCATGGGCGATCCACGAGCGATCCATGGGTCAGCACCAACTCATGGTAGACCCATGGACGACCCATGGAAGACTCATGGAGAACCACTATATATATTCATGCGTCGGCCCCGATGACCCATGGTTGATTCATAGGTCTTCACTCTGAACCCCGACGAACCCATGTGACAGCTTAACAAACTCGTAGGCGTCACGTACGCGGTTTCCTGCACTAATTGTTTTTTGCGTGGAAGTTCATGAAAGCTTTCGTGGAAGCAATGGAAGCTTCCATGAAAGCTTCCGTGGAAGCTTCCGTGAAAGCCTCCTTGGAAGATATGGAAGCTTCCATGGAAAACAAATCCCGGAAGCTTCCACTGAAGCTTCAGCGAAAGCTTCCATGGAAGTAGCTTCCACGAAAGCTTCCACGGAAGTTTCCATGGAAGTAGTGGAAGATGCCGCGGAAGTCACTTGCCCGGAAACTTTCACGAAAGCTTTCACGAAAGCTTCCACTAAAGCTTCCACGAAAGCTTTTACGGAAGCTTCCACGAAAGTTTCCACGGAAGTGCTTCCACGGAAGCTTCCACGAAAGCACTTTCACGGATATTTAGGTTTCAGTTCCATGGAAGCAAGCGGCAGCTTCCACGGAAGGTCGGAAGCTCAGCGGCTTCGACGACAGCTTCCACGAAAGCTTTTCATGAAAGCTTTCGAAGCAGCTTCCACGAAAAGTTGGAAGCTACATCCACGGAATTCTACGTTTTACTTCCGTGGAAGCTGCTGAAGCTTCCACGAAATCTCAGCGGCTTCTACGACAGCTGTCACGGACACGTTTGTACTGTACGCACTACTGTGCCTCCAACAGAGCTTACCACTTTTTCGACAACATGGTTGACGCACGCTGTGTACGACGAGACGAAGGGGGTTTCACCGTACAATGGTTGTTGCGTTTCATTGGGTTAGCGTTAGGGTTAGGGTAAAGGTACATATAATGTAAAGAGTATGTCAAACCGCATGCCGGAAGCTTTCACAGAAGCTTTCGTAGCAGTAGTTTTCTTTCACAGTGAGCTATCGCGGAAGCTTCCATGGGATTTGCTTTTGAAAGCTTCCGTGGAGGAAAATATTCATTCATTTTTTTCTAATTTAGTATTTACTTCCACGAAGCTTCCGTGAAAGCTTCCGCGCAAGCAAATATACTTCAACGAAAGCTTCCGTGGAAGCAAATTTACTCCCACACTCCCACGAAAGCTTCCGTGAGAATTCCGTGAAAGCTTCCGTGGGAGCAAATTTACCTCCAAGAAAGTTTTCGCGAAAGCTTCCGTGAAAGCTTCCGTGAAAGCAAATTTACTCCCACGAAAGCTTCCGTAAACCTTCCGTGAAAGCTTCCGTGAAAGCAATTTTATTTCCACGAAAGCTTCCGTGAGAGCTTCCGTGAAAGCTCCTTGGAAGAAAATTTACTTCCACGAAAGCTTCCGTGAAAGCTTCCGTGAAAGCTTCCGTGGGAGCTTTCGTGAAAGCTTCCGTAGAAGAAAATTACTTCCGCGAAAGCTTCCGTGAAAGCTTTCGTGAAATCTTCCGTGAAAGCTTTCGTGAAAGCTTCCGTGGAAGCAAATTTACTTCCACGAAAGCTAACGTGGAAGTTTCTGTGGAAGTAACTTCAGTGGAAGCTTTCACGAAAGCTTCCATGGAAGTAACTTCCGTGGAAGCAACCATGAAAGCTTTCACGGGAGATTCTGTGGAAGCTTCCACGAAAAAGTTCCGTTGGAGTTAACCCCACGGGAGCTTCCACGGAAGCGTCCATGGAAGCTTTCATGGATAGTTCCACGGCATGGAAGCGTGAAAGCTTCCATGGCAGCTTCCACGCTTCCATGGAAGCTTCCATTGCTTACAGGAAGCTTCCACAGCTTCCATGAAAGCTTCCATGGAAGCGATGAAAGCTTCCGTGGAAGCCGTGGAAGCTTCCATGGAAGCGATGACAGCTTCCATGGAAGCTTTCATGAACTTCCACTTGAAATGCAGATAATGCAGGTGGCCCCACGTACGGCTGACAGGCCAGTGCTGGGCGATAGATGCTGGACGATCTGATGCACCAGTACTACAAAATGGGTGACCCACGGGAGACCACGGACTACAACATACCTGATACACACATAGTTTGCTGTCTTTGCCTTGCTTTTTGCCACAAACTATAATTTTGCACAATAATACCGTACATGTACTTTACACTGGAATATGTATCCAACTCCGAGAGTATGGCTACAACGAGAACAGCCACAGCAGCAGCGGCGGCGACGGCAAAAGGAGTAGCCTATGCTCTGCAAGACGTGCGCGTAAGGGTCGACCGCGCTCGTTGTTGAGCTGTGCACTACAGCCTATCAACAATCTGATGACGTGATGAGGGACGGAGCTTGACGAGAAAGCCTCTCGTTGCTGCGTCCTCAAAAACACGAACTTTTCTGTTGTTTGCCTACTTGTAGTCTATATATACATCTGCCTGTATTTACTAGCAAATAACATCATCCCCACAGGTTATGGATGAATGCGACAAAAAAAAAGTGTTTTTCTCTCTCTAACAACTCCTAGATTTACAATCTGACGATACTTTAGCATGGAGCCACATCACCACCACACGTGTTCTCACGGGCATAACCTACGGGGCTAACACCACCCGCTTCGACTGGGAAATGTAGAGATGGTGTATAGATGTGTGTTCCTGCTTCTCTCTCTACAGCAAACTTGTTTATATCGGCTCACGGTCTAGTCATGGCCCGCCAAGACTCTTTATACTCAGTTTGACCAGTATCACATTTTGCGTGGGGAGTCATTGGCGTCCATTAATCAAAAAGGTTGCCGTCAAACGACACATTTATTTGCTCTTATAGTCCATAGTACCTGGTAATAGTCGCATTAGTAATTCCAGGTAGCGCAGATATACTGGCCATCACGCGGGACTCAGACGTACCTCGCGGGCCTACACAACGACAAGAAAACGCGGCAGTATCACGCGCCTAGGAACAGGTTACAGTTAACAGTACAAGCATTATCGTGCTGCTCGCGTGTGCATGCGGTACAGGTCCTGAATATGTTTGGTACACAATTCGGACACACCCCCTATGTAACCCAGCGGCCCGGGCTGCATCGTGTGTGACCCGTGCTAAACGAACGAACGTGGTCAGCACTTCATTGAGTTAATAATAATAGTAATATTTTTCCCTCTGAAGTCCTTAGACTCCGGCGAAGGACCAACGCGCTTGAATTTCCTTCTCGTTCTCTTTTCTCCTAATAGTCTTCCTGGTTCTATAGCTTGTGTACGCAGTAGGGTGCGTTTGTTATCCAGTGCGGTCGACTTTGCATAAAGATCTCCTGGTACTGCATTTGTGATACATAACATTATCTGTTTCGTGTTTCGTGACGACAGAGCTCGCATATTTCTATAGCAGGGCATTAATTAGTGGTTCGGCGTCTGTTGCGCCCCCGGAGGGCCGCCGGAGGCGAAAAAATGGCGAGATATGCTCAAATATACGCCTAAAAACCAAGCAACGAACTGCGTTTAAACGCCTCCCCAACCTGGAAACGGCGTGTATCAGGATGCCTTGGGATGCATGTCTTAAAGCAGAAACGAGGTGATGATTGCACCTACACTACCGAAGTCAGGACCATCGCTGCACCCAGGTCAATCGATGAAAAACAAACGTATAAAAAAAATATTCGCCATTCGCCATTCGCCATTCGCCATTCGCGATAGTCGGTGATCGGTGACGTTTCCCAATGCCCGCTCGAGTAGCACATCAGCAACAGCGACAAACCTGAGGATAGCAACAAACCTGAGGATAGGCCAGTCTATGGCGGAAGACGCCACGCCAGAAAGGTATGACAAAACAAGCCCCCCCCCCCCCCCCTAGACCTTTCTTTGTGCTCGCCAAACCCGACATGCTCCCGGCAATGTGGGAGATGCCTGCACCAAACATTACACCGAACATTACGCATTTATGGCGAATACCGAAAAAGCCTTGTAATTTATTTTCGACTACTACGGCAATAGAAAAAGGTGTCCAACAAAATATATATAGAAAAATAGCCTATGGCGAATAGCAAAGGGTGCCTATGGTGCCTAGTGCCTGGTGCCTACAATTTGTTTTTCGAGTATGGTGAATAGGAAAACGGGCTTAGAAAATGTTCAACTACGGCCAAATAAATGGACAAAAGGCGCGCTTCAAAAAAGAAAAACGCCTACGGCGATTTAGAAAAAAACACTCCCCAAAAAAGATTTTCTGCGGCGAAAAAAATACTCAATTTTGTCTTTTTGAGCCTGCGGCGAAAGAGAGACCCCAAATTTTGTTTTCGCCTGCGGCGAAAACATGGCGCAACAAAAACCGCGCCGGCGGCGAAAAGTGTTTAGCGCCAGAAATCGCGTGTTGTTGCGCAAAGCGGTTTTCTGCCCCAAATGTTGCGCGCGCGCAACACCGCAACAACAGCTAGTTAGAGCCCGGCTCTATAAGATGAAGAATCTGCACTGACACTGGGTGCGCTGGATCTCGACGAGTAGCAATATCCATTTAACTCTTTTCCGGACCCATATGCACAGCGACCAAAAAACGACGAAAAAGGAATCTCATCTAGTGTCTAGAAATAAAGAGAGTGCGGTACTCCTCTTCTTCAGAGCAAGAAAAAAAAAAGACGAAAAAGCGATCTTTCCAGACTATACGACAAGACGTCTGTCTGCTGTATGTGCGAAGAGCGTGCAGCAGTGCCAAGCGCCGCCATACCGTACGCGTGTCGTAGAGTTCCTTGCGTGGTTGCAGTTCAGACACATCCCCTCCCCAACCACCCCGGGATACGGTTGTTTTTCTCGTCAGTTTCCCCTCTGAAGTACTTCTCGCAGTATCGGGGGGTTGTAGCATATTGTTTGACATTTGGATGCCGCGTCATGGCAGTCCCCACGGCGTCTCATGCCGCGCCATGGTGCATCATGGCACTGCTACGGGCTCTCATGGCACTGTCTGTTATGGTGCTGCCATGGGCGGGCTGTGGGACCAATGACATTGCATGAACGTTGGCGGACTTTGCCATGGACTTTCATGGCAACGCCATGGCAGTGTCATGGGCTTTCATGGCATTGTTGTTTCTTTGCTAAGCACCCAGTGCCTTGGCGTGCCATGACCATTTCTACGACATTGCTATGAAACGTTCCATGGCATTGCCATAGAGGCCCATGACACTGCCGTGGGACTGCCTATGCCGTGCTATGGCGCACAATCCCCTACCCCAAAGCTAGCTGTAACCCTATCCTTATGGCAGTGCATCCGTGTGGTGTATCATGCCGAACAGTGTCACATGCCAGGGCACTGCCATGGGCCTTCATGGCCGTGCCATGGCAGGACGCAGTTCCATGTCAGTGCTATGGCGGTACCATGAAGACCCACAACACTGCCATGAAGGCCCATGGCAGCGCCATGCCAACCGCCATGGAAACGTCAAGTGCTGGAGTGGTATACTTTGTTCTTCATCCCATATATTTTCCTCGTATTACTCTCGCTCTCCCTCTCAGTAGTAACTCAGATCCGGGTCACCTAGCGCCCCTTCCCCCCCCCCTCCCCACTACGGTACGTGTCTTCATTTTTGTCGCCAGAATAAATCAAACGTTTCTTCCCTCGTCGACTCGGGTCGAATTTTACCTACCCACGCTGCTAGGCGTTCTCAGCAGTTGATCCAAGGGCTCACAAGGAAAGTTACCCGGCACACCACACCTCCCCCCCCCCCCCTCCCCCGGGGAGGATCGTTTTTTTTCTTCCCTGAGTGTTTCTTGGCCTTTTTTCCTCTCTCAACTTTGGTCTCAATGCCAATAATGCGGGGTCTCTTACCCCCCCCCCCCAATGAGAGATCCAAAATAAAGTTTTCGGGGGTGTGGTGCCGGAAAATATTTTTTTTGTGCGCCCCCCCTTTTTTTTTTCATTTTTTCAAATAAGTTCAAACTCTCACCACGGCGAGTCGAACTCAATCAAGGACCAACGCTAGTAGTATAGTAGTATTATTCGAGGTTAACCAATATTAATAGACCATCGGGGCGAACTGACTGTGCTTTTTTCAGATTAAACCGTTCTTTTTTCTCAACGACATCAGTACACCCAGAGTCCGTGCTGATTCATCCTAGAGAGATACATCTTGATTATTATGTGGTCACAGACTGTGAAACAGAGTAAACCGAGCAGTTGCAATTCATCAAGGTAAACCAAGTGAAGTGCTAGCGTGCCGGGTACGAGAACACAACAAAACAAGCCAGGCCATGAAAAAAACAAGAGAAAAAAAGAAAAAAAAGAAGAGAAAAAAAAGAAAACAACAAGCAAAACAAACGACAGGTGTTCTGAAGAATGTGATGCAACAAGATCGGAGAGGAAAGGAAAGGCTACAAGAGGAACACCGTAGGTGCTGAAGAGGAACAGATACCTGTTGCACGGACAAAACAACACGAAGAAGATGACTGCTGTTGCATAGACAAACTTAGAAACAACACGAAGAAGAGGAAGAAGATACCGGCATAAGGCCGGTGGGGAGGGACACTGGACGATAATAACGTTCTGAACGGACGTGATCGTGGGAGCTCGGAACTTTGTTGCCGCTGCTACTGCGTCGGTGCAGTAGCAATGTACTGTAGTGTATAATAAGATCAAGGGGCTGTTACAGACACACGCCACCCTTTGCAGGTTTCTTTACTAGGCGGGTTCCACGTTGGTCACTCACTTGTACTAGATAAGCTCTTGTGTTAGTTCCACACACGCCACGGACGAACTGAATAACGTGAATACCGTGAAATTCCGCGAGGCAGAAGCATTCATCCCCTTTTTCCTAAACGCACATGACTCCGAAGGCATATTAAAGTCTTTTATATCCAGCCGTATCTCATATCTTACGCCTTGTTAGGCTCCCAGTGGAAACCATAACACTAGCCCACCCTGATGAGCCGTATATGCAAAAATTTGGAAGATTCGGGAAGAACAGGTTCCACGGTCTAGAGCATGACTCGAAGATGCGGCTCTTTACAACCTACTCCCACACCTCTACCCTGCGAGGCTACGACGAGCGTCCGCTTGAGCGTCCAATTATTCCGGGCAGAACAGCCGACGAGCTCTCTCGCCGTGTGGGCGTGCGTCCTTCCGCCCTCCGGTATGCAGCACGCGGTACGCTCCTGGGACACGATAGCTGGATGCGTTTTAATACGCGGTCCTACCGCTCTTTCCCTCCCCGTCCCTCTGACCGGAGAGTTCTCGGGAAGCTGACCCTATCTAACCATGCCCCCACGGGTGAATCGGACTTTGTACCCGACCCCTTGCCTCTGGCGGAGGTTTCCACCTCCGTTACGATGGCGCCAATCGCGTCACTATGTCAGACGAGCCTCAGCTGCTCGCTGTTAACTTGGTCCGCAGTAGCGGCCTACCAGCTCTTACAGGCCACTATCTCGTCGAAATGTTGCCCCAGGCGGACCTTCTTCTTGCTGAAGAACATTTTGCCGCCTCAGGGCGACAGGTCCTCCCCATCAGTAACGCGACCTACCTCGAGCCCGGCGACCTTCTGGAAGTCGAACACGCCCTATGGATGCGCGCACCCATTGCCGTTATTCAGAGTACGAACAGTGCACCAGCCGTATCACCCCCCACGAACGCCCCTGAGGTGGCGGCCATTTCTGACCCCTCTCGCAGCAGCTGCAGCCACGGCCTCACCCTCGCCTACCCTCTCGAGCGTTTGACTCCCGAACGAAGGGTTGCGTTCCTGCGCGTCTGGCACCGCTTGCCGAAGCATCTGCGCGAAATAACTTTCGATTCACATGACAAGGGCGTGGACCCCTGCGAGCATCGAGGAACTAGGCGACGTCCTCCGCGAATTTTCCGGATGTTTTTTCCAGCTCCAAAACGGATTTTTGGCTCCTGCTTTGTGTGCCTTAATTGCGTCGAGACGTCTCATTCTTTTAAACAGTGCTCGCACCCTTTTATTAATGCTAGCGGGTGCATCAACCCCGAGCTTGGTCAGCTCGGGACAACGGCGCCGCGTACCGCCGCCGGCAAGAACGCGTGCTGCGCTACCGCCGCGGCAACAAAACAGGAGGACCCGGAACCAGCTCTCGCAAGGGCCGCCACCACCGGTCAGGCTGGCAACACGGACAGGGTCAGTCACACAACTCCAACTCCGGCCACAATACGCAAGACGCTCGTTCCGGAGATTCACAGCAGGAGTCTGACGGCGGCTACGGTAAAAACACCAATAGCGAGCCATAACTATGCACCGATCAGTTCCGCCCTCCACCCGTATCCCATATCTTACGCCTTGTTAGGCTCCAGGGGAATACCATAGCAAGGGCATGTCTGGTCTGGCTGTCTGTTCTACGTTGGAACTCGCTCGATGGGGCAGGGGTTTGGGGTAGACAGGACGCGTGTGTGACGTGTGGCACAGACTGCGAGAGGAAGCTGGTAGCAGAGAGAGATATCAGGATCGAGCAAAAGGCAACCCTGCAAACAAGTACATACCGGCTGGTTCACGTCAAAAACCCCTAATTTGTTTCCCGGCGAATGTCCACGCCGTGTTTTCGATTCAGACCATGAAATTTTGCACACGTTTTTTGTGTGCCCTTGCGAAGGCCTCACCCGATATGTGTGTGTGCTTTTTGCCTGATTTTTCGTCAGTTAAGATTTCGGGAAATGCGGACCACCTTAGCCCAATTTGTTTCGGCGAAAAAAAAAAGAAGAATCCCCCCCCGCGGGTCAGACCTTGGGATGGGCATCTAGAACACGTGTGCAGAATTTCAGGGTCTATCTCTCAAAAACAGCGTGCACATTTGGACTTTTGTGCTTAAAAATGAGTAAGACACGTTATTTTCTTTTAAATGACTTGGTTTTAGTGTAGGATCCAGTTTTTTGGACAAATCTGCATAGTGCTGAACACAGGTGTAGATCAGATCTTCGATTTTTAGCGCGAAAAATTTTCTGCAGACATGTCGTGGAGTACGTCCAACCGGATCGTGTGCAAACTGCGGCGCAGTTTATTTTTTCGCTCCCGCTGGCGAAAAGCCTGAATATTTTTGAAAAAATTGAAGGCCTGTCATTGGTCGATACGAGTTTCGCTCCTCCTAGAGACACGAGGCGGGTAAATTGTTTTTGGCCTTGTCACCCTCTTTCACTGGCCATGGGGGTCAGTACAACACCAAATATTCACTCTTTGACTAGTCTAGTCTATACTCGTAGATATTGCGAGCGGTATTCGTGGGGGATAGAGAATTTGATTTTTTTTACTTGAACTAGCCTGTATCCCATTTGAAGATTGGATCTCCATTGACACGAAACATCAAAGGTGTCTCGTCCTAAAAAAATGAATAACCGTCCGGTTCAGACGTGAAATATTGCATGTATCGTCCCGTCCTGTCGTGAAAATAGTACTTATCGTCCCGTCCAGCGGCGAATATATATATATATATATCGTCCCGTCTCTCCTTAAAAAACTCTGTTTACCGTCCCGTTACGCAGGTACAAAGGCCCCCACCCCCTGCTAACCCGCTCCCGGAGTCCACCGACGACCCCTCGCCTGTCCAAGAGTCCGCCAGCAACGAGAGCTCAAAGCGTGGGGTCGAGCTCTCCGACGCGAACGTGGGGCAGCTTAACGTATGTCAGCACAACGGGTTGGTGGGCGTGCTAGGTTTGCAGAACGTCGTAGGTCTGTTCCCGTGGGCCACGAAGGATGTCCCCACGTACAACGGGAGAGAGTTACGGATTCCCCTGATTGACGAAGGGTGTTCGCCGATCGCAGCGAAGCAACAGCGCTTTTCGCCAGAAGAGGCGGATGCCGTTCAGTTGGACGTAAAGAAGATCGCGGATAAAGGGATTATTCGCAAGTCTACTTCCGCCTGGGCGGCTAGCTGTGTGACAGTGCGTAAGAAGGATGGTAGCTTGCTGTTATGCCAGGACTACCGCGTGCTTAATAATTGCATGAGGACTGACAGTGGCGTTTTGGGCAACAATCAGAAATTTTTCAGCGGTTGAGCGGTAATTCGTAGTTCACGTCCACTGATTTAGCGTCAGGTTTCTTTCAGCTCCCAATAGCCGAAACGGACCGCCACAAAATGGCGTTCCGTGACGCGTTCGGGCAACTGTGGGAGTATGTGCGGTGCGGCTTTGGCTTGAAGATATTACCGCCGGCGTTCGCGAGCATGGTGGCAGAACAGTTAGGGGATCTAAAGGGGAACGGGGGGTATAATTACTTTGACGATATTCCCATCTACACGGCGGATTTCGATCATCACCTTGCCCTCGTCTCCGCGGTCCTATCTTGCCTGCAAGCGGGAGGGCTTTCGGTGAACTTTGCGAAGTCGAAATGGTGTTTTGCGAGCCTAGAATTTGTGGGAATGGTAGGGCGTGCGGCCGGCGGAGTCCAAGCTAGCAGCGATAGCAGGGCTAACCCCGCCTACGACGGTTGAAGAGTTGCATGCGTTCCTGGGAATAACAGGGGACTTGGGGTAGTACGTCGAACGATACAGCATACTGGCGGCACCGCTCACAGACATACTGCGCAATACAGCCTTTGCCTCTAAACGCTCCCGCCGCTTGCTCATCCCGTGGACAGAGCTGCACCAGCACACTTCCTGGCTCTCACGTCCGCCCTGACCTCCTTCCCCATCCTAACCTTTCCTGCGTGGGACAAGCATTCAGACGCGAGTGTATCGGGGGCCTGCGCCGCCCTGACGCAAAAATCGAGGGAGCCGAGAAGGTCATCGCCTATGCTAGCGATCGGTGGTCGGTGACGGACGCGCGGCGCGGGGCCACGGAAAGGGAGTGTATGGCGGTACTGTGGGCAGTAACCCATTTTCGGCCATATCTAGCGGGCAGATCGTTCACGCTAGTCACGGACTGTTCGGCGCGTACTTGGTTGCTCCGTAGCCGCGACCTTGACCCCAAGCTATACCGCTGGGCGCTGCGCTTGGGGGAGTTCGGCATGACTTTGAGATGGAGAGCTGGCTCGTCCCACCAGCTCCCCGACGCGTTGTCCCGTCTGCTCCGACCAGGCCCCGCGGCCGATCCCATTGACGATTCATTCCCCGACGATGCGACCGCCGGCGAGCCGAGCGACTATGTGGGGCCACAGGACCCGGTCTTAGATGGTGTTCTACTGAAGGACCTAGAACCTGTGATTGAAGGGGTGGTGGACCCGGGGGGGGCCGCGAGAAGAGGGTTGCTATCGCGACGAACACAGCCGATCTAATCCCGCCGAAAACAAGCCCACTGAAACCACGCCCGCCTACTGTGCCCTCGTTGCTTGGAGCCATTGTTGACAGCGTGTCACAGCTCTGCCAGAACGCCGCAGCCGCGAATGCGCCCGAGGAAGGAGGCGTGGGAGACAAGCAACTGCTGACTCTCCCGTTCCACGACAGATTCGCCGCGCTGGGAGCCGGCGTCGCCGTAGCGGTGAGAAGGTCGGCGCGGGTGCCCACCCCGTCGGTGCAGTTGCGGTCGCTCTCTGACCACGCCGGTCGACGGGGGGCCGGATCACGCGCTGCTCCAGCCGCACTAGGATCGACGGGGGTGCCGTCGACAAGGGCGACCGCGGGGGGGGGCGCCGCCGGGGCGAGCAGAGACCGCGGCCCAACCAGGCGGCATCACGGGGACTCCCCCCACAGGGAGGGAGGGGCTGCCGCTCAGCGATCGACATCAGGAACGAGCAGTAGTGGAACGGGCAATTGAGGCGTTGCGGGACGTGCCTGGCCTGGTCAAGCTACACAAGGGGGATTCGCTTCTTAGTAAGGTTAGGGGCAGGCGCTTGAGAGTGTGGGAGGGGCAGGGGGACAAGGGTAGATGAGTTAGCGAGGAGTGACGAGGTACCTTCTTGACGATTAGGGGTTTGTGTGGTACGAGCTATAGCAGCGAGGTACCCTAGTAAGGCGCACGTCGGTCCTGGCCGTGCCACCTCTGTTAGTAGCCGACTTGCTCGCGTTGGTTCACTGCCAACGCGGGCAGCCCGGAGTAGGCAGCACGCTGTAGATACTGCGCGACCGCTTCCACTGACCAGGTATATGCAGGGACGCGAGGGGTCATGTCTTGTCTTGCGAATGCCGGCTTAGAAAGCGATCGTGTAGCCAGCGCATAGCTATGCTACCTGCCAGGTATCTCGAGCCGTGGGAAGTGTTAGAGGTAGACTTGCCAATAATCCCCACAACGTCCGAAGCAAGTATCGAGTACTTGCTGTTGGTGGTAGGCAAGGCATCGCTTTTCCTCTTGGCGTACCTTCTACCGTCGAAGGAGGCTCACGGTGTTGACCGCTTGCTTCTTGACTTGTGCCGGACGTTTGGGGTGCGCTCGTTCATCCGTGCCGACGGAGGGGGCGAGTTCACGGCCACGTCGATGGAGCACCTTTGCCGCTGGCTCAAGGTTAATATAGAGTACGGACCGGCCGACCACCCGAGAGGCCAGGGTAGCGTGAAGCGAGTAGGCGCGTGAATATTTGACGTGTTATCAGAGCTGTGTGAGACGTGGCCTACCCGATGGGACGAGTACGTAGACGTAGCATGCTAGATCAAACGCACCGTGTCAGACCCGTCCCTACCCTCCGCATGACGCCCTTCCAGCTCTTGTTTGGCCGCAGTCCACGTACGTCCCTTGATATGTTGGTGCCCCAGATGGATGACACAGACGCCACGGGAGGCCTCGATAACTGCATAGAAGGACACCGACACAATTTTCGGGAGGTCCGGGAGGCGCTGGAGAGGATGCGAGGAGGCAGAGAAAAAGTGCGTCAGCACCATAACGCCGCGATCCAGCGGCCGTCAGCCGGCGCCCGCGTCACGAGGGGTGACCTGGTCCTCGCGCGGGAGCGCGACAGCTCGCTTCACCGGCAGGGGATGGGGCCGAAGCTAGCTTACGAGAAATGGACGGGCCCATGGACGGAGGTGGACGTGGTGTTCCAGGGCCTGAGCGTCGTCATCGAGATGGAAGGCTGGGCGACACGCTCCAGGACATTCTTCACGGCGTCGCTGAAGCCGTTCTACCCCAGGTCGTCCGACCTTCGGCACCCCATGGAAGACGAGTGCGCACACGTGGCGTGGGGCGCAGGCCTTGGGCTTGAAGCACACGTTTCGACCACAGCAGCGCCCATGTACACCCTGCTGGACAGGAGGAGGGTGGTCAGCTCGGTGGGGGCCGCGAGGTGGGAGTACCGCGGCAGGTACCTGGACGAGGTGGTGTCGAACTGGGTCTTGGAGACAGAAGCACTGCGCACGGCTTTACTCCGTTGCAGTTGGACACGTTTCACGCGTTGTGGAAATTGCACGACCAGAGCCGTGATCAAAGGCGCCCTTAGGCCCGAACGAGGGAGTAAAGCGACGAGCAACTATGACTAGGAAGGAGGCGGTGATGAGGTTCCTGATCGCCCCGATCGTCGTAAAGCCGCTCGGAGACGGCAAGAGGAGTGCAGAGCGACCAGGACAAGTCTACGACTTCTACTCGCCGCACTGGCGCGTCCGCATCGCCGATAATGACTGGGATGAGATGACGGCGTCGGAAATGAAGAGGTTTGGGGTGTGAAGCGGGGGTGGGGCTTGTCCCCTCTCTCTCTCTCTCTCTCTCTCTCTCTCTCTCTCTCTCTCTCTCTCTCTCTCTCTCTCTCTCTCTCTCTCTCTCTCTCCTCTCTCTCTCTCTCTCTCTCCTCTCTCTCTCTCTCTCTCTCTCTCTCTCTCTCTCTCTCTCTCTCTCTCTCTCTCTCTCTCTCTCTCTCTCTCTCTCTCTCTCTCTCTCTCTCTCTCTCTCTCTCTCCTCTCTCTCTCTCTCTCTCTCTCTCTCTCTCTCTCTCTCTCTCTCTCTCTCTCTCTCTCTCTCTCTCTCTCTCTCTCTCTCTCTCTCTCTCTCTCTCTCTCTCTCTCTCTCTCTCTCTCTCTCTCTCTCTCTCTCTCTCTCTCTCTCTCTCTCGCTTTGTCTCCCGCCTGTTCCCCCTCTGTTCCTCTTCCACCACCGCCTGCCCTCGGCTGTTTCGTTTCTCGCCGTTGTCGTACGTACGAACGCATATCGCCCTTTTTGCGTCGTTGTCGCCCTCAGTCTCGGTCTCGCCACCTCCGCCACGTGTTTTCGGCTGTCTCTTTTCTCGACGTTGTCGCACGTGCGAACGCGCGTTTCCGTGCTCGCGTCTTCCTGGCGCTCGCGCTGTTTCTCTGTCGCGTTACCTCTCATGCAGGGCGAGGTCTATGTTCAAGAGGGCACCACGCACCACTC
The DNA here is from genome assembly GCA_012845835.1 of Undaria pinnatifida. Taxonomy (NCBI): domain Eukaryota; class Phaeophyceae; order Laminariales; family Alariaceae; genus Undaria; species Undaria pinnatifida. Next base: position 13,591,370 of record JABAKD010000027.1, read on the forward strand.
GCTGGCCCGCCTCAGTTGTGGCTGGGAAAGGAGGGCGGTCGTGGTTCGCCCAGACGGGCGTCGTCTGTGCCGTCCGTAGTTCGGGGTTTCGGGCTTCGGGGGGGGGTACGCACATGATGGGCGCATTTGCCGTTGTTTGTAGGGCGCACTTGGCGTTGTTTTTAGGGCGTGTTTGGCGTTATTTTTAGGGGTGCACTTGGCGTGATGTTTTGGGCGCACTTGGCGTTGTTTTTTTTCGTTTGGGTGCGAGGCTTATCTGGCGGTGTCGTTTTGTGTTAGAATGGTTTTCCCCTAGGTGGGGGGGTTCGGTCGCGGGGGGGAGTGCTGTTTACGACACCAACCCTAGCTTGATGTTCGGGGTTGTTTTGGTATTCGAGGGGTTGTCGTGCTATGTCAATACACGAGGGCGGGAGCCCCCGGTTCACGTTCACGGTTGGGGAGGCTCCGTAGAGGCGCTCGGTGAACACCAGGAAGTGTCCACTCCTCATTGGGACGTTCCGTTCGCCGCGTTAGTGAGTAAGGTGGCGCATGAGTGTGCGTGCTGGGGAGGGATGTTCCCATCGGAAAAGGCCGGGTTCCTCTCTTCAGTTTGGTTGGCATAGTGTTTATCTCGAATCCACCGTCTAAGGTATCGCGTGACTGTCCTCACCCGGCCAATCAGCTGGGAAAAGGATATTACGACTGTTTCGCAAGGATCCGAGGGTTTTCCAGAGAAGGGCGTGGCGTACTAGGCAAAGGGTGAAATGATCCCGGGGACGAACGCCTGCCCATACTAATATGGGACCGGTTGTAGCGGCCAGCGCCGATCACAACCAACCCGTAGGTCCATATAGCGCGTTCTGTTATCCTCGGTGCTTTACTACGCAAGAAGAGCACCAGTCGGCACCGCTAGACGATGGCTCAACAAGGACCGCAAGATGCGTGGTACAACGGCCAGTCTTTGCACTTGGGGAGAGCGTGATCGTGTTTACAGGCAGCTTTGGGCTGCCCTCTGGAATAGTACAAATGATCGGTCTTGCTAGTTTGGGCTTGTCACAACTGGCCAAGAGGCCAAGAGAGCGGAGGCTCCAATCGTGATAAGTGATATGCATGCAGGTGTTGCGAACTACATTTCAATGATTGATACACGCACAGCATGACTCTTTTACAGAACGAACGATATTTATATGAATCTTGTGTGGAAAAATTGGTGCTTTTGAGTTTTCCCGGATATTTTCGGCGAGATCGAGCCGGGAAAAACGACAACTTAGAACTAGTCCAATGCCTTTTTTTCAGGAAAATCGGCAATGTTGTGTCAGGGTCATCGCTTCAAAATTTCAAGTCCTAACTCGTACAAGCAGTCGCCGTAGAGTTTTCTGAAACATTGTCCCTTTTTTGGCTGGCCCAGCTCGTATCTCTATCCCGTAGTGTTTGACTCGTGACCACAGGGCTCGTCTCTCTGTTAACATGATGAATTAGCCGAAGGTAACACCTTCTCCCCTCCCGGTGCTTATAAACGATAGCAGTCTGCACTGAGTCGCTGATCGCTACATAGCCGCCTGTAGCGAGTAGGCCGCTGCAGCACGAAGTGCTACGGCAGCACAACAAGCAGTCAGTGCGGTATGTCTCATGCCCATAGCGTGGGTATGTGGCACAATCAATGTCGTTGAGTAGATTCATTTATGAAGGACTCAGGACTCGGGACTCAGGACTCAGCCTGTTCAAATCGACCATCACAGCAGTGCAAACTTACAGACAGGGTTCGGGGTATTGGAGTTGCTTTTTTGTGGGTCCAGAGTGGTCGAGCTGCGACAATCAACCGTGCTCCCCTCACACTTCCACACCCTCCTCCTCTTTCCCCCCTCTTGGACAAGATCGATAATTTATTCAACAGACCTGAGTGTCTCACCTTCATAATTTGCTCTTCGGATCTTTTGATCTTGCACACCAACCGGTCGGCTAACTCCAACTGAGTGCTTTGCTTCTCTCCTGCGGGTTGCCTGACCCAGCTCGGGAGCTGCGCACCACACACACACCAGTGCGAAGATCCTGCTATGAGTACTTGCCTCCACAATTCATTTTATCGCCCATCGAGTTCAGCATTCCCACTTTTAAGCTTTTTATGCTCGTTGGTTTTCATCGAAAGTCGCCAACTCACGCTCTCACGAGCTGTCGGCCTGTCGCTTATTAATAGCAAGGAAGCGTAACTTGTTGTGAAATTCGAACCTAACATCTCGACCTCGATGGTTACGCGGCTTACTTTTGGGCCACCCGGCCCGCGTGCTCTTAGCGGTTTGCATTACTCGGCCAAATCACCTTGCTGTATTTGAGTACCTCTGCCTCGCAGTTTGTGACCATGGAGAGAGTTCGTCTGTCTGTGTGGCATCAGCACCGACACTGCCGCCGTGGTTGTGCTGGATTCACAACGAGTGTAATTATCAGTGTATTGTGAAGAACATACGCACCGGAGACGCCGGGGTACTGTCACTTATATACATGCTATATACCAGGTATAGACTATATATATTTGGTCTATGCTATGATATGACATCATATATATACTGTATGTGGACATGCTATCACGCGTTCTTGGCGCCATCCCGACAAACCGTGATGCCCGCGGGTATGCACCTACTCTCAACCACCTTAGGTTGACTACACATTCACATTTCATACAAGAGGTCGCCAGAGCACCAGTACCAACAAGCACCAGTCACCTCGGGTCTTGATACTCCAGGTACTGGCAAGTACTCATTTTCAGCTCGAAGCACTCCATCCAGGTACTACTGGCCTGCTGGCAGGTAGCCAAATCGTTTTCAGCTTGAGGTACTCCCTCCAGGTACTGGCACGTACTCAGTTATTTTCAGCTCCAAGTACTTCAGCTTGTTGTGGCAGGACTCAGTCATTTCCAATGCCATTTCATCTCCTAGTACTCCAGAGGTACTGCTCTCACGTAATACTCAGTCATTTTTAGATTGAAGTAGTCTCCATCCAGGTACTACCGGGTACTCAGTCTTCTCGAGCTAGAAATACTCCAGGTATGGGCAGGTTTCTCATTAGTTTTAACTATACTCCTGTACTGGCAGGTACTCGGTCATCTCCGGCTTGATATACGCCAGGTACTGGCAGGTGCTTAGTCGTTTTCAGCTTCAAGTACTCCAGATACCGTCACATACGCACTCAGTCATTTTAAGCTGGTACCAGCGAACCATTGATGGAGTACCAATACAATGACTAGTCTAATGACTGACCTTGTTGCAATATTAAAGGGGCGATTTCTTGGCAGGCGTTTGTTTGACGGAATCTAGGTGCGTCAATATCCTCGATCTCACAGCTGGTGGTGGTGGTGTCGTGTATTTTTTTTTTTTTTTTTTGATCATGTTCTCACAGAGCGTGCCCCGTGCATGACGTACACGGTGCTCCAACGGCGTGGACGGGACGGTTCGCATAAATGACCAGAGAGGCACCTGGTAGGGGGTTATTGCAAAGCACGGTGGTAAGAAATAGGTTATTTTCTTCCTAAGGCCACGTCCCAAAGGTGAGAGATATGTACGAATGAATGCCGGCTCGGCCGGCTATTGTATGACAGCAGTAGGTGAGGCACTATTCTTGCCATCACCACGGATACCTTCCCCGCCACCCGCACCATCGCCTAGACCTAGCACCACACGTATAAAATATGCTATAAGGCATAGTTTGGGTAAGCTACTGGTTAACCTTTTGCAAGTGGTCAAACGGAGTAATACCCCAATAACTGGGGCCCAATAACTGACGCCGTCGATAGACCATATATATTATAAAAAATGAAAATACACTCCAGCTGTGAGATCGAAGATTTCGTCGAAACTCATCTTTGCAAGCTGTGTGTGTGATACTCCGATCGCGCGCATTACGAGTTGTGTGTCCTCATTAAGGATATAGGTCGGCGACTCCCCTTACAACTACAGTGTAGCTATCAGGGTCAACAGGGTGATTTTAGTCAGTCTGTGCGCTGAAACTATAAAACCCGTTTCTGAGGGGGACAAAATGTGACAGCTGTGGAGGGAAATGTATCCTTTTATCGACTGAATCTTGTAAGTCGAATAGCCGGTGAGGGGGAGGGGCGGAGTTTTGAAGGACGTGGGGGCCTGGTTTTGATCAAAAGCGAGCGGGTTTGGAGGGGGGGGGGGGGGAAGGGGGGGGAATTTGTGCATGTAAGTTATAATCCTTTCAAGGGGATAAATCTGACGGTTTTGGCACCAGTTTATTATTGGGAGGGGGGGGGTTGGGGCGGGGTGGGGCGTGTGGGGCAGCTCAATATGTGCGTAGAAACTATACATTATTTTGAGCGGATAAATGTCACGGTTTTGGAAATAATGCATCAGTTTATCATGTATATCCTGGGGTAAGTCGTACAATCAGTGAGTAGAGAGAGGGTGGAGTGTTCGAGGGGGTGGGGTTGGGATGGGTTGGGGGGGGGGAAGGTGGGGGGTGGGGGCGGAGGGGGCGGGGGAGGGGGCGGGGGGCGGGCGGGGGGAAAGGAAGGGTTTTAGGTGAGGGGTTTGTTATACGTGTGGTGCTAGGTCTAGGCGATGGTGTGGGTGATGGGGAAGAAGGGGGTGTTCGGGGCGGGGGGGGGGGGGGGAAAGCAGCGGCATGGATGGCTCTCGAAAGATAATGAGGTGATATCCTGTGCGTGAAGTGTTTATTAATCTGGCGGATTTCGATATTTGGTGGGGCGTTTGAGTAAGGGAGAGCGAGAGGGGGGGGGCGGGCGGGGGGGGAATTTTTTTAGCAGGTTTAGGTCACAAATAATATTTAAATACACTTCGGCTGTGAGATCAACGATATGTAGGGGCTTGTTGTACGCGTGGTGCTAGGTCTAGGCGATCGTGCGGGTGGTTGGAAAAGAGGGGGCGTTGAAGGGGGGGGGGTCGGGGGGAAAATAATTGAAAACTACGTCATGGATGGTCAGAAAGATAATGACGTGATATCAACTGCGTATAGGTGTTTATTACTCTGGCCGATTTCGATTGTGAGTGGGGCGTTTGGACAAACTAGGCGGAAGGGGGGGGGGATCGGGGGACGGGGGGGGGGGACCGGGGGGGGGGGGGGGAGGGTTGGGGTTTTTCATGAACAAGAGGGGTCAGGGGAGGGGGAGGGGAGGGGGGGGCGGGCGGGGGGCGGGACATTTCAATATGTGCGCTGAAACTATAAATCCTCAAAGGGGACAAACCTGACGATTGAAGCAATAAGACATCCCTTTATATCATCTGGCTTGTAATGTGTACCATATATATATTTTTTTTTTGTCGTGGGTTCAAATCCCACCATCCACAAAACTTTTCCAGACTTTTATAATAGCTGTTACAAACACAGGCCACCCTTTTACGGGTTTCTCTACTAGGCGGGTGCCACGTTGGCCACTCACTTGTACTAGATTAGCTCTTGTATTAGTGCCACTCACGCCACGGACGAACCGAAAAGCGTTCAATTCCGCGAGGCAAAAGCATCATCCCTTTTCCCTGTACGCACATGCCTTCAAAGGCATGTGAAACCCTTTTAAATCCAGCCGTATCACATATCTTACGCCTTGTCAGGCTCCCAGGGGAATACCATAACACTAGCCCACCTTGATGAGCCGTATATGCAGAAATATGGAAGATCCAGGGAAGCACCGGTTCCACGATCTAGAGTATGAATCGAAGATGCGGCTCTTCACAACCCACTCCCACACTTCTACCCTGCGAGGCTACGAAGCCTCACGGAAAATGCTACAGCACAAAACCTCAAACGAAGAACAGGAAACGGGAAGCGGGGTACAGAACACTCCAGCGAATGGCAGGATTGACAGCCGCGAGAGCTATCACTACCATGGATTAGCGAGGGAACGGGGGCAGAGGAAACGGAAAACGGGAACTATGCAGAAAAATAGAAACAATAAGAAAATGCGAAAGCGCTGGGGTTGAAGGCGAAAGAGTCAAACACCTCGCGAGCGAAACCCCAAGCGGTCGTGAAGACGTACACCAGAACGCGCTATGTACGAAACCCAACTCGCGCGCGCGGAATGGACATCGTGCCCCACCCTGCGGGGGCGACGTCAAAACCGGGCGGAGAATTACCAGGAAAATCTTCCAGGAAAATTGAATAAAAAACTCAGAACAAAACCGAATGTCCCCCGAAGAAGCAAAATTCAAAAACCGGGGAAACCGGATCAAAACACTCGAGGGCAGTGGTGGCCTGAACGTCCGCCAAACACGTCCACGCCTCGAGATTCACCTACATTACTTTGAATCCCGCGTGCAACTCATCTACCCCGACGGACTTGAAGGCACCAGGAACCTTGAACACCTCCTGTCGAAATCGTGTAGTGAGCCGGCGAGAGCGGAAGCTTGATTGGTCCCGGGTGATCTAGAAAACGTGTGAAATATTCCCCGTCGATGGATGTGCGGGCGCTGATTTTCCCGAGTCACCACAAGCCGTCATCGGCTTTGTACCAAAAATGGGCCCCATCGGGGAACACCGTGGTGCTGTAGTGGCGTAACCAGTTAGCACGCGGCACGCAGCCGTAGCCAGGTGCCACGAAACGTTCGTCGTTAGCGCACGGGAAAGCTCCCGTTGTGCAGCTCCAACGCGCATCTGCCGATGCAGGCGTTTTTTATTGACGGTGTTGGTTCGGAGTGCCGGCCTAGTGGAGCAAGATCTGCTGGGGTGAGAGCTGGAGGTCCATCTCCCGTTCCCACGACGGGCGGGAGAGCCCAGTCCAATGCTTCTCGTATATAACCGCGATTACCCCACCCCCACCACGGAGCGATTGATGGCCGCTGATCCTCTCCACCTCTAGCCGCTGGGAGGGCGCCGACACGTCGTCTTGGGTCACGTCATATGGCGGAGGTTGCTTCGTAAAATTGTTGAGCACGTGCTGCGTCAACCCATCCAGAAGGTACTTAGGCTTGTGGCCGCGGTCGTGGGGGCTGGTGCAGGGCTTGCAGCGCTCGACGGAGACACGGCGGTGAGCATCCGCGCCGGGAATGTCTGTGGGGAGGTCCAAACAGAAAGGAGCTTGTCCCCGAGAGGAGAACCGTCCGATGTGTCGCTAGACTCATGTCGAACTTGAAAAACAGTCTCCCCTTTTATCTCCCCGGGAAATGAAACTGCTTGGATATATGTTTTGACACGCCCGCGCCCGTGAATCCGTCCGACCTGCTATCCCGCCGTTTCAGGAGGGGAGAGTGTTATAAGGCTTAGTTTGTGGGTAAGCTATTGGGTAATTAACCTTTGGCAAGTGGTCAAACGGAATAATACCCCAATAATTCCTTAACATATAATAATAGTAAATTCCTGATCAGGTATACATTTGTTTGACCTAAAAAAGCGGTTGAAAATCCTCCCCACAGCCCTCGTTTTCACCCCCCTCCCCCCCTTCGAAAAGTCCGCCCTCCGCTCACCGATAATACCACTTACAGGATATGTATGCATCGTACATGATAAGCTGATGCATTCCTTCCACAACCACCGTCAGATTTGCCGCGCACAGATTGAGTTGCCCCCGCCCCCTACTCCCCCCTCCCATCCTTTTCAATTCCCCCGCCCCCCCACCCCCAGCCCCCACGCCCTTAAAAACTCCGCCCTCCCCTCACCGGTTATTCGACTGACAGTATATACTTGATATGACTGATTAATTTCCTTCCACAGCCGTCAGATTTTGTCCCCCTAAAAAACGGGTTTTGTAGTTCCGCACACAGATTGATTAGCACTACTACCCTGTTGACCCCGGTACATGCTACACTGTAGTTCTAAGGGAGGTCGCCGACCAATTATACCAATCCCCTTTAATGAGGACACGCCTCCTCCAGTAGTATGAGCGATCGGAGTATCACACGCACACACAGGTTGCAAATGTACCTATTTACAAGATGAATTTAGATGAAATGTTCGAACTCGCAGCTGGAATGAATTTGCATTTTCATAATAGCCACCCGGTCGCCCCGGTGGTCTAGTTGTTACCCTCGAATATACTGCTACTGCTATTAGTAGCGTTGGTCCTTGAGTTTGAGTTCCACTGTGGTGAGATTTTGAATTTATTTGCAAAAATGCAACAAAGCGATCAACCGATTAGAACGCCTAGCAGCGTGGGTAGGCACAATTGGACGCGAGTCGACGAGGGAAGAAAATGATGCGTTTTTTCGCGATAAAAATGAAGGTACGTACCGTAGTGGGCAAATTTCGGTCATGGCGAGACAGGTTTTGGGCAGTTTAATTACGCAGGCGAAGCCTGGAAACCCGCAAAAAAAATATTATTTATTTTCGGATTCATCAACAACGTGGGAAATCGGTTTTTCTGCAGCTGGTTTGAAATGCGACAAGATCTCTTCGAAATCAACACCTACCCTCCAAACGGTTTTTTGCATTAGACGCGGGCGTACCGTGTCCACGCCATCCATATATATGTAGCTTCTCCCCAAAGCGATCGAAATACGGTTCAATAAAATAGACTTGATGTGCCTCATAATGTGTGTGTGTGTGTGTTCTTCACATTAAACCGTTTTTCTACTCGTCGACATCCAGCACACCCATTGTCCGTACTGATTCTTCACCCTAGAAAGATCAGCTCTGTGGTCACAAGCCACGACACAGAGATAATGCATCGTAATGCATTCGACAACGCAATGTCATGCCCTAGTACTGGGTACGACAGGCACAACATACATACGTCAGCAACAGAAATACATTGGAAGAGAGAAATACGAAATAAACAAAAACAAAAACAAAAACAAAAAACAAAAACAAAATAAGAAAACAAATAAAAACAAAGATAAAAATAAAACAAAAAATGAAACAAACAAAACGAAGGGGAAATCGAAGAAACAACCCAACCGGAGAGGAGAGCCAAAGCTCGGAAAAGAAACACAATAAAATGAAATAAAATAAATTAAAGTAAAACCAAAATAAGATAATCCGAACACGAGCCAAAAACCTGAACACGCAAGGAGGGAACAAAGGGGAAAAAAATACCCCAGAAAAAGACGAAAAGTGCTATGTACCTACTAGTCGGCCTGGTACCTTGCTACCCTGTCTGCCATCTCCTTCCTGCCTTCGTCCACCGCGGTCTCCCTTCTATTCCCCCTGTTGCCCCCCCTGCCCCCATTCCCTTGGACGGCTTTCCTTCTACTCCTCCTGTTTCCCCCCCTCCCCCCTTTGTGTTCTTCTCATTAAACCAAAATACCTTGTAAAAGAGAGAAACAACGAAAGAAACCAAGACAAAATAAATAAATAAATAAATAAAAAGGGGAGCCAAAGCACGGGAGATAGAAACATACCCCGAGCATGAGCCAAAATGGACATGCAAGGGGGAAAGAAAGGAAAAAAATACCCCGGAAAAAAGAAACAAGTAAAAGAAGGAAGACTGGGAGGGCCAAATAAAACAGGCTCGTCACCTACCCGCCATGCAAGACCCCCTTCATAAGGATAAGAAGGGGAAAGAAAAAAAAGAAGAGAAAGAAAAAAAAAAATTCACGGAAAAATCAAAGTACCAAGACATCACATTCCGAGCAGCCGCAGCAGTTGGCGGTACGAGTGGCATAGATAGAAAGGTTCCACCTACTAGTCGGCCTGGTACCTTGCTACCCTGTCTGCGGTCTCCTTCCTACTTTCATCTACCGCGGTTTCCCTTCTACTCCTCCTGTCCCCCCCCCTGCCCCCATACCCTTGTGCGGTGTTCCTTCTACCCCTCCTGCTGCCCCCCCTCCCCCCGTTCCCTTCGACACCACCCACGGCGGATGCGCGGCGCTGTCTACTCAGCTTTGCCTCATCCTCGTGCCACCTGCCCATGAACCGTTCAGCTGCTTCGAGGACCCCCCGGTACCACTTGCCCACCTTTTTGGCTGCAGTGGGCCACAGCGCGGTCCCAACTCCAAAAACTAAGGGGGAGTGTTCCGTTGATCCCTCGTTGGCTTTGAACACCCTAAGGTCCTCAGCTATGGCTCTAGGCCAAGTCTTGAGTTGTCCGCCTGGTTTCGGGTTCTCCCCACCAGCGATCGTCCCGAACATCAACCAATGTAGGAATAATTAATGGTGGTTTTTCCGGAGCTAAGAGAGGCATGGCGGGGGTGACGTGGGGCGCCTTGGTGCCACATTTAGGTTATTGGTCGCTTGTGTCATTCCTACCTGCTAGCTTAAGATGCTCAGGTATCGGTTTGAGTTCAAATCAGCGTCCAACAAGCCTTCCAATGGTCGTGCCTGGCTGGTGTGTGAGTAATGTCCGCATGCAAGAAGAGCACTACGAATGAGACCGGATACCAACATGAAAACACACTTACTTGTTTCAGCCAGCAGACGCTACCCATGACAATCGCCTAGAACGTGCAAAGGAACCGTCTCGGCTGATCTGGATACGGCAGCACCCTGCTTGTTGGAGTTGGAAAAAACAGCCTACACGTGTTAAACGAGTGTATCCTTCGACTCGTCCTACAATAGAGGTAGTAGCATTTTCCGGCTAAACCATTGTCTGAATATAAAGGGGCTTAAAATCGTCGGAAGCATACTCTCTTGCTCACCAATTTGTTTTGTTTTAATTAGAGTTGTGCCCCGGCCTCAAAATTCTGGACCGGGTACCCGGCCCGGTTTTGAGGGATTCAGACTGGCCCGGCCCGGGTACCCGGCGGGCCGGAGGACCCGGGTACCCGGGTACCCGGCGGGCCGGAGGACCCGGGTACCCGGGTACCCGGGGGTATCATACCGCATTTACCCCCCCCCCCGCTTGCTTTTACCGGCCTGGAAGCGGAAAGGTACTCAAACGACGTGGTAAGGAGGTAGGTGGGAGAAGAAGACTCGATTTTGTCTCTTACTGTACAATGAATCTTGACAAATAACAGAAGGCAAGGGGGGTGGATATCTCTACCTTGTGGCAAAGTGAAAAGAACTTAGGTTAGAGACCGGGTTTTGTTTTCGTTGATACATGATACATGATACTGACCTGTGATACTGCTGTCATACCCTTGTTGCCTATTGCGCTCGTCATCATAAGCAAAATCCTACTCCGACTACGATTGCTCGAATTTCATGCGACAAATCCCGTCACCGACAGACAGCAGAGAAGAATATAATGTATATTGATGCTGGGGAAACATTGGCCCACACGCCCACACCATACCTATCGAAACAGATGAACAGACCTCGCTCCTCCCTCTCTCCTAGATCCAATATCAACTATCAAGTCCGCACGGGGAAACCATTGTGTTCGATCTATTTCCGCCACCCCTCCGTTCCTCCGATATCAGCAAGATCGAGGGAGACTTCTGAATTATGTTCTGGGTTCTGAATTGACAAACAAGCAGCCAAGAAATGAAAACATGCAAATTATGCCAGCTACTCTGCTAGAGATTGGGCAAGTGTTTCGTGTGGAACAATTCAAACACCGAACCTCGGTCAACAACTCAGGTAAGAGTATCGTGTGTGTTGTGTGTTGGGTATCTCGGTGTGCTGTGTGCAGCAAGTTTTCAGGGGCTCCCCGTATATCGTAGAACCCGGTACCTGGGTACCCGGGGCGCAGATACCCGCGGGTCGCAGACTTGGACCGGTCCGGTTCCGGTCCCGGCCGGGCCGGGTACCCGGCACCGGGTACCCGGTTCTCGCCCAGCTGGGGCACAACTCTAGTTTTAATACGTAGGCCATGTACTTCGTTCAGCGGGTTGCACTTTCAGCTTCATCAGCATCTGGTATGGGTTAAGATGTGTTAAGGCGCGTTAAAGGGTATATCCCTCCTCAAGTGAGGAGTCTCAAAAACAAAACGGTGCACCCTCTAGACTATCCTGTGAGCATGTGTGTCCATCGGTATACATACCCGTCAGGGCCCCTGTTTGCGACATAAGTGCGAGCCAACGGCCTAACAGGATTGCCTTTTCCGCCTGTAGTACTGACCCAAGGTTTACTTACAGAGCTTTCACTGGCCACCCATCCAATCGTGAGTCCAACCGATAAATTTCTAGTGCAGCAGCGTGATGCAGAGTGAGTGGGAGGTGCTAATCCCGCTTATAAACTAATGCAGTTTCAACTAATGCCCGCAGGATCCTGCACGTCAGACTGGACATCACACAGTAGGCGTTGCTACCGCATCCTTGCCTCGATTCTGTCAAGTGTTGGGGTTTTCAGCTCACTCTTTCACTTACAGTGAGTCTGGTTTAGTTCGTGAGGCTTCCGGCACCACCGCTCTCGTGAATTGCTAATCCAAAACAGGGAACATTTTACTCAAGAAACTTAAAAGCACATCGATAGCCGCGCTGCTACCCCCAGCAAGACAACCTCCTAAGATCCCGTTCACGCTAAAGTTGGACCAACCCTCGCCTCGTTGTATTCCCAGCGCTACTACCACTGGGCACTGGGTGTCTAGTCGATGCCACATCGCCACAGCACTTCTATTAGAAGCGCATTTTTTTTTTTGCTTTCGCTCTAGTCTCGTGTCTTCTTTCCGGTGAGAACAAGGCTACAGCATAACGAGATCGAATCGAAGCCGGAAGCCTGAGAAGGAACAAAAAGTCCCTACTACTACTACAAGGGATTCGCAACGAGGAGCGGAAGCAAGGCCTTGTCGGAACCACACTCCTCTGCCTTGGTCAAGAAAGTGGGGGAATGATGGCCTCCGGGTCCCCTCCATGAATCTGCACGCGCGGCGTTGGGGTGGGGTGGACACGCACCGAAAGTAAGCGCTCCAGTTCAGCACCCACGAAAATAGGAATTTTAACACACAACGATGCTTGCTTCCAGAACGTCACTCTGCGGGCAGCTTGGCCAAAACACCCCTTTCGGACGGCGGTCTGGGTAAACGTTGATACGGAAACACCTGCCTTAGTCCTCGTTGGCTTCGCGAATTTATTTCCTGCCTTCGTGCGCGTCATTCATCATTCGATACATTCGGTTGAACACTTGTCGATATGCCTGTTAGTGTCCACATAGATTTTGGCCGACACAGGAGGATCGACATTCCATGTGGCCCGCCTAGAGGTTCCCTGTCGCTTGCTTGTGGAAACACACAGTATTATACAAGCACCTCTCTGCTCGTACGTCACGGAGATCGGAAGGAAGCAGCTCAGATTCTCCTCCACATCATCAACCAGACCAGACCAATAAAACACAATAACGCGGCATTGCTTGCGCACCTTTAAGCTGCCAGCAAGCCCTTCATGGACCCCATCCTCTCGGTGGCATGGTACTAGCTTTATCCTAGCCCTCATCACATACATGCCGATGTAAATAAAAAATTGTAAGTGCTCTGGTCCACGTGCAGCGGCTCGAATCCTCGACACATCATCGAGAAACACATGGCGAACCGTCCTCAATCGCCGAGCGGCAGACCTGCAACCCTGAGAATGGGATATGATCGACCGAAAAAATGGCCGGAAAAAATGGCCGGGCAGTGTTGACCGGTTTATTGGTGTTCACGGAAACTGGTATTGCATGTATTTACGTCATGGTCAGCCGCGCGACAAGGGCTTCTCGAGTGTTGGGTTGGACTCGAAAACAGGCAATGACACCAAAACTTGCAATTATTGCTACCATGTCAACGTATTAACCTTCCATCTGACCCAGACGTTTTACACACACAGACAGCGAACGCACGTCCGTTGCGAGCTGTAGCAATCCAGCGGTATACTTCATTCAGTGAAAATGCCGACGTTAAATAGTGTCACGTACCAATGGCGTGGATAGCAGCGTGGATAGGACACACCTAAAACGCCCCGGGAAGTTGGTGTTAGGTCCGCGACTACGGTTACCTCCGAAAAGTGTTGCTCGGCCCGCCTTACCCCCTCTGTCCTAGCTTACGTGTACCTGATACCGAGTTACAAGTCAACACAATAAAACCCATCGTCTTCCATTCTCGGAGCTTGTGTGTGTTGTTTTGTTTGAAATTGGAGCATGTTTTCGCTCGGTTGAAGTGGACAAGTACGCCTACAGTATAACTCGCCCGCGCGCCAATGATATAGTCTACCCTTTTATACCTACTCCGCGGCCATTGCAAAGGCGGTACCCAACGACAAACTTAGGTATTGTCATGGCAGCTGTCGTCACAATCTGTATAGTCGACGAACTAGATGTGCGTCTGTGTTTACAAAACCAGGACGCTGTGGCCGCAAGGCTTCTCCGGACGCGACCCGCCAGCTCTATCCAGGGCATTTCTACACACACCAGAACAGGCACTTGTGCACCGAGGCCCTTCGTTGGTCCCACATCGCGATACTTAGTAGGCTGCACGCACCACCTCGCGACAAGTTTGTGCATGTGCTCGTTTGTGTTTGTTTGCTTGTGGACGAGGGCAGGAGCTACTGCAGCTACAGCCAAATATATCAACCGGCTTTGTATCGAGAGGCAACCTGCTGATCAGTGTGTCGACCGTCGGACGCAGGTCCAGAGTAGTAGCTGTTACTACTGGTGGTGTAGACTAGTAATGTTAGTAATGCAGTTGATTGGCCATTGAGACGCAGTCAAGACCACGCCTGCCTGTTGCGCCACCTGCCTGTTGCGCTACAGAGTCGACTGACAGAGAGCTGATTGAGATGTCGAGCCGGTACCAAGGAGCAGCTGATTGGGCCAAGAAAGCAAGATGAGAACGATAAACTCGGGAATCGGTTAAATCGGTCAAGAACAACACCCTTGCGCGCTGCTGCGCATGCTATCATACACCTGCCGTAGCATCATGCGTACGGCAGCAACTGTGCGCAAGACTCCTCCTGGTCTTCTTACAGCTACACAGCAGCAGTAGCAGCAGCAAAAACTGCATCACTGCAGCATCTGCATCAACTATCTACATACAGTACGGCCGAGATATAGGTAGAACACAACACCCATGGGCACAACATGCACGTGTTGGCTCAACTAACCTCGACTTCGACCTCTACTTGTGTCCCGACTGTTCTGGCGCTGTTGGTCAACCGCCGTGTAAACCCACGATGTGCTTGCTCTCCCTCACCTTACGCGTACTCAGTCCTCCGGTCGGTATCCTCCCATGCACATATCCAGCTTCTACTACAGCAGTAGTAGTAGTAGTAGGCTGGCGGCAGAGAAGAGCCCCCGTAGCTGCCGCAGGTGTAGACATCTGCGTGCATGGAGTGCTGTTTTGCTTCCGTGCCCGTGTGTGACATGTATGTGGTGTTGCAAGGTGTTGTAAATAGGCCTGTCGGGTGTGTTTAGGATGCTCGCCGAAATGAAGGAATTTGATTGGTAGATGGCTGGCGGGATATCGAATATGATTGGTAGATAGCTGGCCGATTCTGTCCCGCCTTGAGAGCAACTCGCCCAACCGTAGTGGTGGGGAGGGGGGAGGAGGGCCCGCTATAAATGTGACCCCGGATCTGAGTTACTGCTGGGAGGGAGGGAGTTCGAGAGTAATGCGAGGATAATATATGGGAAGAAGAAAACGAAATAAAAAACATACTTCAAAGTTCACGATACATTTATATGGAGGAGAGGGTACGCAGACACCGTCCGGCGATCCCCGATCACAAGTGCCAACCATGAAGACGCGCTAACAATCGCCCCGTCAATGAGACCTGCCATCAATAATGGCCCTCAAAAATGGTTAACGTTCGGCAAAATCAAACCCGAACGCCAGCGGGAGCCCAGGGTCCTCTAAGAGAACGACCAACCATCATCTCAATGTGATATCTCACCTCGCGTAACGCGAGAGAGTTTTTTTTGTCAAGTTCTCCCTCGACACCTCCTTGCCACGTGCACGAAAGAACAGACGAGTCTCTGCCTGGGCCAACTCCGTCCAAGATCAGGACGAGGCGAACATCATCAGACAGAGGAGGCGACCTTCATATACACAGCTACTCGTAGCTATAGATAAACACGTCCTCACAGCGCTCTTCCTAAGAAAACGGTTCATGGTGTTACCGATCTCCTCTTCTTATTGTTTTCGCTTCCTGTTTTTTGTCTAGACCATGCCTAGTTCTATGATATGTCCTAAGAGGACGTATCATAGATGTACGACACACACGCAAAGCCCGATGACGGTGATATGCAGTGGGCAGTACAGTGGGCACAGTCAATTTGTGGCGTCCAAGGCCCAAAGTCTTGTTTGTGTGCCTTCATCGGCGTTCACCACTTATTATATTGTTCTATCGGTAGTCCACCAACAAGGTAGTAACTCAACGTCTTTAACGATATGATACTCGCTTTCACTTGCTTAAACGTCCCACCTAACAATATCGAAATCCGCCCGACAGAGTAATAAACACTTCTACGCCCTGCATGTCGCTTCGTTATCATTTTAGAGCCGTCCATGCCGCTGCTGCAATTCCCACCCACCCCCGCCCCAAGCGCCCCCTCTTTCCCCACTACCCGCACCATCGCCTAGACCTAGCACCACGCGTGTATCAAAACCCTACATCAATGCGACCTACAGCCCCCTCCCCCCCCGCCCCCCGCACCCCGCCACATTCCCCCACCCTCCCCCACAAGAAGGATTTATAGTTTCCACGCACAAATTGACCTGCCCCACCCCCCCTCCCCCCCTCCCGCCCCCTTTTGATCAAAACCAGGCCCCCACGTCCTTAAAAACTACGACCTCCCCTCACCGGTTATTCGACTTACAGTATTTACTTGATAAACTGATGCATTTCCTTCCACAGCTGTCACATTTTGTCCCCCTCAGAAACGGGTTTTATAGTTTCCGCGCACAGACTGCCAAACATCACCCTGTTGACCCTGATAGCTACACTGTAGTTGCAAGGGGAGTCGCCGACCTATATCCTTAATGAGGACACACAACCCGTAATACGCGCGATCGGACTGTCACACACAGCTTGCAAAGATGAGTTTCGGCAAAATCTTCGATCTCACAGCTGGAGTGTATTTCAAGTTTTATACTCGGAGTACTAAACAGACTATATCTACACATTTTTCTCGCCCCCCACGCTCCCGAGCGACCTAGTTTCTCAAATTAGGTCGGCGCCAGCAACAGCTTCTGGTTCTTATATATATATATACAAAAAAGGCGGATTATTATTTTGTTGCCCGGTTTGAGCTGTAATCCTTACGCTGAAACTCCTTTTTTTAACTTGCAACAATCTCAGCCCGAGTTTTTCATAACAGCAGAGTAGCGGGGATGCCCACTCACTGCTGTGTTGACCAACTGCGGCTATTTTCGGTTTTCTCTGTTTCTCACACAGCAGTCTGTGTTACCGCGCATACTTTGTATCTCTCCAGGATGCAGAATCAGAGCATGGATGGACACTGTGGGTGTACTGAGGATGTCGTTGGGTAGAAATAACGGTCGAATGTTAAGACAACACATGACATGCGCACGGCCGCCGTGGCGACACACGTCCTACTACTGCCCGGGCCATTCCTAAACGGTTGTTGCATATCACGACCGACTCCCTCTTCTTGAAATCTTCTTACTGCCACATCGTGGATGGCTAATAAACGTAAAAGATATAAAAAACATAGTCTACGACAACAACAACAACAACAAAAAATGGAATGGTGCCACACCTGATGTTTTTGTAGCTGATTAGAGATGATGCATGTCTTACGTCCTACCCGCTCTTTCTCCTACAGTTCGAGAACACTACACCAGGTATTGATTAGACGGTTGATGCCAGGACCGACCTTCTCGTTTCGTCAGGTCGCTATCCCTTGGGACTTGGGATCCACAACTAACTCTGCACCCCCCCGTATATTTATCCATGTATGGCGTGTAAACGTTTTCGCCCACACACCGTTCGTTACGCACAGCAACAGCACGACCTATATATATATGGATGGGTCATGGCAGTCATGACACGGCGTCACAGCTCATAATAGTCCATAGAGCAGGACCCCAGCTGAACAGCATACGAGTACTCCGCGTCAGTCAATATGGATGGGTTCCTCATCCTGTGGAGAGGTATACCAGAAATTATGGTACATTTTACGGTCGTGGTCACTGACTACATAGTTTATATGTAGTCCATAGTTCTTCTAGACTATGTACATGATGAAAACTGCGAAGAACTTGTACCATTCTGATACTTTTATGTAGCGTCGGTTATTGTTTCGGAGCGATGTTCATATTTGTTGGTTCGGGTTGATTTTCACTCACTGAGGGGCTGAGAGCAGAGTGTACTACTACATACAAGACGACAGGAGTAGTATCTATCTGTGTAGGGTCTGATACATATTATATCTTTCCCCCTGGAAAGAATGCCGATGCTACAATACTAGAAAATTATAGATTAAATCTTACACTAGCAACACCGTGGGAGGCGTTTATTGGTGGGGTGCAGAGGAAAAGTGTCCTCGTCTACCCGGTGTGTGTGGTTCAATCTGCGCTTTAGTAACTAGGATCGCTCGCAGATAATTGCAGCACCCCCCGTCTCAATTCACTCCTTCCTCGCCCGGCAACGGTTTCAACAACGAGAACGCCTACACGGCAAAACATAGTCTAAGCAGACGCAAAACGCACAACCAGCGCAAGTAGCAGCAAGCTACACGGCCACAGCAATTAGAAGCAGGCTGCACTCCAATCCTAGCTTGATCGACACGGATTTTCCGTTGGACTACCAAGGACCGTGATGACTCGGCCGCTTGTTGCTTCGCGGGTTGCGACCTGCTTGTTGAGTCTTGCCGGTTTTCTGGCGTTTGACGTGCTGCCCGGTGGAGTCCATGGTCACGTCTACCTCATGGAGCCTGTCAGCCGCAACTTTTACTACACCTCCGCCTTCCAGAATTGGTGAGTTTAGCGTCCTTCGCCTCCCAGAACGGGCGCTTGGTACGATAGATGTGTTCCGTTACTGATTTCCGATGACAACCTGCAGCAGTAGTAGTCAGTTGAACGCTTCTTCTTTCTTGCTATTACGTCCACCCCATGTATTATCCTTGCACTATTCTCGCGGTTCTACTCGGTAGTAACTCAGACCCGGGGTCACATGGCGGGCTCTCCTTCCCCTTCCCCCCTACGGGGCTCTGCTCCTCTGTATTACTGCTTTGTTGCGCACGCTCGATGTTGTCTCGCGTTGTTGATACATCGTTCCTTGTTTTGGTAACGCTGCATCAACCAACCGGCGGAAATAAACCCACAGACTAACTAGCCCACGTCAGAAATGGGGTCGTTCTCATGTCGTTTGGCTGCGAACCAACGACCGACCTCATGATACTTTTACTGCTTCAGCCTCACCGCTTGTCCGTTGAGACATCATAGAGCCATTTAGTGTTCAGACGCTTACCGCAATCGGCGTAGACACTGGATGTGCAATTCATATCTATGTGTCGCATGGCTTGTGACCACAGAGCTTGTGCTCTCTCCGGGGCAAGGCATTGTCACGGGTCCTGCAGGTATGATACTGGATAGCGATGGGTGACAGCACCAGTCACTCCATGTGCTACGAGATTGTGCTGGATGTGTCGATGGGGTAGGAAAAACGCCATGACGGTTGGAAAAATCACAACTCATAGGTCTAAGGCGAAAATCACACACACAAGCAGTCGCCCTTGTTTTCTTCGTCGTGAACGCGAAACTCCGTGTCCCGTACGACAACGAACAGGTCCTCCTCCCTTCCCCTCATTCTCCCCACGGTTTGTGGCACTAGTCTCAACCTTTATCCGTGCTTTCGTGCGCCAATCACATCTACTTGTATCTCTAGCTCGTATTGACACGTATACCGTATGTATACCTGGCACAGTATACGGACTCAGCCACCCGTTCGCGTGATCTGCACAAAATGCAGAGCAGCTGCTTGTTGCGTATCATTCATTGATGTTTTCTCCTCGCCGTATTATTAGTATATTTGTGCACTTCGTACGGAGTCTGTGAAGCAAGTCCCGAATGCGTTGGACGAAGCCGCGGGTTCCAACCTCCAGCCGACATAATTAGCAACGGCGCACTCTCCCATTTTTTTCTGTGACGACGGTGCTAAAACGGTAATATCCCGTCTAGTCTCGTGGTCTAACGAGGTCAGTCGACTACAGGAACCTGTAGGGTGTTGCTAGTTGCGAGCAGGTCCCTGCTGCCATCATACTACACACACCTTACCGCAAGCCAGCAACGTACCACGTGGTGTAGCGCTATGGACGGTTGTGTAGAGAACGTTGTATATTAAATATGACTACGAAATGGTCCTTACGGTCCTGTACAACGTGGTAAATTCGTCTATAGTAACAGACGATCATAAGCATTAACTTTCATCGTCATCATATCCACGTTGCAGGGTGTGAGGCGACCATCAATATCCATCCATCCATACCCAGGATTCCATCCACGGTCTGTCGTCAGAAGCAGCGGGCAGGTGACATATCATGGGGAAGTGCTCCTACTCTCACCGTAAAATTATTGGAAGCCCATTATGGTGGCCGCCTCCGACGTCGTGGTTAGATGGCGTCATCTATGCGCTGTGTGTGGTGTCTTCACATTAAACCGTTTCTTTCTACCCAACGACATGATCAGTACACTCAGTGTCCACGCTGATTCTTCATCTTAAAGAGATAGATGCAAGTTTCTGTGGTCACAGACTGTGAAACAGAGAAAACCGAACAGTCGCAATAATATTCATCAAGCAGGTAACTAAAGCAAGTGAAAGTGCTGCGCAGTCAGTTAGTTGTTGACTGGCTGTTGTGAGCCTTGTTTTTGTATATTATAAAAATTAAAATACACTCCAGCTGTGAGATCGAAGATTTCGTCGAAACTCATCTTTGCAAGCTGTGTGTGATACTCCGATCGCGCGCATTACGAGTTGTGTGTCCTCATTAAGGATATAGGTCGGCGACTCCCCTTACAGCTACAGTGTAGCTATCAGGGTCAACAGGATGATTTTAGTCAGTCTGTGCGCGGAAACTATAAAACCCGTTTCTGAGGGGGACAAAATCTGACAGCTGTGAAGGCAAAGGGGGGGCCTGGTTTTGATCAAAAGCGAGCGGGTTTGGAGGGGGGCGGGGGTGGGGGGGGGGAAAGGGGCAATTTGTGCATGTAAGCTATAAATCCTTTCGAGGGGATAAATCTGACGATTTGTTTTTGTATATATCATATATCAAATGTTAAAAGCAGTCGTGCCGTCCTGTCTCTCATCCTTTATTTCAATTTTTCACACATGCATAGACTACATACATGAACGTTTTGTCCTTTTTCATTTTCGTCCTTCTTTGTGCTCTACATATTTTTTCTCTTGTTTGTTGTGGTGCAAATAGGCTGGTGCGCTGGCTTTCATGTATGTATGTATGTTTTGTTTTTTGCCGGCGTGCTCATTGCAGATAGCATTGCTGATGGCGAAATTAACCTTATTAACCTCGCCATATTGCAGTGCAATGCTTACGTCTGTCTCGTAGTTACGTACCTGGTAGTTAGCAACCCAGAGCTCGTCTATATGATTTATATATATACACGCGCGATCGGAGTATCACACACAGCTTGCAAAGATGAGTTTCGACGAAATCCACGATCACAGGGAGTCTGGATGGAGTGTATTTTTTTTTTATTCAATATAATACCGTATATCATTTTTTATAATAATATATGTGGGGCACTGGCACGGACAGCTAGCTGGTTGATGTGCTGAATGTTGATGGGTGGAAACATCAGATTAATGCTAAGAACATAGTCTACATGCACACACATCAAAGGAAAACATGTCGCCTATATTCCGTATCCATTTAGTTCTTCTTTGCATTCATTTGCTTGGGTTTGGGTTCGCCGGGATATTATTGCTTTTCGATCTGCAACTCACCGAAAGTCAGAAGGGTTGACACGAAACGAAACTCTCGCGGTCAATCGAGCGTTCCCCATTTTTTTTTTTTCTTCACTCACACTTTACTTTCCAGCTTCTGGACAAGCCGTGGTCACAGGTGTCGTCCCTTCCCCCCCCCGGTTCTTGCCTTCAATTTTTATCGCGCATAGGGTTCAGCAATCCCACTGCTCGTCGATTTTTCATCGAGCGTTTTGCTAACTCACGCTCTCGCGCTTTCCGCAAGTCAATTTGTGCACAAGAAAAAGTCCCAACGAATTTATACTAGTATAAACTCGGCGGGGCTCGAACTCACGAAACTGACCAATACCAGGCTCGAGGATAACCTGATACGCCACCGGGGCGACCGGATACATTGAACAGCAGAGGTCGCACGTAATCGAAAAAGTCGACACCTCCCCTACTATCTGGCCTCGGGGTAGACAGTAAATTAAACCTATACCAGGTAGTTATAGTAAACCGGAAAAACGGCACTCTACTATGATCATTCATTGTGGAATTTTTTTGCAGAGTGAACATGTTAGAATTCCTGAGTTCCACCTGACTGAGCCACGACCGCACTGCTTTTATGTTTTTTTGTCGTTGTTTCATCCTCCGGCGGATGGGGGGAAATATAAAGCTTCACCCCTGTAGAGCCCCCGAACCCCTCCCCATAATAAATCCAAGTAATGGTGTCCCCAAAAAGGGGTTTTCCAGTTGTAGTGTGTGTGTGTTCTTCACATTAAACCGTTCTTCTACTCGTCGACATCCAGCACACCCAGTGTCCGTACTGATTCTTCACCCTAGAAATATCAGCTCTGTGGTCACAAGCTACGACACAGAGATAATGCATCGTAATGCATTCGACAACGCAATGTCATGCCCTAGTACTGGGTACGACAGGCACAACATACATACGTCAGCAACAGAAATACATTGGAAGAGAGAATACGAAATAAACAAAAACAAAAACAAAATAATAATAAGAAAACAAATAAAAACAAAGATAAAAATAAAACAAAAATGAAACAAACAAAATGAAGGGGAAATCGAAGAAACAACCCAACCGGAAAGGAGAGCCAAAGCTCGGAAAAGAAACATAGTAGTAGAGGGATTAAGCTCGCCACACTTCCATGTGCTTTTTACACACGTCGTGTGTCGATGTGACTCAACTGCATTATTAGAATAAACTGCGCCGCTGTTCATCATGTCGTTTGTGCTGAGTTGGGTGAAGACGTGGCGTGGGGAGACGCAGGGAGCCCCGAGGTCGTTTTCTCAGTTTGTTACGGTTTGTTGAATATTCATAATGCTCTCGGTTTTTTATCCTTCACACTGGTTGCAACGGTATTTAGTCTATATGTGCACCTGGGAGTATCGCAATTATGTTACTACTACTCGTATCACTGTCAACAGGTAGTTGTGTTTTCATGTCACTATTGATAGTTAATACGTATACTATGGTACATCACAACGTGCGTACGAGGATGACGACGACATTGGTCACGAAAATATATTATAAAAGAGAACGCACTCAATCAAGCTGTGAGATCGAAGATTTTGTCGAAACTCAATTTATTTGCAAGAAGAAGCTGTGTGTAATACTCCGATAGCGCGTATTACTGGGTGTGTGTCCTCGGTCGGCGAGTCCCCTCGGAACTACAGTGTAGCCTATACTAGGGTCAGCAGGGTGATGATAATCAGCCTGTCTGTGCGCGAAAACTACAAGAACGTTAATTACAATTATACATCCTCGTAATAATAATGTACGGCCGGCAGACGTCTCCCTCTTCTTTGTTTTGTCGTTTTGTCGGTGCAACAGCAGCACCGCCAGCGGTGGGTGGTGTAACATAGTAATCTTCGTGTTGTTTTTGTCCGTGCTATAATAGGTATTATCTGTTCCTCTTCAGCACGTATCTGAGTAGAGTATGTTGTTCGTCTTGCAGCTCCTTTCCTTCCCGATGTTCTTGTGTTACAAGGCTTAGTTTTGGTAAGCTATTGGTTAACCTTTTGCAAGCAGTCAAACGGCCTAATACCCCACTAATTAATAAACGAATGGCGTCGTCGGCACGACCATGGGTTTTTCGGGTCGTGGGTTCAAATCCCCCATCCACCATAATAAACTTTTTCAGACTTTCCCCGTGTCGAACCTGAAAAATACTCTCCCCGGTATCCCCAGGAAATGAACCGGCTTGGGATATTGACAGGTCCGCCCCAACGCCCGGCCGACCTGTTAACCTGTTTGGTGGGGGGAGAGTGTTGTAAGACTCAGTTTGGGTGAGCTATTGGTTAACTTTTTGCAAGTGGTCAGACGTCACTAATTCCTCAACACTTGCATCATATTATTCAGAACACGCCTTCTTCGTACCTAGGCTACCTGGCTACCTGTCGTTTGTTTTGTTTTGTTTTGTTTTTCTTTTTTTTTTCTTTCCCTCTTTTTTTATGGTTTGGCTTGTTGTTTGGTTGTGTACCCGTTACGCTGTTTCACAGCAGCGGCCCGTCTCTTGGGTAGAAAGACCGGCGAAGACGACACACGCATCGATCGATGGATGGTGGATATTTGCAAAAATGTGAACAGCACGCAACACCATAAATCAATAGGTATTAATAGTACTATCAACGCCAAGTACCATGTATGTGTTCCTTTCTCAGTATGGATATATATATACTTTTGTATGATGATGTGATATAGTATGTGATATGGACGAAACCTTGTCGAAAATTTGTTCTCCAGAGCCAGCGGTAAGACTCAAAATTGATAAGCACTATTATCTAGGATATAATATAGTGTAGTCTATAGAGTGTAGTCTAATAGTAAAGGAGGAGAAGTGATTATACCAACCTTTCCTTGAATTGCCTTGTTGGGCACAGATCATGCTTACTACGTACGATAACTTTTGAGGTAACCATTTTCTGAGTGACGAGAGTCCAAAGCTAACCGACCAACAAACTAGCCAACTATATATCCTACTATATTTAACTAATAATAACAAGCAAGGTGGCATTAAATACCCACAGCATCGTCGGAATCGCATTTCTTTTCCCCAATAATAGGTTTCGTCATCAAGTCTAGATGGGATGTGCGTCGTCAGGTTACTACGCCTGCCTTTGTTTTATGTTAAAGTCAGGGTGGGGTGAAAAGCAGATAGAGCTCCAGCGGGGGGCCTCAGAAAAAGTTTGGTGAAAACATGTACTTTTTTTGTCACTTTGTAGCATGCGCCGGTCGCCCCGGGGGTCTAGGGGTAACCCTCGAATACAACTACTCTACTATCTAGCTAGCGTTGGTCCTTGAAATCGATTCCCACCGTGGTGTTCTTTTGAATTTATTTGCAAAAAAAATGCAAAAAAAAAAACAACAGCTGAGAACGCGTAGCAGCGTGGGTAGGCACAACGCGACGCAAATCGAGGAGGGAAGGAAAAGCTGAATTATTCTCGCGATAAAATGAGGGCACGTACTGTAGTGGGGAGCGGGGAGGAGGTTCCGCTAGGTGACCCCGGATCTGAGCTAGCATTGATTGGGACGGAGGGCGAGGAGAGTGATAATGCGAGGAAAATACATAGGATGAAAAAAAAGAAGTAAAAATGCGGAAGGTAACACCTAAACACTACAGTAGATCTACAAAAAGGAAGACAGCAGTTAGTTACTGTACTTGGTCTAGGCTTCACGCTGTATACCGGTAGTCATATATGTTGTGGTAGTAATATTTGTGTTACGCCCACGGCCGATTACTTACTACCAGGTACGCCTTTTTGCTGCTACTACTACTACTACTACTACTACTACTACTACTACTACTACTACTACTACTACTACTACTACTACTACTACTACTACTACTACTACTACTACTACTACTACTACGATCGTCAGACGCCCTCTCCGCTATGGATACCAGAACGATGTCGAAACGAGGACCTTGGCGTTGTTAGGCGAAAGCGCGAGGCAGGGTATAAGTTTGACATCACTGATTAGATGAAACAGGAAGAGCCAATCTATAATAGTTGCCAAGATGAGTCTCGACCAAATCCTCGATCTCATAGCTGGAGTGTAGTTTAATATTGTATGTGACCTAAACCACTTGAAAGCCCTTCCCCCCCCCCCCCCCCCCCCCCCCCCCTCCCCATCTTTTCCCCCCCGCTCTATCTTGCTCGAACGCTCCACCTAATATTGGAATCCACCAGAGTAATAAACACTTTCACGCACTGGATATCACCTTATTATCGTTCTAGAGCCGTCCATTCCTCTGCTGCAATTCCCGGCCACCCCCCACCCCCCCAACCTTCCCCCTCCCTTCCCCACAAGAAGGATTTACAGTTTCCACGCACAAATTGAGCTGCCCCCCCCGCCGCCTCCCTTTTGATCAAAATCAGGCCCCCACGTCCCTAAACCCTCCGCCCTCTGCCCACACCGGTTATTCGACTTACAGTATTCACTTGATAAACTGATGCATTTCCTTCCACAGTTGTCACATTTTGTCCCCCTCAGAAACGGGTTTTATAGCTTCCGCGCACAGACTGAACATCACCCTGTTGACCCTGATAGCTACAACTGTTGCTGCAAGGGGAGTCGCCGACCTATATCCTTAGTGAGGACACACAACCCGCAATACGCGCGATCGGAGTATCACACACAGCTTGCAAAGACGACTTTTGACAAAATATTCGATCTCACAGCTGGAGTGTATTTTTAATTTTGTAATAATACGAGCTGATAACTAGCTGCTACATACAGATGATGCTAGCTAGATGTAAATGCTAGTGTTCTAAGGCTTAGTTTGGGCAAAAGCTATTGGTTAACCTTTTGCAAGTGGTCAAACGGACTAATACCCCACTAATACCCCAACACTAGATGCTAGATGGAAGCAATCCTTCCTACCCTTCCTCTTCTTAAAACAACCCAGAGAGCTAGGGAGGTATATCTATGTACCGGGGTATGAGGGAGGGCATCTAATGCGTGACTAACTACGCCTTGCCGAATGATCGACCTGCGTTGCAAACAGTCCTGGGATATTAGTTGATAGAACTAACTATTGTTATAAAAATTAAAATATACTCCAGCTGTGAGATCGAATATTTTGTCGAAACTCATCTTTGCATGCTGTGTGTGATACTCCGATCGCGCGTATATTACGGGTTATATTATTATATGAAAGGGTAATTCAATCGGACATACATGCCATCATTATTCCCGCCGTGTCTCGTCATGGTTATGTGCCACGTCGAAGTATAGACTATATAAATATATCTAGTCTAGACTACGTACGAGTATGTGGATTTTTTCGACGTGAAGAAATAGGACCGTGCCATCCCGATAGGTTACGACTGCTTCATCCCTATTTATTTATTTTTCATCTCACTTATTATCCTCGCACAACTTTCGCGCTCTCCCTCCCAGTATCAGCTCAGATCCGGGGTCACACAGCGGGCCCTCCTCTCCCCTCCGCACTTCGACGGTACGGGCCTTCATGTTTTATCGCGAGGCGAATTCAGCATTTTCTTGCCTCGTCGGCTGGCGTCGAATTGTACCTAACCACGCTGCTAGGCGCTCCCAGCGATTATAAATTGATTTTTTTTTTGTATATTTGCAAATAAAGTCAAATCTCACCACGGTGGGATCGAACTCAAGGACCAAAACGCTAGTTTGTAGTGGTAGTATGTTCAAGGGTGGTAACCAATACACCTCCGGGGCGACCGGCATAGACTATTGTCAAGGTATTAGTGGGGTATTAGTCCGTTTGACCACTTACTTGCAAAAGGTTAACCAATAGCTTACCCAAACTAAGCCTTGTAACACTCTCCCCCCTGAAACGGCGGGATAGCAGGTCGGCCGGATATACGGCGGACCTCTGTCAACATCCAAACCGTTTCATTTCCTGGGTATACCGGGGAGAGTATTTTTCAAGTTCGCCATGGGAAAATCTGAAAAAGTTTATTATGGTGGATGTGGGGATCGAACCCACGACCCAAAAACTCATGGTCTGTCGACGACGCCATTTGTTAAGGTATTAGTGGGGTATTAGTCCGTTTGACCACTTGCAAAAGGTTGACCAATAGCTTACCCAAACTAAGCCTTATAACACTATGTGTATGATACACGACGATATAATTCTCGATAAATAACTTCCTACTAAAAATTGCATTTAATTTTATTCCCCCGGTCCTCACATAAGAAACCTCAACATAACTGCACGTTAACCTAAAAAAATGGAGAAACATTGCAGTTCGACCGGAACTAGACGTTGAAAGAAAGTTGCTGTGAGGTCGCTCTGTACAGTGTACAGTAAGTAAAGTGTGTACGACCCATCCTCTTCTCAAACAAGAAATGTAGCCTCTAAATCCAACCTAACTTTTTTATTTTTTTATTATTATATATTTTCCTTAGATATTCCTGGAGATCCGGGTAAAAAAAGCTCAAGCTCCATCCACTTTCGTTTGTGCACCACAGCAGTCTTTGTCCATCTGCAGAACGCAGACTTGATGTTAACCTCGCCCCTTTGGTTTTAGTCAACACATGGGACTTGCCGGCCTTCTTCGGCCGAACCCTATGAGGGTTGGCCCAAGAAGGTGAGATGGCCACCCAGGAATCGACATCTCTTTCTGCTCTGTCCCTGACCTGGGTAGTAGTGCGGGATTTGCCTGCGCCTGTGCATTTTTGAAGTTTATTACCTTGGTTTTCTCACAACGGAAAGCAAGTGGCCGCCGGCTATTCAATTTTCTATTTCTCGATAATAGTGGTTACCCGCGAATGAATGCTGCAAGATATTTTTAATAATTATCTTTTTGCCCTCCGACAATAGAGCGTAGGTACGCTATACCTACACAATGGGACCCGAAGGGTGCGCCAGCTAGCGTTGCACTGCGAAAGAGCAGCTGAGTTAAATCGACACACGACGCGTATGAAAATACGTGGAAGTGTGGTGAGCTAAAAAAGCTTTTTTTTTCCCCATCCGCCGGAGGATAAAAAACAAAAAAAACAAAAAAAGTAGAGATGCCTTTCCGATATAAATCGAATATCCTTCCATAAAGCAGCAGTGGCACCTAATATGAAGTCGAATGATCGCACCACAATGCAGTGGTATCTTCCGCGAACCATCTGCCCATTTCCTTTCCCCACATCTTCTCCTTTCATCTACTATTTCCTTTCCCTATATACACCTGGTATGTTATAGCTGAGAGTATACCTTTATCCTCATCAACATTGCCACCCTAGGCCAGTGGCCGTAGTCCTCCCGATTCTTCCCCCCTTCCCCTCGCGGCCTGACGATCCCTCAGAGATAGTCTATATCGATGAACTCTGCGCGAAATCGCGACCTGAGTGTTCACAGATATTATTTGGAATAGTCGCTCCTTGCGCACGCCTTTCCGCGCTGGGGACGATGCGTCCGTCCCTCCAACGATGCTTGCCGCCACCTGATCTATCAGGTCGCTGCCTTCTTTACCGAGGCGCCCAAAGCTTTCCACCGCGAGGGTGGCGAGTTTGTAGCTGCGTTCGTCGAAGGACACCTGTCCCGGACGAGCGTAGTGGTTGCACTTGCGCGCCTCGGAAGTGGAAACCGCTGATCCGTTTCGATCCGCGCGTCCTGCCCGCATGTGCACCCCTGCTTGTAGGTCCGCGTACGTCACGTCGAGGAGTATCGACTTGTCGCGATACTCCGGTGCCGTAGTATCTCTTAGTCCACCTGCCTCAATCACGATGTCCATTCGCAAATCCCTGTCTGCGTGGAACGGGGCTCCGCTTTCCACCTGGTGGCGGACGGACATGCTCTTGAGGGTGCGGGAGAGCGCGTGCACGAGGGGTTGGTGCTGGTTCACTTGCGCGCCCGCTCGGTGACACAATCGCGCATGCCGCGTATCAACCTCCGCTTCACCGCAGCATGGGCATCTCGCCGCGAGGAATTCCTCTATCCCCAGAAATCTCTTCCCCGCAGTCACGAACTCTGATGCAGGGATGGTTCTAGCTGAGTCTACAGGCCTCGCCCTTAGGAAGGCGGTAGCCCCTGATCCCGATCGACTCCGTTGCCGGGCCCTGGCCAAGTCTCGTGTCTCCTTCTCGCCTTGAGATTCGCTTGTGTCTTGCTGGGGCCTCGTCTCGGGCATCTGGTCCAGCGAAGAGACGTACCTCTCATAACGTACTCAGTTTACCAGTTTACCCAGTCTATGCTGCGCTCCGCTGGAGCTGATAATTTCGGCGTCGTGTGCAGGCAACACGTCTGCAGTTGATTGCCCCGAGGCACCTTTTGCTCTCCTGCTCTAAATGCTGTCTCGCCAGCTCTCCGGCACGATGTTCGCCATGGCCGCCTCTGAAACCCCATGCACATCGCGCAGGTCCCTGATGCTGTTCCAGATGCGCCGCACGAGGTCAGAATCGGGCAGCTCCCTCCGGACCTTGTTCCCTATTGCGCCGGATAGATCAGCAAGCACCTCTGGCACCGTCGCCACCAAGTTCCCAACGGATGCGGACATCCTCCGGGCTTCAGCCGACGACAACATATACCGGTTATTTATTATTATTCGTAGATAGAGTTGGTTTTGGGGTTCAAGTCTCATGTGGGTTAGACTTCTTTGTACTTTATTTGCGAAAATAAAATAATTGAAGGAAGCAACTAAGTGCTGAGAGGGCCTAGCCGCGTGCGGGTAGGCGCAATTCGATGCGAGTCTACGGAGGAAGAAAAGGCTGGAGAAGTTTTCTCTACGATAAAACTGAAGCCACGCACCGCCGTCGTAGTGGGGAGCGAGCACAGCCTGCTCAGTGCTCCTGGTTCTGACTACAGTCAAACCCCGCTTAAAGACGCATATCGGTACTTTTTTTCAAGGCGTCTTTAACGCGGGGAATCGTCTTTAAGATTCCGGGGACGATAACGCACCATCCCCGGGGCCGATGGAGGCATAACATACATCAAAAGACGCTCCGTTGCAGCAGGTATACAAAACGAAACGAGAATCCACAAATCTGACCGTCACAACGTTGCCGTGGTTGAAAGTGGAATGTACTTAAAAACCAAGTTTATACAGTAGTTGCCGCACCCCACCGCCCGAAATAAAATGCTCCGAGAAGTGGGTTCAATGTTGCAGGATGAAGGTTATTATGACTGCAGTGAACTCTCTCTCTCTCGGTTGGTGTCGACTGTGTTTTTCTTATTATCTTCTCGTCCTCATGTTGGAAACCTCGCCGATATATCATTCACCACCTCTGTTCCAACTTTGACATGTCAAATCCTACCTGATGAGGACACAGATGGACATCAACTCAGAAAAACGGTGAAGATAAACAACGCTAGACAACAACAAGAGAACCGTACATCACAAACAGGCCCATTGCTATATGCCCTCCACAAAAAAAAAAAAACTACCGCCCCCACATGTCGCCAAGAGTGGCCTGCACCTCGCCCCCCTGCTTCGCTCTTCGGTTGACTTGAGTTTCATGAGTGAACGAATGCATAGTCCTCGAAAGAAGGTACAGGGTTTCGCTGTACTCGCCGTTCTTCCCTTTCGCGTTGAAAAAGGAGCGGCACTCCTCGAGGCGAGAGCGGACGTCGGCCTCTGTAAGCGACGTTGTCATGCACGACTCTGGCCTACCGTCGCCTTCCTCTTCGCTGGACACATCGTCATCGTCACTGAGGGTCACGTTGGCAAGGTGCTCGTCTACAGCCTGCAGTTCCATTGCGATTTCTTCCTCCAACACCTCTGGGTCGTCCTCTACACTAAGCCACGTCTTCACTGCCTCACGCACTTCAGCCTCCGTGAGGCCAGGGGCTTCCTCGACGAACAAGTTGTCCGTCAACACTCGCGCCATGGACCTAGAGTCCGTGACGCTGGCTGGCATAGACATCTTGGACACCATTCGGCAAATTTGGGATGTACCGGGCCAGCTTTTTATAATTTAATTCCGCGGGCGAAGCCCGTGGAATTTTTGTGGAAACCCCTATCGTATGTAGACTAGTCTAAAGGGAAAAAAAAACAGAGTTTTGGGTGCGATGCCGCAAGGGATTACAGCCGCTCTGTGCCGCCATATCCCTTATTGTGTCGACTACGAGTGTGGAACGGGTGTTGACTAGGTTGCCTGTCCATCAGAATGTCACGCACGGCCGTGGTAGTCGTCTATGCAACGAGTGCAATGCTGCTGTAGAGTGATATATTCTGGCGATATCTTTTTTACCGTTTGGTAGGATACGCGGAAGATGCGGCACCTCGGGACTCGAGACGTACAGCATGCGGAAGGTTCACGAATAAATACAGCAGCATGCTGAATTCCGGACGGAGAGTACAGATTGTCCTACCATATAGCCTGGTGTGTAGCAGGTGCAGCATAGTACGAGTACCGATAGTAATAATCTTCAGTTGCAATCCGTACGTGTGCATGCGGCCTTTCGTGGGCCACACCACTGAGACGAGACGTGGGCCCATACAACGCACGTACGAATACGCATGTATGTGCGAGGCTTGCACTGGCTTATACCGCAGCCTGGATTAGCTGCCTGTGTACGCTCCTCATGCCATACTAAACACACTTCGCCTTTCTACCTTCGGCATTGCCCCCTGTAGGTATCGTTTGCTTAGCGCGCATGCACAGACAGCGAAGACGCGGCCTCGACGTGTCAAAGCTTGACTGGAATCATATTTGTATCTGAAAATTATTCCTGCTCAGACCTCCTGCCCATCAGCCGTGGGTCCACCCTAGCCAAACCTGGGCGCTACTGGTTGGCACGTGCTACACGTCTGCGTAGGAATATCAAACGGCAGCCTCCCACTTAAGCGTTCTATCTTACTTTTGGCGGTACTCCGCCCACAATTCCACCTCTCACGTCAGTGTTGCCAACGTCACCGTCTTCTCTAGTCCCTCGGTCGTCACATCACCCACTCCCCTCCCTAACACCAACACCCCATAGCAAAAGGTAGACTGCCCCCTCCACCTCTACCCCGTTTACAGCACAAGCGAAGCCAGACGGTTCTGGTCATGCTTGAGCTGTTTGCGACGCAGGGACCCTCGGAAGAGTGGTGTTCTTGCTGGTGTTGTTGCTATATTGCCCGCTTCGCGTCAACGTCTTTCTTGAATTCCTGCGAAAAAGTTGCACTCGCAGCCTTCCACCTCTAGTCGGTCGGCCAGCACCTCGTTCTGGAATTGCTACAGCTTCATTCCAGCTCGCCGCAAAGGCAGTGAAGTCCAGTACCTGCGGAGTTTTCCCTTTCGAGATACTAAGGTGGCGAAAGGCTTGACGATAGTGTCCCGGCAGACATCCTGCTAACGGCGCGAACAGATCAAACAGCAGGGAGGACACAGGGGATGGCAACACGAGGGGTCATCTGTCACTGAAACTCAATGCTACCATAACGCCGCAATTCGAAGTGGCAACGGAATAAAGGCAGGCAGTATACATTGAGTCCAAAGAACGATGCACGAATGCAGCTCCATACAGAGCAGCTGGTGTTCAACCGTCACCTTCAGATGTAGCGAAAAAAATGCAAACCCCACGCTGGTCTCGCTAACAATCCGCGCGGCCACTAGCCCAGAAAAAATCCACGGCATGTGATATCTTCTTCAATCCCACCATCGAAAAGTGGGGTCGACTACCACGAGGCTGTATCTCCAGAAAATTGTCTATCAGCAGAGAGCGTAAACCCCTAGCAAACGCTAGCAACTCCGAGTCCGTGTCCCTGTGCCGTCGTTGGAATTACTGGGGATTTTAGCGTCGACAACGATCCTTGAGAGGGGTGGCCAGAACTAGAGTTCACCGCGGCTGGTTTGGACGCAGAGCGAGCGACTGTAATTGAATTACGAGCGAAAGCGATCCATAAACAGTGCTGCCTACTTGGTACATTGCAACTCTCCGTTGTGCTTAGCACGCCCCCCTCCGGCATATGCCTACTGTACTACTTCGCTAAATATGAAGACATCATACGCGATGGCACGCAAACAATAGTTTTCGACGATGCTGACTGCGCCCAGGTGAGTTGAGTTATTAATTGACGATCTCCAAAGATCCCAACCATACCGAAGTCGCATTTTTATTGCGGTCGTGACAGTGAGCCAATTATAGTCAATGCGGTCAAACTTTGTGTGGCGCCGTACAACGGTATAGCCCCAATGATCTACGAAGCAATCGAGCCGCCCTGTCCAAGATATTTCTTTGTATTGTCTACCCATAGCTATGCAGCCCCCCCCGTCCCCCCCGCCGCAAGCACGTCTAAACTCACCTTGATGAGATAAAATCGAAGGCCGGATCCAATAGGCCAAGGTCTTCCGCACCCGGCTTAATTTTGTCGGGGGCCCCAACTGAGACTTGCCGTCTGGGGCGCTGGAAATTGGGATGATAGGAAGAGAGATTTTGGGGACGGGCGATAAGCAGCAAGGCGATATTTCCGCCAACCGGTCATGACGTACGAGGCAAGCAATCGTTTGCAATCCCAGGTACACGCACGAAACAAGGAAAAAAAAGGCGCCTGAGACGCGACCTCATTGTACTCGCTCACATGGTTCGCACTCCAAGCGCAATCTTTATCTTTGTCACCTGTGATTCTTCAAGTGTTTTTTGAGTGAATTGGTACTCAACCCCGACACGATATATGAGTTTGAAACTTACCAGCACAACCTAACGTATCACTGTGCTTGCTAGGACAGAACGACTGCGCGAAGTATCATTTTCTTCCGGCCCAACGGGCGTCTTCTGCTTGACTCGCTGCCTTGTCATACCAAAACAGTGGCGGCCGGACAGATTCGACCACAAAGAAAGTAGAAAACATCAAGGGGCAAACGGCGGTATGCTCATCAATGCATATTTCACACTGACGGGGCGGTTTTGGATTCAAGCACCAAAATTGAAAACTGAACGTAGAAGTGTATTACATGGGCAGAGCACATGAACATTTACAACTGACTCTCACCGCATCGCTCTCCCCGGGAATGCTATGCATGGTTTTGCGCCAATGTCGTCCGTCACGGCTCTGAGCCCCACTCCACGAACAGGCGCATGATCGGTGCGCGTGGTGGCCTTCACGCCCACCGCGCAACGTCCTAAAAGAGTGGTAGGGAACAGCATCACCAGTCACACGTCAGCAGGCAGAAATAGTCTGGACGCCATTACGCCAGTACTGTACATCTGAGGAGGGGAAGAACGTGAAAGGATGTGAGGTATGGGATGGAAACAAGTTCAAGAGATGAACGTCCACGGTAGAACGTGACGC
The DNA here is from genome assembly GCA_012845835.1 of Undaria pinnatifida. NCBI lineage: Eukaryota > Phaeophyceae > Laminariales > Alariaceae > Undaria > Undaria pinnatifida. The sequence goes on from JABAKD010000027.1 coordinate 13,626,193, forward strand.
ATCACACGCGTTGCGGTGCACGTTGCTCAAGCCTGAACGAGACATGGACGAATCGTCCCTCCGCGCCATCTACTCGACAACCAGTCAACCTCACCTTAACGTGGCGGAATCCTTTCCCCTTGTCCGCGTTTCTCACTCCTGCCAAAGGCCGTATCGTGCTCCCGATGGATGCTTCGGCGTTGAGGATCCCATAAATCTATGAGCATTTTTTTTCAAGAAGCAAGGGCGAAGAGAGAAACGGTGCTGTACAGATGCTGCTGACTCCTATCTTGGATGACTTGAGGTTCCTACCAACCAGAATACAGTACCTGTGCACTTAACAACCTGTGTACTTGGACAATCTGTGTAAGTGTACGTAAGTATACGGCGACAGTTGCTCGGCGATACGAACAGCAGGACACCGTAAACAACAGCAATAACATCCTCAACAGCTAGCGGAACCGACACAGCTACTACTGATACTGTACAGCATAAACCCCAGTTTTTGCAGCGGCTACTGCTGCTTCATGTGACAGTTGCTGTTGCCATGCCTATCACTGCCGCTGTTATTCCACACCTGGGAAAACAGTATATCGACTACGTGCGCGGTGTGCATGTTGTCCGGCAATACGGTACGTGCGTTGGGGAGCCGCGGGCAGCAGCAGCAGTAGCCGTAGAAGAAGGACAGCAGCAGCAGTAGCAGTAGCAGCAGCAGCAGCAGCAGCAGCAGTAGCAGCAGCAGCAGAGGTCTAAAATAGTAATTGACACAGCTTCTATCACTCTATACATGTAGCAACCCAGTTGCCGCTGCTGCCGCTGTCACGCGTTGCTGTTGATGGTGAACCTTTTTCCGCCAATGTCCTCCACATGTGACTACGCGATGACTGTGCTCAACGCGTGCAATAATAGGATGCCGCAGACAGCAGCCGCGACCGCCGCAGCAGCCGCTCAAAGCAATGTGCATTACCTCCACCACTGTACAGTAGCAACCCGAGCAGTCTGTTACCCTCTGCGGTGTACCTAGTACTGTTACCGCTGCTGTCCGCGGCCTATTGTTGTTGCAACACAGCAGTTAGTTGGTAGCTGCTGTTTCGTGCACTGGTTGTATCCGTGCGCTATGTATTCGTGCAATGGAGCGTACGAAGACACCGCCTACAAACCTGACCAGAATCTAGTCAAACGAAGCCTACGAGACAACGATACACAACCAATCAAGCGCATGAAAGTACCAGCGAAAGCATCACCCTTCTACTCACGGTATTGCTGCATGTTGCTGGCCTTGCTGCTGCGCGTACGGCACGGAAAACAGACTCGCCCGGTCAGGTCAAGGCTCCAGTGTCGCTCCAACTAGACCCGATCTGTATCGCTTTTTTGGCGGTGGTGGTTGTCGACGCAGGGGGCCATCCTCACCGAAAACGTTGGCTTATTAGGGTCTACCGGTATGTGCACGGTGATCCCCAGCTCATGACATTCCAGGAATGTGTGTAGAAGGGCATTCGGGCTTCTAAAATGTGGGTTGTGTTCGAGTGGGGAGCGTGCAGAGCAGTTTGAATTGCGGCGCGATGCAAAGCAAATGCAAAGCAGAATAGAGCCTTTTGATTGGTCAATGCAAAGCAAAATGGGGTTTCGATACAATGGGTGCATTACGATGCAAAGCAAATAAAGCTCTATGATTGGTCAATGCAAAGCAGATCTGGCCCGGTGCGTTCAAGACTCGCCACACCATTCCGCAGCGTAAGCAATACACCCCCCCTTAAACTTGTACATCTGCGGGGCACCCTGGTTCAGATTTTTTTTTCGTCTTTATAGCGGGGAGTTGACTTAAGAAGTGCGTCTTTAAGCGGGGTTTGACTGTATTATTGAGTTACTTCTACGAAGGGTGACATCGAAATTTAAAAAAATGTGTGAATAGAAGGGTAATAAAAAGGATGGAGCAAAAAATACCATAAAAATAAAATGTATTCATACTGATTCATGACATCATAGACTAGACTATACATGTATAGTCTAATAATTCAACAACAAAACAGAGAGTACACATACATATAGGGTTGCCAGCCCTTCCTTGCCTATTTTTTTGCCCGCCTGTTCATTGCGGTTGGCATTGAATCGCCGAACCAACTTGCTGGATTCACGGAAGAGGTGCATCTCTATCATCTCGTCTCTCTTAGCTCTATCTAGGAGGCATTGTTGTTGTTGTTGTTGTTGTTGTTGTTGTTGTTGTTGTTGTTGTTGTTGTTGTTGTTGTTGTTGTTGTTGTTGTTGTATTCGCATCGTTACACGAACACACTGCTTGGTGTCCTGGATGTAGATGCATATCATGGGTGCAAATATCCGATTAATATCCGTATGATGTGAAAGGAAGGGCACATGCATATACAAACCCGTAATACGCGCGATTGGAGTATCACAAACAGCGTGTAAAGATGAGTTTCGACAAAATTTCCGATCTCACAGCTGGAGTGTATTTCCATTTTTATAATATAGTCTACACAGCCCGCTATGATTATACGTGTTCGCTCCACAAACGCGTGAGCGTGACGTCGAGGTATCAAGCGGATATATCATACACGACGTTCTAAGGGCTCCAGCAACTTTGTGTGACCACGGACTTTAGGTGTTTGACAAGGGTTAATGTGAAACAGCAACACGACGCACGTGTGCACACGAAAATAACTGTCTGCCTACTGGGTGTCATCTCAAACTGAAACGAAATTTCGGTACATGCACACCACCACCCTTCAACCGTTAACCGGCTGATTGCTCGAAAATATCCGAAGATCATGTGGAGTAGAGGATAGCAAGGCATAGGACCAATACGTAGACTAGAGGGTCTCCGTTGGATTTCGTTTTACTGCACCTCGCTTCCATTTCTTACACAGTCGAAATTTCGACTGGATTCTTCTGGTCCTTCTTATCGTCAGTCGAGTCGATTTTGTAGTTTTTGTACTTTCCCTAAAGGCGGTCGGTGTGAGGGGGTACTGCTGTACTGCTGTATGGCAGTCGAAAATCGATTGGCAGCTCTGTGCCTAGCGCGTTCTGCGCGAGCAACGCGCGCTCGCGCTCGACGAACCTTCGTCCCAGCGAGTTGGTGGCTTTGGGCTTAGAGCCGAAAGCTATATTCGTGGAGTTGCACTCAGCCGAGAGCCGCCAAAGCTACAGCAGGCGTAGCCGTTGTTGGCAAAATGGGATCGATACCGCGCGCTGCTGCCGTCGTGTGATACACGCTGCTGGGGAGCGGAGCTCGGAATGCGCCACGATGACTTGCGGCGAGAAGCAACAGCAGTGATAGCGTCAGCGCCTTGTTTGATGCTGTGCTGTGTGGTACTTGGTGTGGGTGTGTGGACGTGTGGGTGTGTGGGCATGTGGGTGTGTGTTTGGTGGTGGGATGATCGATGCGACGGGCTAAAAAAGCACCTGTAAAACTTTTTCGACTGAGTTTTTCGACTGGCGGAGATCCAGTCAAAAAATAATACTCCTTCGACTGGAAAAGTTTACTTTTTCGAGTGGATCCCCCAGGCGGAAAACTCAGTCGAAAAAAGGTGAGTCGAAAAAGCCCTTTGCCCGATTTGGCCCTCAGTCGAAAAATGCCGTTTTCGACTGACAAATCCCACTGTGTAAGAAATGGCCTTACCTCATCATCGCGCCGCGTTTCGCACAGAATCTCGGAGTTACGGTTCGCCAATTTCTCACGCACCAGCACTACCTCTACTACTGAAGAACTACAAGTTAAAAACGTTGAACGACAAGCAAGCGCAGATCTCCTAGAGTACTGACCGCCCGTGTCGGCTTCACGATACGACATGCATACCTGTTGTAAACCATGTACATATGCGTTGATGACGACGGCCCTCATTTATAATGATATCAATAATACAGTCAGACCACCACAAACAAGCTGACGTCCCTGACGTTTGTATCGGATACGTGAGGCGATGTCACGTGTACGCTCTTTTCAATGACCCTCTACTGACTGTCTCTCAACCGTACTGCTGTATGCGTGTGTTGTTGACATCAAACAGTAGGTATTGCCACCCATCTTCATCCAGCACACCAAGCAGCATCCGTGCTGTTGCCTCATAAAAAGAGCAGGGAGAGACGACGAGCTCTGTGGTCAAACTACGAGACAGATACACACTGCAAACAAACGAGACAGAGATACGCATTGCAAATGCAGCAGCAAGATTATTTCGCCCTAGTGTAGTGTTCGCCATTATTTCTTGCAGTTGCAGTTTTAGCTAATTCATATACAACATCGATAAACTATTACCTTGGTATTATTTATAGTAGTCGTGAGACCACGATAACCTGCACCTGTTTTGTATTAATAGTGCTATAAATATACTACAGTGTATTTTCATTTTTTATAAAATATACTACCAGGTACGACACAATTAAAGGTCATTTGGTTTGCTGTACGTTGTGGATGAAACAAGGGGTTCACCCATTCATTCGGGAACGCACATACAGTAACTCATACATGATCTCATCATTATTAAGATATTGGTTTGTTTGTGGAAGGAGGGAGCCCCGATCAAATACTTCGCGAAGAATTTCGGTACACGTGACAAAATGTCAAATATTGAGTTCTTAGTATGCGCTTAGCAGGTGGTAGCAAAGGCATGTTGTGCTGGAAATGGCGAAACTACCTGTGTGGCGCTTGGAACTCGATGAAGATAAAACTAGGAATTCACCCATTCGGGAACGCTCATACATGATCTCATCATATTATTATTAAAATTAAAATACACTCCAGCTGTAAGATGGAATATTTGTCGAAAGCCATCTTTGCAAGCTGTGTGTGATACTCCGATCGCGCGTATTACGGGTTGTGTGTCATCATTAAGGATATAGGTCGGCGACTCCCCTTGCAACTACACACAGCAGTGTAGCTATCAGGGTCAACAGGGTAATGGTAGTCATGATATTGGTTTGTGGAAGGAGGGAGCCCCAATCAAATATTTCGCGAAGAATTTCGGCAAACATGACAGAATGTCAAGTTTTGCGTTTGATATCGTACGCTCAGCAGGTGGTAGCAAAGGCTAGCGCTGGAAAAGGCAATAGCGTACCTGTGTGGCGCTTGGAACTCGATGAAGATAATCCATGTTGAAAATAGCTACTTTTGTGGGCCAAAAAGGCAGAAGAAGAGGGAGAAACAAGAGTGGAAAAAAATAAGAGTGTGGGGGGGTGTGAGCTTTCACCAGCGTTCTCGATCAACCTCCAGCAAGTACGTTGTGGTGACCTAGCTCTTCTAACACAGCAACGTTCCTTGAGGCTTGCTCGCTGTCTACGGTACCTACACCAACGTGCGCTGAGGGTTTTGTCGTGGAAGCCTTCACGCTTGGCTACTACGTCACAGTCCCGATAGTCAACGACATATCCTATTCCCTGAACGTTGCTTATATTACACGTGAGCAATTAATTGTACCGCATTATTGTTACTCGTATCAAATTACACCGTAGTGCTCTTCTTATACGTACTAATTTTGCACCACATCGTTGGATCATTTCATTTGTGCGCAGGCCTTCATGTATCGTGCGATTTCGGCTTTGTGTGTGTGTGTGTGTTCTTCACATTAAACCGTTCTTCTACTCGTCGACATCCAGCACACCCAGTGTCCGTACTGATTCTTCACCCTAGAAAGATCAGCTCTGTGGTCACAAGCCACGACACAGAGATAATGCATCGTAATGCATTCGACAACGCAATGTCATGCCCTAGTACTGGGTACGACAGGCACAACATACATACGTCAGCAACAGAAATACATTGGAAGAGAGAAATACGAAATAAAAAAAAAAAAAAAAAATAAGGAAACAAATAAAAACAAAGATAAAAATAAAACAAAAAATGAAACAAACAAAACAAAGGGGAAATCGAAGAAACAACCCAACCGAAAAGGAGAGCCAAAGCTCGGAAAAGAAACATAATAAAATGAAATAAAATAAAGTAAAGTAAAACCAAAATAAGATAATCCGAACACGAGCCAAAAACCTGGACACGCAAGGAGGGAACAAAGGGGAAAAAAATACCCCAGAAAAAGACGAAAAGTGCTATGTACCTACTAGTCGGCCTGGTACCTTGCTACCCTGTCTGCCATCTCCTTCCTGCCTTCGTCCACCGCGGTCTCCCTTCTATTCCTCCTGTTGCCCCCCCTGCCCCCATTCCCTTGGACGGCTTTCCTTCTACTCCTCCTGTTTCCCCCCCTCCCCCCTTTGTGTTCTTCTCATTAAACCAAAATACCTTGTAAAAGAGAGAAACAACGAAAGAAACCAAGACAAAATAAAGAAATAAATAAATAAATAAAAAGGGGAGCCAAAGCACGGGAGATAGAAACATACCCCGAGCATGAGCCAAAATGGACATGCAAGGGGGAAAGAAAGGGGAAAAATACCCCGGAAAAAAGAAACAAGTAAAAGAAGCTTTAGGTAGGTGTGAAAGCGCAGTATTTCCCGGACGAATTTTGATTTCGTTTGGCTTTGTTGGATATTCCTATTAATAGGCCCCCCCAGCACCTTGTCTGATTTCATTTGGTTCTTCGGATCTTCCTAGGGCTCCAGCACAATTATGTGACCACGGACTCTAGATTTTTGACAAGAAAGAGTTAATGTGAGAACAACAACTGGTCACATACTCTGAATTTTGACAAGAGTTGATATGTATGTGAGGCAACAACAACAACGTTTTCTACCAGAGTACTGCTCAAGAAGTAGTCGTTGTAGGCACGGCCACGAGAATAGGCTGATGATAGCTATGTTTCTCAACACGAAACAATTGAATGATGAAAATATAACAAAATAACGGCGAAGTTTTATGTTTCGTTTTCTCGTTTTATATTATAAAAAATGAAAATACACTCCAGCTGTGAGATCGAAGATCTCGTCGAAACTCATCTTTGCAAGCTGTGTGTGATACTCCGATCGCGCGCATTACGAGTTGTGTGTCCTCATTAAGGATAGACGTGGGCGACTCCCCTTACAACTACAGAGTAGCTATCAGGGTCAAAAAGGTGATTTTAGTCAGTCTGTGCGCGGAAACTATAAAAAAAACCGTTTCTGAGGGGGACAAAATCCGACAGCTGTGAAGGGAAATGTGTCCTTTTATCAAGTGAACCCTTGTAAGTCGAATAACCGGTGAGGGGGGGGGCGGAGTTTTTGAAGGACGTGGGGGCCTGGTTTTGATCAAAAGCGAGCGGGTTTGGAGGAGGGGGGGGGGGGGGGGCGGGGGGGGGAAAGGGGGGGCAATTTGTGCATGTAAGCTATAAATCCTTTCAAGGGGATAAATCTGACGGTTTTGGCACCAGTATATTATTGGGGGGGGGGGGGGGGGCGGGGTTGGGGCGGGGGGGGGGAGGGGGGGGTTGGGGCGGGGGGGGGGGGAGGGGGGGGCAGCTCAATATGTGCGTGGAACTATACATTTTTTTGAGGGGATAAATGTGACGGTTTTGGAAATAATGCATCAGTTTATCATGTATATCCTGGGGTAAGTCGTACAATCAGTGAGTAAAGAGAGGGTGGAGTGTTCGAGGGGTTGGGGTTGGGATGGGTTGGGGGGGGGGGGGGGGGGGGTGGGGGGGGGGGGGCGGGGGGGGGGGGGGGGAAGTGCTTTTTAGGTGAGGGGTTTGTTATACGTGTAGTGCTAGGTATAGGCGATGGTGCGGGTGATGGGGAAGAAGGGGGCGTTCGAGGCGGGGGGGGGGGGGGGGCACAGCGGCATGGATGGCTCTCGAAAGATATCCGGTGCGTGAAGTGTTTATTAATCTGGCGGATTTCGATATTTATTTGGTGGGGCGTTTGAGTAAGGGAGAGCAAGAGGGGGGGCGGGGGGGGGGGGGGGGGTTCGGAGGTTTAGGTCACAAATATGATATTCAAATACACTTCGGCTGTGAGATCAAAGAGATATGTAGCAGCTTGTTATACGCGTGGTGCTAGGTCTAGGCGATCGTGCGGTTGGTTGGAAAAGAGGGGGCGTTGGAGGGGGGGGGGGGGAGGGGGGGGGGAAGAATTGAAAACTACGTCATAGATGGTCAGAAAGATAATGACGTGATATGAACTGCGTATAGGTGTTTATTACTCAGGCCGATTTCGATTGTGAGTGGGGCGTTTGGACAAACTAGGCGGAAGGGGAGGGGGCATCGGGGGACGGGGGACGGGGGGGGGAGGGTTGGGGTTTTTTATGAACAAGAGGGTTCAGGGGAGGGGGAGGGGAGGGGGGGGGGGGGCGGGGGGCGGGACATTTCGATATGTGCGCGGAAACTGTAAATCCTCAAAGGGGACAAACCTGACGATTGAAGCAATAAGACATACCTTTATATCATCTGGCTTGTAATTTTTACTATTCTAGAAGGTTTGATGTTCGATGCAGCATGCAACCCAGTGTTTAAGTGTAGTAGATAACGTGTTAAATCTTCATAATTTGTTGTTATACTACAACGAAATAAAAATACACACTCCGGCTGTGAGATCGAAGATTTCGTCGAAACTCATTTTGCAAGCTGTGTGTAATGCTCCAATCGCGCCTATTGCTGGGTGTGTGTCACCGCTATTAAGGATACAGGTCGGCGACTCCACTTGGAACTACAGTGTAGCTTGTACCAGGGTCGACAGGGTGACGTTAATCAACCTGTTCGCGGAACCATATAACCCGTTTTTGAGCGGGACAAAACCTGACAGCTGTCTGTGTAGACTAATATTACAAAAATAAAAAACACTCCAGCTAGCTGTGAGTTCGAAAATTTTGTCGAAACTCATCTTTGCAAGCTGTGCGTGATACTCCGATCATCGCGCGTATTAAGGGGTTGTATGTCCTCATTAAGGATATAGGTCGGCGACTCCCCTTACAACTACAGTGTAGCTATCAGGGTCAACAGGGTGATGTTAGTCAGTCTGTGCGCTAAAACTATAAAACCCGTTTCTGAGGGGACAAAATCTGACATTTTTATGTGGCATGCATGTTGTGAATGGAGAAAGCCCCGACCAGTTATTTCGGAGCCCTGTTTAAAGCTTGATAGTAAATCTTTTAGGGGGTTTTAGGCCGTGACGCCTAACGTCGACCACCCGACCAGAACCCTAACCCAATCCAGCCCCAGCCCACGAGGGGTGCCCTCTGCTTGGATGCTGTGGCTTGTGAAGGCTCTACTGTAAGTTGACTCGGCCAGCTTGTGTATGCCGCGAATTTGAAAGCCATTGGGCCGGATCGGGATGCTGTGGCTTGGAACGACTCTACACTAGGTTTGACTGAACCGTACATGATTCCCCTAATAAGCCACGAACAGAGTGCATAATTTATTTCGTGTCTCGACAAAAAAGACACAAACACTAATTCGCTACATGCGTAATAAATCTTTCAACACCGCATACAATTCCCCTAAGCTGGCACCAACAGAGTGTGTAACTTACTATGTTGTGTCTCGACAAAAATTACACAAGCACTACTATTTGGATGTGATAAATCTTTCAACAGATCACATGAAACAACGAAAAGAACACAAACAACATGATAAGAATACGTGCACAGACATACTTAGTAGACTATATCAATTGATATATGGCTGAATCTATAATAGCCCCCCTCCAAATCAGCGATTTTCTTCAACGAAAGTTTCACGACTGCTCGGCACGAGGAAGAATGGCAAGAAAACGTAATATACATTTTCCTGTTTGCAAAGAAGAAATATTGAACGACGACCGTCGGGATGGCAAAGGTCACCGTATTTCAGGAGGTACGGCCGGGAGCTGGTTTCAAAGCCGGCGATTTCTTTAAACAAATATTGGGGGGGCTACCGTAGAACGTAGGGCTGACCCAATAGTCTTGAGCTTTTTTCTGATATAGTCTAAGCTTTTGTTTTCAGTGGACATAGGCGTGTAAACTGAAAATAAATAACCCTGCGATTTACGCCAGTTTTGCGCGGATAAGCTCGACTTTGTGCGCTCTTTGTTTCATTTCTAGCTTGATTTTTGTTCGATAACAGCGTGTTTGCTCGTCTAACACTCGTTGGGCATCCTTGCTTGTCGTCGATAAGCTCATGGAACGTGGGTTCTTCGGCTATTTTACTTTTATTCTACACGCCACATGGCCGGTGCAGGTGTGTCAGTGCTGTAAAAAAATATTTAGACTAGTCTATACACTTCTATTTGTACTTACTTCGAAAGAGCATGTATATTTTACGTATCATACTTCTGCGGTTGTTGTGTGTTCTTGTGTGTTGTCCATAAAGACTGCAGCACAGTGCGCACAGTGCCTTGCTGCCTTCTCCATACCACCGCACCACCACGTCAATTGGAAAACTTGCTTGAACTCTCCACTCGAAACTCGACAGCAAAAACAGAGCTAGCGAGTTAGCCAAACATAGCGGACTACCCAGCACCCCCGCACCCCGCACGACGCAATGCCACTTTCCCCGCCCCCTGTTGTAGAGCGGATGCTGCAATGCGGTCACTGAAGCTAGACTCCTGCCTCTCGTCCATTCAAGTGCGCAGAATAGAAAATGCGCGTTACATGAACGCGGAGGATGGCTGAATCAGCGCGATGTCCTTTGCAACAGCATACCAACGCGGCATTGTCCTTCCGGAATTGCCACAGATCGTATCCGGCGTCAGCGTTACAAGCAAGATGTGGTACTCGTCCTTCTCTCCCACAAGTGTCTCAATAACATCTGCGTCAACTAACGGAAATCTGTCGAGGAGTTCAATATCCTCGGTGGACAACTCGTGTTGCTTCACGTAGGTGAAGTTCAGGAGCCGTGCTGCTTGGTAAATGTCAACAGCTTCATGCGTTTCGGCTTCAGGGGGATCCCCAATCCTTTGCCACGCGTACAGTTGGACGGCCTCCATGTCCTTGGGCAGCTGTTCCTCTAGCTGGGCTTTCAGACCTCGTCGAGTTGTGGCTCATCGTCCGAGCTTGACGAGCTGCTGCCAAGGCTGTCGTCAGAGGTAGAGCTAGAGCGCGCGCACTCCTCAGAACGGACCCTCGTGCTTGCCATCGTTGCAAGATCGCAAGATCGGAAGATAGGCTGCGTCACTTGCGATCTCCGCTTTCTTTGTGCTCGCGTGGGCGCGTGGGCGCGCGCGCGCGTGTGTGTGCGTGTTTATGTGTCCTTATGTAGGACCATCCAATATCGCGATAAACAGAGCCGACAATAAATAGGTGTAATTAAGTCTCGTGAATTTGTATTACTAGAAACGGCCCTTATTACCGTGCGGCTACCCATTCGTCGTCTCCACCGGGCTGTCAGACAACCAGACGCACATGTACACCCGAAATGAGGACGGGCATAACCACACCTTATGCTCGATTTCCCTTGTTGTGATCTCACATAAGCTATTTGGCATGTTGGCCATGCTCGGTCGGACATGAGCTTTTCCATAAAAATAAAAAGCTCAAAAAGCCAATATGAGCTAAAATTTATGCTAGCTTATTGGGTAAGGAACGACTCATATTTTGCAATTTTTGGCTCCTCTTTTCTTCAAGAAATGGAGCAAGGCGAGATTATCTACAGTACAAGGAAACGTGAAATGCATGGAGTACATAATAATATGATGCGACGGGACGGTGTATATGTGTATATCACACCCGCGACGGTAGGATAAGCGCAATTGCGTCCCTCAGTCTATGTATGACACGGTTCTGACTGATGGCGTGGGTATGACACTTGACGCTCAAAGAGCTTGAATCGAAGTGGGTTTGGGCCCTCATCAACTCTATCTAGTATCGCTTTGCAGACGGCACGTACTACTGCACCATGGGTATTATTGATTTCTGTTGGCTGTTCGCAAGGTTTCTGGTTCACGAAATTTGGCCAGTATCTTCGGTACATGGTTCTGTGCGTACATCGCTCGTTCCGACCCACTAATAACCCTTGATGTTCCTGCCGGGATCATTATCCAAACAACCTCGAGCAATGTGGAATCATTAAAGCCTACCGCATCTTTGTTATACCTTCCATTGGAGTTGCAGGATCTTGAAAACTCACTTGCCATCCATACTTCCAACAGAACAGTAATACAAGGGAAAAAAACGATTGAAGTTACGTATTCTAATGATATTTTTTCACTGTGAAAAATTCATGAATATATATTTGTTTTGGCTGTTCGCAAGGTTTCTGGTTCACGAAATTGACCTGTATTTTCGGTACGTCGTTCTGTGCGTACATCGCTCGCTCCGACCCTCGCAAGCCTTTGGTTTCGAAGGCATGACTACTGCCCACTGCTGATGCTGATTATTACGAGAAATTATGATGCACTAGCCACAGCCGTGAGATCGAAGATTTCGTCGAAACTCATGTTTGCAAAGTGTGTGATACTACGATGATAGCGCGTGTTACTAGGTGTAACTTCATTAACGACGTTAGTCGGCGTCTCCCCTTGAAACTAGCTTGTACCAGGGTAAGGTTAGTCAATCTGTGCCGAAAAAATTGTAACCCGTTTTTGTTTTTGTGTTCCACAAAATAGCATGTATGTAGAAATATTTTCAAGTCTTCAATTTTGTTTTGTATAATATTTCAAGTTTGTCCGCATCAGCTGGTGGTCCGCACCGGCGAGAAAATAAACTGCATCGGCCCCCCCGCAAACTTACGTCTGTTCACCGCTTGCCCGGGTTCCGGATTCGATCCCCCTTTGTATCGATGTACGCCGCTTGTCCGGGTTCCCGCAGAGAGACCAGTTTCAGCCCTCACTGCTACGACTCGTACGTGCCGATTGTTACCCCCTCCCTCAGTCATAGATATCCATTAATATTCATTGCTGTCGTGAGTTAGTTCCCGATGCACTGAAATGGGTAGGTTCCGATGTGTTATAATAAGGTTTTTACTCCGTTCCCACTACTACCGTCCAAGCTGATAACACCTTGTTCCAGGTATCACGAGGACAGACGTTACACCGCGGTGGAGAGGGGATATCGCATCAAAGAGTAAACAAAACCGGATACATCGCTCGCCCCGTTTCGATGAGGCGGGACTTGGACAGCTTCAACTACTACTGCCCCCACTGATAGTTGCCAAAGATCGCCCTGCGTTACACATAATAATAGCGTATCAGTCGGACGTCTAAGTTTACTCAGGTCTCGGATCGGAATGACTGAAAATATCGATGATAAACAGAACTGCATGATCGTTTTGTCTAGAGTTTATATTTAGACTATTATTTACATTTCACTGCGCTGTGAAAATTTCTCGCAGGAAAAACGAAAAACATCACCCAACTTACCCCCCCCTGCTACCAGTCGTGCTGCTTTATCATCGTCTGACCTCGGGTGTAAGGGAGGACATTGTCCTGAACTGCTGCTGCTGCTGCTGTAGCATTCAATTAGGATCCAATTAATTGTTTTCGGCATCAATTAATCTTACATAAATTTAGCTATGCACATCTCTCCCTCCGGTTGCCCCCCTGACACCAGTCGCGTTGCTTTTCACCGGGTGCTCGCCAGTGGCTACCTTTGGTCGACCTTCAAAGTAACAGACTATAACTGCCCCTAGATACAAGAGACCCCCCTCCGGCCAAACCCTGCATATCACGTGTAGGTTTTCAACCACTATCGAACAACACCGACGTCTTTCTCGCCCCGGTTCTCGCGCACAGGGATTTCCCAGACATCAACTACTGCCCCCACTGCTACCAGTCGCGGGGGCCAGCGGCGGTGCGTGAGCGCGGGGAAGCGAACACGCCGGCGGATGTCCTGGCGAAGTACGGGGATGGCGATTGGCCGCTTCGCGCTGCTTACAATTTGGGAGAGGTGGCCAGCAACGGCAACTACCTCGAGGATCCAGAGATTTCAGTGCGTCACGGAATATGTGGCGACCCAGAACAGGTACCAAGAACGGTCAGACAAACACATGCTAGCAAGGGGGTGCATCTCGATGTTCTTGAGGCGCTCTATAGCCCCCCCAAAGCCTGACTTGCGATCGAGATGTATGCCTCATCCGATAAACGATCCCACATAGTACCAAACACGTTGTAATTCACGAAGATGGCGTCCTAATAACGGTGAAGCAGGCTAGGTAGGGTAGAGGTGAGTCATCGTGTTTCTGGGTTTCCTCACGTTGCGGAGCTCTGTATCATACCTCTCTGTAAAAACGGATTTTTTCTCCTCACGTTGAGGAGCTCTGTATTATTAGACTATAATTTATACTTCTCCGTAAAAAAGGATTTTTGAGAAAACATGTGTTCTGGCCGATTAAAAATCCAATGGCCTACTTATTGTTTACAGCGAAACGCATCGCAAAACAAGAATGAAACTGCGGCGATTTATTTGGGGTCAAGGCGCCAGGTCGTCCAGTAAACGTTTCCGCCAACGTGTGCTCTACCTAAATACCGGGCCGTAACACGCTTCTGGTATTGGATAGAATTTCGGCATTAATCGATGCATACTTCAAGGTATGGGGCTTTCATCGGGTTGCACGTTCGTGTTGACTGTCCTCTTTCGGGTTCGTTGTTACCCTCGGAAGTCGATTGGCAGGAGGGCTGTAGGACGCGCCCAAACACACCCATGAAATCCTACTTGAGGGCAGGAGGGTATTGCAGAACATGTGTGGCGACCCAGAACAGGCGGCACGGAAGGGTATGGCATGGTACGTATTTTTCGGGTTGTATATACTCTGGGGTACCCGCGGGTACTTTATCGAGTGTGGCCGAAGCAATCAGGCTTGGCACCTGGGGTGAGACCTCAGGAGTTTATACGAGTATGTCTGATGATTCGCACCCTTGAGAGCTACTTAGCGGTAGGAGCGTATAGAGCGTATAGCAGATACAATCGGCAGAAATATTAATGTATCACGAATTCATTTCGGTGCGGGGCATTGGAATCCGTCAAGGTGAAGTTATCGGTAGGCCGACCAATTGAATCCTGTAAATATGTACAGGCATGAGAAAGGCTATCGACGTCGTTTGAAGACTACGCCATCGATTGTTCTCGTTTTTTGACGCTCACCACTCTTCCCTCCCCATATGAAAAGAACGCACGCTACTGATAGAAAACAGTGTGTTATCAATAACATGCTGTGATAGGACTTATTTTAACGACATGTGCCTCGAGCAAACGCTTGTTGTTCAAACTGTCGCCGCTCATCATATTTGTGTGCTCGCCACCGGCCCGATACAGGCTCGGGTCGGGGGTGTCTGATATCCTGAGCTTCTCGCATTTTCGGGGTTTGAAATCGAGGTCTCCCCGTGTTCATGTGTCTTACTCTGCGATTGTGGTTGGTTGCAGACGGCAGCGGAGGGAACGAACACGTTCGGGAAGGCGACCAGCACCTACCCGGTGCTCGGAACGTTTGAAGAGGGGTCCATCATTGAGATGAAAGTTGTCGTCTCCACCTACCACTGGGTGAGTAGATCAAACAGAGAGCACGACGAAACCAAAAGGTCATACTAATATAGCGACAAAGCAGTGGAACAAGAGTTGTTTTGTCTGATTTTATGAAGTACTGCTGTGTGAGTAGACCTTAATGAGGTGTCGACCAGACAAGCTGGGGCCGTACTGGAGTATCGACGGAAGCAGCGACACTAGGCGACACGCCTGGCCTTAACAACCTTAGGATAAGTAGACCGTGCTGAGAAAGCGACGAAAACAATCATGTATCTGGTCTCATCAGTCATCTAAGATTGGATGAGTAAAGTTAACCGAGAGGCCATTGGTTCGGATCTTCTCGATCACTTGGTGAGTAGACTGCAATGAAATAGCGACCACACAAATTGTGTGTCTAATTCTCTAATTGTAAACCGTCGAAGACCGAAGACGGGGCGAGTAGATCGCGACGTGTACATTCCACCTCCGGTACCAGGCATAATCAACTACTGCCAAACTGCCAAACGTCTAAGAGTGAGCGAGTAGACCGAACTTTGAGATTATAGCGATCAAACGAATGATATGTCTGATCTTGTCAACCACTGAGTGAATAGACCGCACTGGGATAGTAACGAACAAGGTGTTAATCTTGGTATTATCAAGGGCCTGGAAGTGGTGCGCGCATACAAGAAGAGTCTGGCAGGGGTCCTCCAGGGGCGACTTAAAAGTGTGACGTATCTGGGTGACCAATCAATCAATAAATCAATCAACGAATCCATCAATCGCCAAACCGAACCAAGCATCCACCATAAACCACCCAGCCCCCGCACCCAACAAATTAACCAATGAACCATATACCCTCTGATCGATCAACCCCTGTTCTTTTGGGCCCGAAATCAAAACCAGGGTCATCTGGAGTACTTCATCTGCGACAGCAAAGACCTCGAGGACGGCACCGATAGCGCCGTCACCCAAGAATGCTTCAACAAGCACCCGCTCAGTCGCGCCGCAGACGATGCGGATGCAAGCCCCATTGACCCGAACCACCCGGGGCGCTATTTCCTGGATCCCCCTTGCCGCGCAACGGAGACAGATCAGACCAAGACGGACGGAGCAAATGCCGGCTACGTGGCGACCGGTCGGTTTCAGCTACCCGATGGGTTGAGCTGCACACACTGCACCATTCAGATGATTTACTGTGAGTTTTTTTTTCCTTTCTAAATTTCTGCGCCTGTGCTGCGATCAGGATACAGTCTTACAACATGTTCGTTCAGTCAGGTAAAACCTTTTCTGTCTTACGGAGCCAGGGACCCTCCGATTTAGGCACACTACCCAAAGTCAAGTGTGATTCCGTGTTCGTTTTACCCGGCGTTCGTTTTACAATATTTTACGTTGTGTATATATACCTAGGCCATGACATCGTTCATCGGTTCAAGATTTTAGTTCTTGCGAGCTTTTGGGTGGGGCATGTGATAACAGTCCTCAAGTGAGAACACGACGTGCCAGAATCCTCCCACGTCAGGGGGTAAGCGGAACTTTCTGAAAGGTTCAAATATGGAGAACTTGTGCACGCACCCGCGGGTTAGAAGGAATTCTTCCCCACCTCGATGCCAAAAAAAGGGTTTCTCCACCGCCAGAAAAGAATATCTTTGCCGCTGTGTGTGCTCAATCCATCTACTTATATCTTCGCATTTTTCCTTTCTCCTTTTCCATCCCCAGTCGTAACTCGGATTCAGGCTCACCAAGAAGGGCCTTCTTCCCCCTCCCCACTACAGCATGCACTTTCGTTTTGATCGTGACAATACCTCAGCCGTTTCTTCCCTCGTCCACTTGCGTATATGTCCTACTCTTTTGTAACACCACCAAGTAATTTTCGCTCGAAGTAAACGTGTACACAGTCCCGAAGGGGCTGATAAAACCGACCTCCCTCCATGAATGAAAAATGCTTTATTTTGGTAATGCATTTATCGTCACACGATGTGCGGCATGGGCTTAAACTTCAACATCGGCCATTCACAAGCATTCCTATACACAGGTGAACACCGAAAGTTAAAGGCGGGAAAACAAAACTACGTTTCACAAGAATGCTAACCCCTTTTTTTGCTGTACCGGTTGGTTGATGTATTTATACCGGCACACAGACACCGGGAACGCGTGCAGGCACCCTGGGTACGAGGAATTTAGCCCCGACTCGATTCCGGGCGAGTGTGCTCCGCTGGTGTCCGACTGGGTTCACCTCGACCCTCCCCCTTGCGGCGAGGGCTTTCCTTACCCGGAGGAGTTCTGGAACTGTGCTGACATCTCCATCACAGCGGGTGAGCAGCAGCGTCGAAGGCTCCAACGGAAGGGGGCGTGCAGTGGTTATGATGTCGACATGCTGCCAACACTAGTTACCGCATGGGTGCACCGTCTTTTTCTGAGGACGCTTCTCACCCGAGGAGGGCTGTATTACCTCACCCCAAAAACTGTTTTTTTATCAAACTGAACAGGCAACCCCGACGAACAATTATATGGTCTGGGATGGTCTAGGTTCACTGTATGTATAGTGCAACCGACGATTGGTTTGTATTTCCTCGGTGAAGGGGCCCGATCGGTCCGAATCGGCTTCGTCAAAAAGCGCTAAGCCTATCGTACGTAAAACGCGTCAGCCGTGGTAAGAGCTCTACTATGTATAGCAGTGTCATTTCGTTTGCTGGCGCTGTTCGCGGCCGGCCGACGCTGACTTGTCGCTCCCAATGTCCCCTTTTCAGGCGCGGTCAACGCCTGCCTCGACAGCTCGAACGAAGACTACAGATGCTCAGGGAGATCAGTGTGAGTTTACTCAAGAAACAGCGGGAAATGTGGCATTAGTATTTGTTGGTGTTGGTGTTGGTGTTGGTGTTGTTGGTGTTGGTGTTGTCGGTGCTGGTGCTGGTGTTGGTGCTGGTGCTTTGGTGTTGGTGCTTTGGTGTTTTGGCGTTTTGGTGTTGTCTTTTGTTGAGGGTGTTTTTTTATGTTTTCGGTTGGTGTTGTTATTGTCGTTGATCTTGGTGTAGATACTGGTTTGATTGGGATTTCGCGATGTTCTTTGTTGTCGTAAACGCTCAGGGAAAACAGTTTTGAGTACAGCAGTAGAGCAACAACGCCGGGAAGGCCGCATCTATCTGTCTTCGAGGACAGATGGTGTCTGGCTGACACGTCCTCAGATAAGGAGCCCCGTCAGCCACGAACATTTTGTCCATTAAGTCGCGCCCCTGACGTAGCAGGCGTCGCTCTCTCTCTCTTGCTTTGCGCATCCCCTCTGGTTTGTGCTACACCTGGGTACATCCGGTTCCTCGTGGTAGAATGTTCGATCGAATACGCGCTCAAATCTGTATCTAGACTATTATACCGTTTGCCTCGACAGCGGAAAAATGGTAAAAATATCTTGAACTAATAATACGGATTTTTTTTGCTGCTGTTGGATATCGGTGAATCTGCAAAATATTTGCGGCAAGACGAGATCGTCGAGCATCATTATTAGAAACATCCGGGAATGGTGTTTGCGGGGGTACGGGAGTATACTCGTGCATTATGGTACTGCCACAAGTGACAGCGTCCTATGTGCCTTATCTCTGTAAGTCTCCTGTGGGGAGAGCCCCCGGCATCTTCACATATATTCTATTGGAACGTATCACGTCTGTATCACGTCTGCGGAGGGCGCCTTTTGGCTCAATCAAGGTAACCCCCCACCCTAATTCAACTTGTGCGCCCGCTCTTGCGCTCCTGTGCGTCCGTGTCATACAATACAGCAATCTCAACAATTGTGACTTGACAGACAGCGATGTCGACGACCTAAGGACGTGCTTCGAGGCTGCCGAAGACGTGGGCAAGATCAAGAAAATGTAAGGCCTGCGTCCCGAGTTATGATCTAATACCTCCCGTGTACACAAGGTTCAGCCATCCCTATCATTTTGACCTGTCCCCATAGAAAACTATGTATATCCTCCCATGTGATGAGTGTTTCGCCTCTGCGTTAGTCCCTTCTACGTTATCAAGGGAACCTATCATCCGTCATAATCTCGAAATCGCTCCCGCGACACCCCCCCCTACGCGCGCATGACTCCGGCGGCAGTTTCATGCGCAACAACGACATCACCTGGTTGCCGGAGGACTTGCTGAGTGGGATGGATAAGCTCGTCAAGCTGTGAGTGGACCGGAGCAATACATTGTAGGAGGCAGCTTTATTATATCTCAGGCTTTTCCCTTTGAGGAGCTTTATTATGTGTACTCCACCCAGGTCCGGCGCTCTATTCACTTGACACAATAATCGAGTTCGAGCAAACGTTTCAAGCTAAGCCCGATACACAATCCCACGGGCCACGTATTGCTATATATAGGTATCTCACGAGCATTATTCCGAGTGTGTGCGTTTTCCTCATGTTCCCTCCGGAATGCTGGAAAGCCTGTGGACCACAGAAAAAATTAACGAAAAAAACATCAACGGCCGACCACCATCTACCAACGCACACAAGCTGGCCACGGACCACAGACGACAGTTGCTAAAATGTCCTGCTGTGTGCAAGTTCCAAGCGACAGCTAATACACCAGGTATATAACTACCCTCTGGTAATAGTTTTTCGCTTGCCGTCGGAAAAATGTGCACAGCGAGCGTGAGCTTCAGCGTCAGTTCTAAATCACAAAATGTTGCCAGAAGGTAGAAATAACATTACGGGTAGTCTTTTCTTTTCACAATACCGGTATACGTTACTAGGTACCGGTATTATCATTGCCCTCCGACAAGGTAGCGTAGATGCCATTACAATGTATACAAAGTCATTCTGTTAACCAGCTGTACCTCGCACTATCTCTCCGAGGGCTCTCTGGCAGCCATTTCTCAGTTCCCCTTCCCCGCATCGTCTTATGTCTATCAATAGCTATTAATATTATCCACATCGTTTGGGCTGAAAAGTGCAACCAACTCGTCGGCGGGGTGCAAAGGCGAACGATGTGGTTGGTGGTATACACAACCAGCATGATGGGGGTCTACCGCTGTTTGTGTACCTGGTGTGGTGCTTCTCTGGGGGTACGTGAAAGGGTCACAGCCACGCACAGGAGCACGTCATGTGGCAGTCATGAAGAATGCGTGCTGGTACTGCACAAAAATCAAAATTGTAGACTACTGTGGCAACAATCTCGATAGGTTTGCTTTTGAACCCTATTAATATCATAAATAGCTCAGTCAGTATTTGGTTTCTTTGGTTTCCTATTTTCTCAGCGGGATGCAGCGCGCCCCCCGTGAGAGCACGATGGTGAATTTTAAATGGTTTTGAACAGTTGTGTTGTTACAAGTTTGTTGTGGATTTGCCCCACGCAACCACATCGCTGTTCGGTCCGCACCAACCTCCTCAATCAAGTGTTCTCTAAACGGTGTGACCCTACAGGAACCTTCGGGGCAACTGTGACCTGGAGTGCCTCCCGACCCTGCCCAGGTAAGCGAGCGCTTCCACCCGTTGTCGGTCGTCACAAATCATTTGCTCCTGCTGATGACACATTTTGTATGTAAAGCTTGCAAAGATGATTTTCGACAAAATCTTCGATCTCACAGACAGCTATTAATAGCTGCTGGAGTGTATTTTTGTTTCTATAATGCAGTTTGTACACACCATGGTAGATGCTACGGTATAGAGGTGCACCAACTATTTGTTTATTTTCCGAGGCTCCTAACCGCTTGGGGAGGCCTATACCATTAATACTATACCTCGCTCAAAAACTGATTTGGAGAAAACTGAACAGGGCAACGGGTTCCGATGAACAAGCCCATGGTCGACGCCTACTACATGAACAAAAAAATGTATATTACAAAACTGGAACGAGATTACGGCCGATTTTTTGCTCTTCGGGAGTCACCGTCATTCAGAAAATATTTTCAGCGAAAAGTGCCATCGTCTAGACTATACGTCAATCATACTGGTTGCAGAATTAATACGCGCCTGCTTAGTTAGCCCCATTAGACTATATAGTGTTCTGGTTTCATGGAATGTTTGAGGTCGACCAGAGGATTCGAATGGTACGGTACCCTTAGGAAGCCCGACCGGTATCACATTTGGGAGAGAGACGGCGTATTCGAAGGCGAGATACATCGGAGGTTGCAGAAGGCTGCGCTGAGTGTATTTGGCCAAGGAAGGGGAGAATCTCTCCCCTACGACGCAGAAAACGACAATGGCAATGCAGGTCGAAAGATAACGAATGCGATAGAGCGCCAGCAGCACCCGTAAACTCCACGAACAAGCTGCAACCAGCGGCGTTTCGACATGTGCGCCTTTACACCGAAGTTGCCAGACAGGCCAAATATAGGGTGCGGTGTTGCGTAGGCCTGTACTGCTGTGAAACACGTGCTTGCCGCCCCAAGTAACACAACATGCAGCACAGCTTCTTTTTGGCCTTACTTGGCGCATGCATGCAGATATATACCGTAGCTGTTCAAGGTTTCAATTCGTCTTGGGTGCAAGAAAGGGCGGACAGAGTAGGAGAGCCTGCTCTAGCTTTGTCGGTAAAGTAGCCGCAAATTCCATGCCCAATACACTACCGCTGAATTTTTCCCCGAGTCCTAAGCACACTTTTAATACCATGGTACTGTACCCACTTGTTTAGAAACAACAACGTAGTGGAAGCAAACGTGATGTATTGCAGTGGTCAGAGGGTTACTGTGAATATTACTATGTCCTTGGAACGGTCCATCCATATCGTTACGCCCGTTTTCCAGAGATGAGATGAATGGCACGGCACATACCTGGCGCCAAATCACTGCTGCGCGCCTCAATGACCACCGCTGTTGTCGTGGTTTCATTTTATTGTAGGGACGACACGGACGTGGTCCTTGATGACTGCAACTCAGCGGCCATCGACACGCTGTGCGGTAAGCCCTCAAGCCGCAAAGGGCTTCCTTTACCCCAAGTCGTCGGGATGCCATCATTTTTGTATTGCAATGTGAATGCTTTGTATTGCTTTGTAGGCCGTGGATTTTGTAATCGGGTTGCATTCCCAGATTACTCTTATTTTTCTTTTTGTGAGGTATGTAGTCTAGTCTAGGACTGTGCATGTATTTTTGCATGTGTGTTAAACCCGGTCACTTCCGTTGATCTTGTCGGTGGTGGTCGCTGCGCTGCTAAGTGTGCGTACATGGCAGAACACATGTACTCGGGCCTTGTATAGGTATGTGGACGTTGTCATAATATTACCGGGTGTCGTGGTATCGAGCCCGCTTTCGTGCGCCTTGCATGGTATGGGATAGTACGCGTTGTGTCTTGTAGTATCAAAACTCAATCCCCACTCATTTCAAACAGTTTGTTTAAAAAATACGTGGGCGCAGTTCTAGAGGCCGTAGAGGCATAAATCAGCTCTTGGTTTTGGCCGCCTTACACTCAAAACGATTATGCCATGTATGTGGCGCGTCCTACATACACCAGTTTGAGCACGTGATCAACACTGAGGAGAGGGACAATATTATTGTCTATCGCTTTGCTCTATCAAGAGGGCGCCTCGATCGATGATGTTGGCTCGGTTTTGGTCTTGGACGGGCCCCGTAAGTCGGACGTTGGTTAACGTATCTTCACGGTTGGAATGTGTGATCGGAGATTGACTGAATCTACGTACTCTGTCCTCAGACAGTTCACCCTGATACTAGTAACAGTCTGTATGGTAGTAATACATGTTAATTGCACTCAGAGGGGTAGCCGACCTATACATCCTCCCCTCCCGTGAGGACATACACGCCCTTTAACACGCGTGATCGGAGAATTACACACAGCTTGAGACGATATGATTTTCGGCTAAGTCCTCGATCTCAAAGTTGTGGCAGTATTCTATTTATTTATTTGCTGATTAAAAGCCGGACATCCAATTATATATTCCTTCCCATTATAACGTAAACAGTTCTGGATCCCAAAGTAATGTCTTCAAAGCAGTATGAACTAATAATCAACTTTCACCCACCCACCCCCCCCGAGGGCGCCCGGACTGTCTTTTTTTGACACCTCGCCACATAGAAAATGGCCAGAAACGAAAAATAACCGGAGCACTGTGATCGCAGGGTAACTTGAAAGAAACAAGTTTTTTTGTCCAGGGGGGTCTCTAGAACCAAGTGGTATAGTCTAAGAATGGGAAATATGGGGGGAAAAAACTTGTTTTCTTCCAAATCGTCCTGCAATCACAGCGCTGCGGTTAGCTTTCCATTCTGACAATTTTTGATGTGAGGGGCGTACGCTATCCCAATCCCCGGCCGGGCACCCTCGCCTCCCCCGATTGTATCGTGGGAATGCGGGCAAATGTCTGAACGAAGTCTTACTGCGTATGTTGTCTCCGTGCGTCACATGAGCTCCCAGGGCCCAGTTCAACACGTGTTGAAATATTCTTGTTTCTGTAAGACTGGTCATTTGTTAATGACAACTCTTGTTTTTGGGCCAAGCTCAAGTTCGCGTGTTGGGCAGGGCGTGTCAGGGCGTGCCGTAAACGAACTTCTCAGTGTACGTGCAAAATCAAACATATTTTTCATTGTTTCTTGCTGGGGAAACCCTTACTATGGGCAAGGCTTTCACCCCTTTATGTGGCACAGGGCGTGTCCTACACGCAACTCGCGGTACTCACGCAGTCAAAACATATTTGTCTTGAAGCCTTTCGTGCAAGACCCCAAACAGTTATTTTTCTCAACCACGCCTTTCGTGCAAAACGCGAACCAAAAGTTATTTTTTCGTAAGTCCTCCTCCTATTGTTTCTGAATCGTGATGTGGCGTATTGTACATTTATTTGATTTCACAATCAAAATGAAGTGATGTCGCGTGTTTCACTTACTAACTACTGATGTGTTCTCTCCGACCCCGCCGCCCTGCCGGTTGTCATCACTCCGGTGGGTATAGGAACTATCGACGAGCCTACGCCGGCACCTGTTGCAGCCGTAGAAACCCCTTCTCCCGTCACAGTACCTTCGGACAGCGGCGATGACGACGGCAGCTGTGATATTGTTGCGGGAGCTTACAGCCAGGTAAGTGCAACACTTTTCACCATGGCCGTGCGTAAAACGGCGCGAGTACCATATACGAGGTATAGATATCGGCGTTTTCTATCGACAACAGAAGGTGTGCATCAAATATACACGACTGTTGAAGAGCTAGACTACATTTCCAGCTGCGATATTGTGCTTGGGCAGGGCGTACAGCCAGGAAAGTGCACAGCGAAATATAACCAAAAGATGAGTATTGACCCGAATTCGTCGAACTCACGGCTGACGACGTCCTTGAAATATTTTGGTAAAATAACCGTTGAAACAAGTGATCAGATAGCAGCTCATTATTTGGGGTTCCACAACATGACTATCGAATATGAAGTCGTAGACTGCTACTTTGTTTGCCATTATTATGGTCGCCGTTCGATATACTAAGGTACAGGCAGCATGAGGTCCAACGTCGAGTCGAGAACTCATAATAATAAGCATTCCCAGATAAAGAACAACAAGCCACGCAAAACATAGCTCTTGGTGCAATAAACTTGGCGGGGTTGCTCGTTAGGGCGGTGATTGCTCGTTTTCGTAAGTAGTACGAGGTGGTTTTGACGAGGCGCTAAAGACGCCAAACATTTTGTCTTTTTTTTTTTTTTTTTTTTTTTTTTTTGTAGCACACTTTCACTTTCCAGCTTCTGGACAAGCCGTGGTCACAGGTGTCATCCCTTCTCCTCCCCGGTTCTTGCCTTCAATTTTTATCGCGCATAGGGTTCAGCAATCCCACTGCTCGTCGATTGTTCATCGAATGTTGCTGACTCACGCTCTCGCGCTTTCCGCAAGTAGTCAATTTGTGCACAAGAAAAAGTCCCAACGAATTTATACGAGTATGCACTCGGCGGGGCTCGAACTCACGAAACTGACCTATACCAGGCTCGAAGATAACCTGATACGCCACCGGGGCGACCGGTCTACCCGGTACCTGTGAGAGGATATACTAATGAAACGCTTGCTCATGTAGAAGCATTCTAACAATTTCCGTGCGTTGTTGTATTTCGCCGCCTCGATTGCCGACTCCCTTGTTGTCTACGGACGGTCTTGAAAAATTGAACGCTCGCTTCTGCTGTGGGTATTGTTATATTTTCATCTATTGTGTAACATTATTTTTCGTCTGTATTATTTACGACCATTGATATGATACAGTATCTTGTGTGCTTGCCATCCAACAATGGGTCAGCGTGAGCTTGAATGAATGCCGATCACCAGTCATTTTCGTCTATTTAATGTGTGTGTGTGTGTGTGTTTTTCACATTAAACCGTTCTTCTACTCGTCGACATCCAGCACACCCAGTGTCCGTACTGATTCTTCACCCTAGAAAGATCAGCTCTGTGGTCACAAGCCACGACACAGAGATAATGCATCGTAATGCATTCGACAACGCAATGTCATGCCCTAGTACTGGGTACGACAGGCACAACATACATACGTCAGCAACAGAAATACTTTGGAAGAGAGAAATACGAAATAAACAAAAACAAAAACAAAAACAAAAAACAAAATAAGAAAACAAATAAAAACAAAGATAAAAATAAAACAAAAAATGAAACAAACAAAATGAAGGGGAAATCGAAGAAACAACCCAACCGCAAAGGAGAGCCAAAGCTCGGAAAAGAAACATAATATAAAATGAAATAAAATAAAGTAAAGTAAAACCAAAATAAGATAATCCGAACACGAGCCAAAAACCTGGACACGCAAGGAGGGAACAAAGGGGAAAAAAAAAAATACCCCAGAGAAAGACGAAAAGTGCTATGTACCTACTAGTCGGCCTGGTACCTTGCTACCCTGTCTGCCATCTCCTTCCTGCCTTCGTCCACCGCGGTCTCCCTTCTATTCCTCCTGTTGCCCCCCCTGCCCCCATTCCCTTGGACGGCTTTCCTTCTACTCCTCCTGTTTCCCCCCCTCCCCCCTTTGTGTTCTTTTCATTAAACCAAAATACCTTGTAAAAGAGAGAAACAAATATGTGTTTGCATGTATGTGTTTTGATGTTGACTTTGATTAACTCCTGTAAACAGTCCGAAAAACTCGTATTCATTCAATGTGTTTGCGTAGCGTAAGCTTGAATGCCGATCACCAGTCATTTTCGTCTATTTAATATGTGTTTGCATGTATGTATGTGTTTTGATGTTGACTTTGATTAACTCCTCCTGTCAACAGTCCGAAAAACTCGTATTTATTCAATGTGTTTGCGTAGCGTAAGTAAGCTTGAATGCCGATCACCAGTCATTTTCGTCTATTTCATATGTTGTGTTTGCTTGTGTTTTGATGTTGACTTTGAATAACTCCTGTAAACAGTCCGAAAAACTCGTATTCATTCAATGTGTTTGCACGTATTTTGATGTTAAATGCCATCTGCTCCACCAGTGCGGCGGCTCAACGTGGGCCGGATCGACGTGCTGCACCGAGGGATACGAGTGCGAATTCCTCGCCGACTCCTACTCCCAGGTACGTTTCAGTACGTGCGGCCTTGGTTGCGTGGTTATTCGACTTACAGTATTCACTAGATAAACTGATGCATTTCCTTCCACAGCTGTCAGATTTTGTCCCCCTCAGAAACGGGTTTTATAGTGTCCGCGCACAGACTGCCTAACGTCACCCTGTTGACCCTGATAGCTACACTGTAGTTGCAAGGGGAGTCGCCGGCCTATATCCTTAACGAGGACACACAACCCGTAATACGCGCGATCGGAGTATTACACACAGCTTGCAAATATGAGTTTCGACAAAATATTCGATCTCACAGCTGAAGTGTATTTTAATTTTTATAATATATTATAATAAATGAAAGTATATATAATATTAGTGGTCAACTCACACGGTAGGGTTTTACCTTTTTTCGGCTCAACGTTTCTGAACGGTCAATCAAGCTCGACGATCAAGTGCGGAACTGCCGGATGGTGTTCATATGGTAACATCACGAGCATCTTCGTCTTAGGACGAGCGCATACAGAATCATTGGTCGGGATGCGCACACGGATGCCTTCGAAGTCATCTTTCGTGTGAGATATTGAGCTCAACGTTGGAAGCTCAGAAACTTCTGCCCCGTACCCCCAGCGTCGGATGACTGAGAGTCTAGACTACTAGTCTAAATCATAATTATAAAAATTAAAATACACTCCAGCCTGTGAGATCGAATATTTTGTCAAAACTCATCTTTGCAAGCTGTGCGTGATACTCCGATCGCGCGTATTACGGGTTGTGTGTCCTCATTTTTTAAGGGTTTAGGTCGGCGACTCCCTTTGCAACTACAGTGTAGCTATCAGGGTCGTCATTATATCACACAGTAGTTATGTGAAAGGGGCTGTCATTTTGCCACAGCAAAAAAATGACTCAGACATTCATTTTGAGAACTTTGTTCAAACGAAAACGCAAGTGTGTTAGTCGCGCGTTTTCGATTGATTAATCTCGACGGTTTCTCCAATGGACGATGTTTCCCACATTGATCAAGGACAGAAGACCAACTTAAGTGCGGCGATGGACGGTCCCCTCCACCGCCGTGGCGTCCTGAGTGATGGAATGGCAGGATAAAACGCCAAGGCAATGCATTCCCGTCGATAATGGCAGTGAAAACTAGCGTTCGGTAGTTGTGGGAAAACCTACGGTGTCGTGCATGCATCACTCGTACGATATGTAGCAGCATGCCTCAGTCTTCTCTTGTCATGATATCACTTCGTAGCATCGTGCTCCGTAAAATCGATGAAAAACGAATACCCTCCAGGTGAAATTCGGATCCAAGATATTGTCCGCGATCAACAATCGATGTTGAAAACCCACTCCAACCCCTTCACAACGCTTTGCACCGATTTGGGGACCGTGCCTGAGGCGACGTGTGCCTCAAGCGGATATAACGCCTCATGCCCCACCAGAACAGATGGCAGCTGACCAAGGCGTCTCTTTGGAGGGGATTACACGCATGGCTGCCCAATGATACCTCTTTGCTCTATTTGTTTGTTGTTTTGGTTTTCGCATTATGCTCCTCTGCCATGGATGGGATTGGTCGGTTCGATTGCTTTGCTACGCCGCGCGAATCAATGTTTGGTATATTTGTAACTTCGATTGACGGCGAAGTACAGGAGCCACTTTCGCGAATGCCATATACGCCGTGAAGACAGGCGTGTTACGCTACAATACCGTAGCCTTAGTGGGCTTACCAACTGCCCTATTCAACCTTGTCGTTGTGTATGACGATTGATGATACGTACGGCCAGGACGTGTTCAATTAGACGCGTACCACGATAGAGGTGCACCACGTTTTTTTCTTAATACTACCCCTCAATTTGGGAGCTCAAAGAGACCTCTTCCAAAATCTGATACGGAGAAAACCAAAACTGCTAGGTACCGCATGAAAAATCCCATGGCCCGAGGTACACGACGAGAATCGTGCCAAAAGAAAATGGGCTATTTCCGACGATTTGGGGTTAAGGAGGTCCGTCATTCAGAAAACATTTCGGACGAAAACTGCGTCACTTGTGGAGCCTTGGGCGCGTGGGTACCCTGCGCATCTGCAAAGCTACCATCTTGAGCTTTCGCGTTTCGGGTTTTGCGACCATTCACCACAAATATGGAAATGGTTTGATGCGTTGCGCCAACTAAATTTGTTCGAAGTCCGTTTTAAGCGAGGCCTAGTACTACTCGCGTGGGCGGCCTGCACTTCCCCAAAACGCAGGTAGCCCTCTGCCCTTCTCCCGCTGCTGTAGCTCTATATCATAAGTGCCTTCGGCGGATGTACCACTGCCTCACAACTAACTGGCTGAACAGACGATAGCTTACCCGCTGCCCTATCCAACTTCGTTGTTGTCTTCGTGGTGGTAACTTATGTTCCCCGGACGATGCAGCACCTAACTCTGCGTGCGTACAATAGCCTACCCGGCGCCGTATCCAGCTTCATCGTTGTGCGTGACTATATGTGCCTTAGGCGGGTGTGGCACCTTGGTCTTAAGCTATACAGACCATAGCTCATGCCCTGTCTTATCCAACTTCATGTCCTTGTGCGTGGTGACTAATGTCCAAGACAGAACTATCGCATTACACCTCTAGCTACGCAGATGATACCTTACCCGCTGCTTTATCCCAACCAACTCCGTTGTTGCAGTGCTCCCCTGCGCCGGAGGAAGATCTTCAGGACTCTTGGGAGCAATGCGGTGGTGACGGCTATAACGGATCGACAGAGTGCTGGTCCGGGGCCGAGTGCGTGGTTCGCAACCAGTGGTACTCGCAGTGCATCCCGACGGCGAACCTTTCTATCTGCTCCACTCGTATCGTCACGGTTCTGAGTTAAACATAGATTGATGCTGCTCGTCTCATAGGCTAAGAGTAGATGGCTGCTACTCGTCTCATCACAGAGTATGCTTAACGGGTACATTGATGGTACTCATGTGTCATGACAGTTGATGTGTAAGAGCCGATTGACCCTCCACTAGCTCAATCAACGCCTGACAGCTTTTTCTGGGGTGTGTTTCAGTCGGGTACGTATCTGTCCGCTCTTCACGTGCCATCGCGGCTGTCTTTGGTTAGACTAAGAGTAGATTGATGGTACTCGTTTTATCAAAGATGCCGTTGTAGAGTCGATTGACCGTCTAATGATCTATTCCCCTGGTAGATCTTTTCTGGCGTGTGTTTAGTCGGGAACGTATCTATTACGTCTATCCGTGTGATCATGAATATTATGGTTTATGGGTTGGTGCTAATCGTCTCGTCACAGATTCCTTCTAAAGAGTACGTTGACGTCACTCGTCTCATGCAAATTGTGTTTCAAGACTCGATGGGCCCTCCCACATGATGGATATTTCTTTTCAAGGGTGCATATACTGTAGTAGCGTATACATTCTGGGGCATACTCCCTGGCATCTAATCGGGTTGTTTTGGTCATACTTGGGTAGGTAACCCGGTATCATACTCGATAAAGTACCCAGGTATGTATCCCTCGACAAAGTACCCAGGTACCCCCATGGTGTACACCCTAGTAGAAAACGCCTCTGAAAACCGTTTATGTGTTGCGCGTGAATCTAAGGTGGACTATCTCGTTCAAATACATCAAAAACGTTTATCCTTCTCGACGGAAAAACGTTCATCATACTCCACATACTCCACCTTGAACGAGTGTTATTCGAGCACTGTTGTAATGTACCAGGCACTATACTGATGGGGTCTCACGCAACATTTTTTGCCAGCCCGGAAGATGTTCGGATACCCTTCTACGCTTGGCCAATCCGCATCAACCGTAGTTCGCTTGTTGTATTTTGTTGACTGTAGCGGGGGGAGAACATTGCTTGGCATGGTTGCGCCAGACGAGGCGCGGTGGGAGACGGGGCATTCGGTGGAGGGTGGCGACACTTCAGCGATTCCATGCGCTGTTGCCAGAAAAGTGTGTACGGTGCCATCCGGAAACAACAAGTCCAATTTGCTTTGTCGAGCCACGTTGGCGCCGGATGATTTAATGTACGAGCTGCACTGCACCGCATCGACCAACTGGCGTTCCTTGCGTAAAACACACCGCAGTACATAATTAGTTCACAAGGTTTTGGGGGTGTAAATCGATCTTGATAAGAAACACCACAAGGGGTGTTGTCATGACCTTAGTTTTAGGTTTTCCATGTTGTAGCTGTTTCCAAATCAAGGCATAGCCACACTCCAGTCCGCGGTAACAAATCAGATTCCAACATCGCTGGAGTCGACGCGTAGTACGCACTACGCACAAGTGGGTCCGGTCTTTTCGAAGGTTTTGAGAGCTTCGTCTCGATTTTTATTGAAAATTGCCACAGAAAGGTTGTTGTAACGCTTGAAACGCTTATATTTGACCCAAGTACCAAAGCTCCCCAAATACGCTGTTACCCTAATACGATTTAACGTTTGCGATCCAAGGACGCGTCCCCAACATGTACATGTCGGAGCGAAACGAGGGTGAGATTGGAGTGTTTCCCGGCATATGTTAAGTAGGCTCGCGAGCCTGGCCTTGCTGACGGTGGTGATAAGCAGTGTTTTGAACTTTCTCCAAACACTGCATTTTTTGCTGAAAGCGTCGAGTCTCTACATTGAGATACAGATGCAATCGATGACAGACAACCCAGTTGAGAAAGCGTAAGCCGATTTGATGGCTATCTTTTTCAAGTGGAAATTTAAGCGGCATCGTGTGGTAGTAGGGTAAGTAATGCTGTACATGGGTCTGGGCAGGTGGTAAGCCGTTTAAAAAGACATGCAAACACGCCCCCACGCCGAGAATGAACGGAAGCGGTGTAAGTCAAGCTGAGAATGAAGCCTCAGGAACGTTGGGGAAGGGTGGCAGAAAGAACCGTGATAGGCAGCAGATGGCGGGAGGGAAGGAAGGGAGGGACTGATTTATATACCACCAGGTACTGTATTAGTAGACTAAATCTATATCGATATAGAACTATATGGAGATGAAAGAGGTGTAAGAGAGAGAGATACGAGCGGACTCAAGGGTACTAGGGGTGAGTGAGTCGGAGGTGTAAGAGAGAGAGATGCGAGCGGGCTCAAGGGTACTACGTGAGTGAGCCGTCTTGGAAATCGTAATGAGTGAGCCAAACGTTCGCAGTCTGCAATTACCAGAGCATACGGTATGGGGCACATCATCCTTCGCACAGTCTGTCACTGGCGGACCATAAGGTACGGGCCACATCGAGGCAACCCTACAGGTGTCGCTGCTAAACTAATGTTGGATGATGTCGGTGTTCATGAGTTGTGACGGGCAAAACCAAACACCTTCACAGCAGCCGGTATATATTCACACACCAAACATGAACAGAAATGTAATGACCGCTTGATATTCACAATGATAATCAGCGTTCAAATTGGTATACTTCTGTCCTTCACCACATAGCACGGTAGACCTTGATGTTCCTTGAAGGACCAGTACGGTCTACCAAGACTGGCAGAACAGTATTTGATGGTTCCATAACTGGCCATCGATGATATTTTCATGTACAGTATATACGTACGAGGCTGATGTAGGTGCAAAACGAACATGGAGGTAAAATTAAATTGAAAAGCGTAACGCCATATGTTGGGTACGAGCGCAGAAGACATATTCCACGTGCCAGCCTGCATGAAGGGTACGTTTTTCTAAAGCTTCGCGTATACATGACGCGATCACCGAGGGTTTTATACGGGGTATTCTTTGTTTTGGCGTTACGAGGTGATGGACGCGTCTTCTCTCACTGGTAACGACTAGGGGGGGGTATGCATCGAAAATACACCCAACAATATGGTCCGAAGTGTACGGGTAAGCCTTACCTAAGCAAGCTAAATGAGTACGGAGCGCACCTGCCACTCCTTATCATAGGCGACACAGTCGTTTTCGCGGCGCTCATATGCGGATGGTCTCGCGCTCTCCAACGCCTAACCCGCGGGAACACTCGATTCTGACTGGAATGCCCTCGGACACGCAAACGGGGGATAAGTTGTTAGTTTCGAATGCACACGGTAGTGAGACGCCCGTCCCGGGCCCGACCTTAATAGAGTTATATCCCCGTACCCGCGCATCTACTTGCCAATACATTTGCTCGTTTCGTTCCTGACCGCGAGAAGAGAGGTCGGGGGTAACAACTTGTTTGCGTAACTACTCGGGCATGGCCACCAAACAAACAGCCTACCATGGAAAATAATATGGAAACCTCCATGGCCTTCTGCAGGTGGAGATACGTGTGCGTTCACATCAGTTATTGTAGTCAGTAGCTTCCCACTCTCGATCGACACAAGATAGAGACCTACCCCCGCACTTGCTCTGGCCGCCCATACTCTCGATCCCTCCACCGGCGGTCCCTCGCCCGCTCTTTCCCGTCGAAATGACTCGGTGCACGTTTCGAGACTCATAATATGATATTTGTTACCTGGATTTTGGCAAGGTTCATAACCTGTTGATTGATGCAGATCATAGGCTGTTGATGGGTGAACCTCATATAATTATTCTGCGTGATACGAGTAGTCACCGCCTGTTGCTTGGTGGCGGTCATCACCTCCTTCTCGCAAAGACCACAACCTGTTCATTGACGAGGCTCATTACCTGTTGATTGGTGACGCCTAACCTGTTGTTTGCCGAGGCTCATAACCTGCTGCTTACCGAGACTCATTGGCGAGGTTCTTCGCCTGTTTATTGACCAGGCTCATGACACAACCTTTTGCTTGGGCAGGTTCATTACACTTTGCTTGAGGAAGCCCATCCCCTATTTATTAGTGAGGCTCCTTACCTGTTGCTTGGTGGGGCTCATAGAAGCTAGCTGGTGTAGACCATGCCACAAAATGTTGGCACATGCTCATGCCATGTCCTTGCACTAGCCAATGTTCAGTGGCACTGCCCTTGTATCGTCGATCTCATGTGAATCGGTTCCCACGTAACGTATGCGGAGGAATCACTGCCGTAGCATAATCTCCTTGCAGGATGCTGTACCTCACGCTTTGTGGATCGCTCTGAATCGCCACGGTATCTTAACTGCCCTTGCCATCTCTGGAATGCTGACATCGTCTGGACTCCTGCATACCCTGTGGTTTGCATATGTGTGTATTGGCCACCTAAGCGGTTTGTTTATATCATCTTGACATCTTCACAACATAAGTATCTTCTACTGTTCTGTTCGCAGTGCCAC
Organism: Undaria pinnatifida; assembly: GCA_012845835.1. Classification (NCBI taxonomy): domain Eukaryota; class Phaeophyceae; order Laminariales; family Alariaceae; genus Undaria; species Undaria pinnatifida. The sequence goes on from JABAKD010000027.1 coordinate 13,660,062, forward strand.
CATCTCGACTAACGTAGGGAGGCACAGCATCGGCCACTGTCAAGGGTTTACTACAAATGTACCTATGAAAGGTCATGGCCCTCAAGTGTGGCGGGTAGAAAGGTCGATGCGACCTGCTGTCGTCGCGTGCTGATACGTGCGCGCACATCTTTCTCCGCGGGTGAGCTTTCGTTGGGGTGAGCTCTTTGCTGGAGGTCTACACTGAGTCAACCCCCTTGCTATTAGGGCACGGGCTGATCACCTGGGTTCACGACTGCACATTCGGTAAGATACTGCCGGGTGTAAATCATTCGGGCGCACAATTTGCAGGCATTGATTTTGGTCTGCGAATAGAGTTGTGCAAATTTGGTTGCTGGTTCCACATGCAGAGTACCGTCCTTGGTGTTCCGCGTGTGTGTAAACTGACGTCCAAACTGCCTGTGCATAGTCAACGCGAGTTGAAGCCTGTCCATCATATCTTCCACGTGCTGAGTGCCGTCTTGGTAGCGTGTATAGGGTGAGGACCTGATTACGAATTTGTATAGGTTGGGGAGCAATCTTTTGCTGCAGCCTCATACTGAAGTGAATCGACTCATGTCATCGCCTGCGCGTGGATCACGCGAGGTGGAGTCTATCCAAGGTATCTTCCGTGTGCTGTTTCTGTGCTTGTGTATGCTGAAGATCTGACCATGCCTGTAGCTTTTCTGCTGCAGCCGCGAAGGCTGCATCGAAAGACGTGTAGCAAGTCTGAGAGGCACGTCTGACCCATGTGCCTGCAGGACGTGGCCCGAATAGGCAACTCCGATGCCACAACACCACAGCTCAGCCACGTGCGGTAGGTCGGAACTGTGTCCTCATGGAGCGCAGGAGTCCGGGCGGACACTCGAGAGTATCCGACGGACGTGGGTTGTATGCTTCTGAGCTGTAATCAATCTAGGCCAACATATTTGTAGCACTGTAATCCCCCTGCACCGTTGTTTTGCGCGGCGAGCTACATACGTTTAGCACTATTATCTCCCTGCACGGCGGTTTCCGTGTCGAGTCTTTTAGGTACTCCGGGCACTTCACGCGTGACAAGCCTGTGCGCCCTGCGCGTAACACCAGCTCGAGTTCTGGGGTCGCGTGGAGACTCGGGTAGATATTGGCGGAATCGTCAACATCTGGGCTGAACCGCGCGTTGGTCGCCATCGAAACATGCGATAACCAGGCCAATTACCGCGAGTGGGGGTCGAAGGTCCGCCAGGCAGCCGAATTTTACAAGTCGGAAATGCTCCGGGTGCTCGACGGGGAACTTGCCGTACAGAAGACGGACCCCACGCCGTCAACGCCGTTGCTTGGAACCAAACGAACAGCGGCCGTTTCTCCATTATTTTCTTCGCGACCTCAGGGGTCTGCGAATGTTACCGTTAGAGTTCACAAGGAAAAAACTGCCGGTTCCTTGGGCGACGGGGCTGCCAAGTGGGAGTCGTTCTACGGTAGCCCCTCCAACTTTTCTTTAATGAAATCGCCTGTTTTGAAACCAGCTTCCGGCCGTATCTCCTGAAATACGGTACGCCTTTGCCTCCCCGACGTCATCGTTCGATAGTCCTTTGAAAACAAGAAAATATGTGAAGGTTCGTTCTTCGTAGCGTCCTTCCTCGTGTTGCGCAGCCATGAAACGTTCGTTAAAGATTATCACTGGTTTTTGGGAGGGGCGATCGTAGATTCAGTCGTGGACGGCGCTCAAATAACGAGTTGACGGTAACACGAAAGAAAACCGACATGCTTGCCAGGAAGAACTCCATAACCAAGAAGATGAAGCCCGACGATGATCCCACCTAATTACTTGGCACAATGGACGAGCTCCGGCTGCGCCTCACACATGGAGGAGACAATCTACCTCGAGTCCCATGAATATGATCTTCTCCGTGGTCTACCCAAGGAATACCAGTTCATCAGGGACGCACATTTCAGTGAATCCGCGTGCGGACGTGAACAGCTGAAGCGGACGGCCATAATTTTTACATCGAGCCTCAGTCGAGAAAGTCGTCGGCGCCTTCGATCTCGGGTAGGGGCGCAGCGATGGCGACTGCATCAAGCACCAATCAATGCCAGTATTGCAAAGCCTTCGGACAAATCAAGCGTGACTGCTCTGCGCTTGTGAAGAAGTGTCGTTCCAGACGAGGGAAGATGAAGAGTAAGAAAGGCGGGGCCGGCGATCCTTCGCCCAAGTGGTGAACTTTCCACAAGACAAAAACGCACAGTGACGCCGAGTGCCATAAGCAGAAAGAGCTATATTAATAGTCGCCGGCTGCAAACTTGGCGTTTCTCAAGCCATCTGACCAAGCACGCTTCGCTCCCTTCCATCAGGAGTGCTCACCTGCCGCAAGCACCACAACCCGAGTCGTCTACGCCCGGATTATTCTTTAGCACGATGGGTGCTTCCCTCGCCGACGCGGCTGCGCCGGCTTCCACTTCTGGGACGCCCCCTGCGGAATCCTCCGATAAAAACTGCGTACCTATCTACCTCGAAGACGCGCCAGCAGACACGTCATTTACCTCACGTTCATGGCTAACTCTGCAGATCTGTCGGATGCAACTTTTAGATCGGACGGACTGTTCATCAGGATGCTGATGGATTGTGGAGCGGGTAATCTCTACGTCGACCCGTGCCCCACTCCCGGGCTCCCAGACTATATGATCGACTTCGTAGTTCTAACTGTTCCAAACATGACCGTCGCAGCTGCTCAGCATCTTCTGCAAGGTGTTGCAACGGGTGCTGTCCACGGCACCGTTACCGACAATGGTGGGCTCAAAAGACGCATCTCCTTTCGCGCTGTTATGGTATCAGGACTAGGCGACAACCTGTTCTCGGTCACCACCGCGATGAAGAAGGGAGTCGATTCGCTGTTTCACCCTGACGAACCCAGGTTGTTGAAGAAGGGCGGCGTCGTCCTACCGATGCAGCCGTTGGGGATTGACGAAACGACTGACTGGGCTGTGTTCCAACGATTTGGAGCTTGGGGGCGATGCTGACGGTCTTGTGGGGCCGAGAAACAACGCCGCTGGTTTTGATTTGCGAGTTGAGTCTGCTTCTCTGTGGTTTGTGGCAACGGCGCCGCAAAAGCATGGACGTGCCGCGGAAGATGCTGTGCAATGACTTCGAGTACAACGGAGACATTCCGGCCTGTGGTGTTTATCCTGTCGGTAAAAGCAGGCAACAATTACACCCGAAGCAGGCAACCTACGACGCACAGCTTATTTTCGAGCTAGTCGTTGGTGACACCATGGGTCCCATCATCCGTCAAGCGCTGGATAGTTGCAACTATGGCACCAACGTTTATCAATCAGCGTACGAAGTGGAAGGAGATATACCTCATCAAGGCGAAACCACAATCGGTCGACTCCCTCGGCCTGTTCATCAAGGCTTTCGTCATTCCTGCCGGACTGCGCTTGGTTCGTCTCAAGGCGGAAAAGGTACGGAGTTTAGGAGTGCTGTTTTCCGTCAGTACTGTCTTGATATACCAGCATCAAGCTAGATTTTGCTTCTCCCAGTGCTCCTCAACAAATCAAAGCAAACGAACGGGCAAGGCGAACGCTGGCAGGCATCGTGCGCTGCTCGCTTGCCGATTCGGGTCTTCGTCTGGGCAGAGTTGATGCAGACGGCTGTCCATCTGAGAAACCGAGCTCCAAACGCGGTATTGGCCAAAGGGACGCCATACAAGGCTCTCCACGGCAAGGATGCCTACCTCGGACACCTTCGGGCGATCGGGGCAGGGCGTTCGTGCATGCGGAACCCACACGAAGGAGCTGGAGCACCGCGCTTGGGAAGGACGCCTCATCGGGTACAGTATGGACAGCAAATCGTTTCAGGTCTAAACCCCGGAGGCGAGGAGTGTACGAGAGCGCAGGAACGTCGTGTTTATCGAGACACCTGCTATCATGCCCCAACCGAACTTGGTGAGTGGCTACGATGGGGTGGACGACGAGCCAAAGTATATGAGGGGCTACGAGCAGAGTATACTGTATGTATCGTCCATGTGTGTTGGGTCTGAAACATGTACCCCCCCCCCCGAGAAGAACACCGATACTACGATACGAAATTGAAGAGTAAATCTTACTCTAGCAACACATTGGAAGGCGTTTACTTGTGGAGCGCAGCGGCAAATTGGCATACTCTACCGTTCAATCTGCTGTAGTGCATAGGCTCGCGACTGATTCTGCGATAGCCCCCCCCAATACCAGCCATTTTCTTTGACGAGCGTTTTAGGGCTGCTCGACGCAAGGAAGGATACTATTGGAAGAAAAGCATTCACATATTTTCTTGTATGCAAAGGTCTATCGATCGATGACATCGGGGTGTCGAGGGACACGGTATTTCAGGAGATACGACCGGGAGTTGGTTTTGAAACCGGCGATTTCGTAAAAGAAAAGTTGGGGGGGGCTACCGTAGAACGACTCTAAGCCCGCAGACAGATCGAGGCACTCCGCATCTCAATTTACTCCTTCCTCGCCTGGCAAGGGATGCAACAACGAAAACGTCTACACAGCAAAACAAAAGTAGGTGCAAGCCGCACAACCGGTGTGAGTAGCAGAAAGCTACACGGCCACAGCAATTAGAATCAGGCTGCATTTTAATCCTGGCTTGACCGACACGGATTTTCCGTTGGACGTCCAAGCAGCGCGTGATGACTCGGTCGCCTGTTGCTTCGCGGGTTGCGACCTGGTCGTCGAGTCTTGCCCAGCTTCTGACGTCCAACGTGCTACCTGGTGGAGTCCATGGTCACGTCTACCTCATGGAGCCTGTCAGCCACAACTTTTTCAACACCTCTGCCTCCCAGGCTTGGTGAGTTTCGTCTCCTTCGCTCTTACTGGCTGCTGATTACAACCTACAGTCAGTATAACGCACTTTTTCTTTTTTCGTCCAATGTTTCATCCTCGCACTACTCTCGCGCTCCTTCCCAGAAGTAACTCAAATCCGGGGTAGCACAACGGGCCCTCCTCCCCCCTCCCCACTAGTGTGCACTTGCTACTCTGCATTAACGCCTTTAACGCGCACTCGTTGTTTTGTCGCGTTGTTGATATTTCGCTCCTTTGCATCAACTAACTGGCGGAAACAAACCTACAGACTCGTCCGTGTCGTCAATGGGATCATTCATTGTCGTTTGGCTGCGAACCAACGACCGACCTCATGATACTTGTACTGCTTCAGCCTTACCGCTTGCCCGTTGGGACATCATAGAGCCAACTATTAATAGTGTAGAGTACTCAGGCGCTCACCGCAACCGGCACAGACACTGGATGTGTGATGCGTATCCATGTGTCGCATGGCTTGTGACCACTGAGCTTGCTCTTTCCAGGGCAATGCATTGGCACGGGTACTGCAGGTATGGTACTGGATATCGATCGGTGAAAACACCAGATTAATGTGAAGACCCTCGCATACACAGAATGTGCTACGAGATCGAGCTAGTTGTGTCGATGGGGAGGGAAGAACGCCATGGCGGTTGGAAAAATCGCGGCACGTAGGTCTAAGGCGGAATTCACGCACTCACAAGCCGCCAACTTTTTTTCTTCGTCGTGAATACGGAATTCGGTATCCCGTACGACAGCAACCAGGTCTTCCTCCGTCCCTCCACCTCTTCCCCGCCGTGTGTGGCACTTGCATCAACGCTTATCCGTGCTATTTTGCACCAATCACATCTCCAACTCGCATTGACACGCACACCATATGCCTTGCATGTGATATGGACCCAGATACTCGTTCCATGATCTGTACAAAAGAGCAGCTGCTTGATGCATACCAGGTATGTCTTTGGTGCGTTTTCAGCGCCGTTTAATCTGTGCACGTCGTACAAAAGTCGGTAAAATATGTCCCGCGCGTGTGGACAAAGCCACGGGTTCCATCCTCCAGCCGACGGCGGACTATAATAATACGATAATTAGCTGTGACGGTGCTAGAACGGTAACATCTCACATAGGGGTCAATCGACGGCAGGAACCTGCAGGGTGTTTTGCGATCACATGTATGTTTCATTTTTTCGTTTTATGTAGTCTAGGATGCATGTTGTGGATGGAGGAAGCCCCGACCAGTTGCTTGTTTCGCGACAAAAATGGCACATACACAATTGGACACGATCTTACGTGATCAAAGTATTGACAGGAAACAGGAAACAATGACAACAACAGCACCAAGTAATGCACATGGACTTTCCTTTTTACGAAATGGAGGGCGTGATAATATCGCCCGTGAGGAAGCATGAAAGCAGGAGGAGTGCCTTGTTTTATACGACTGGACGGTGTACATCACACCCCCGCTGATAACTTTCGGGGTCCTAAAGAAGCGTTATCACCCGGTGTGGTATGCTCCAGAAGTTGAGTATGATATACATCGTACGGTGGTGACATTGGTGGTTATTGAAGGACCTTGATAAAAAATAATACCTTCGTGGTATTTCTCTAGAGGGTGTGACGCCAGTCAGTGGCCTTGAAGAGGTGGGCGACTTGACCATGGCCAGGCTGCAACTTACTGTCGTTGTTTTATCACAGTAAATAGCATAATCAAGTCCGTGCTCACAGGACAGGCTGCAGTCACTCTGGAGCTGAGGAATGCTGAGTATAGGGGGTGCGAGACAACGTGGTGTTCGCCTTTGCCATCGCAGCTTTGGGCGTATGTGTGTCCGTCTTGTCGACGGTGTACTGTACCATGGTCGTCCCACTCCAGACACATGGTGCGATATGGGCAACGAAGCAATATTATATAATATTTATTCTTCGAGGCTCCCCGCATGAGGAGCCACAGTACAGTCTAAGCCCTCCAATAAGAAAGCGATCGATACGAAAAAAAGGGATTCTAACTTTGATCGGACTCTAACAAAACTGGTCCTAACATATCATGCCCAGCGTCGAGCGCTTCACTGAATCCTACATGATATAGCTTATGCTCACGGTTGTTCAAGGGGTGGTGTCACAGTAAGAATCTGAGGCTCACTCCAAATTGAAGTGCCTTGTTGGCGGACCTATACTGTATCTTGTTATACGGCTTAGTTTAGGTAAGCTTTTGGTTAACCTTCGGCAAGTGGTCGGACGGACTAATACCCCGCCAATTCCTTAACGCTATAGACTATACTCCACCCAAAAACCTGATTGTGATCAACACATTGAAAATTAAACGCATGGGCAACCCTTACAGGCTTAGTAGGTGCACAACGGATAACACTATCATAGCACTACTACTGAAGTGTCATGCCTCACAATCAGAATGATGATCACAACGGATAACACTATCATAACACTACTGCTGAAGTGTCATGCCTCACAATCAGAATGATGATCCCAAGATACCACCTGGACCTACATCGACTTGTTTCGGGTGTCTCGAGTGTGGCACCAGACACCGAGGCGCGGGGGGCGCGCAGGGGCGACTCTCGGCAGTACCGTCTGCCAGACACGCTGCCAGCGACGCGTGGAGCGAACGGTTATAGCACGTTTTGGCCACAGTGTTTCTGATCGCGGAGGCTCCTCGGCTACAGTAGTCACCATGTACTATCATACTATCATACTATCGTACTATACCCAATATACTGCTGTGTAGCGTAGGAACACCTTTTTGCGACTTGCAGGGGGCGTGGTATGCGACGTACACGGGTAGCAAATGGGGTGGTTGTATAGGGATTGAAAACAATTTATCTCGCCAGTGGTATATACCCCAGGGGTGCGATGCACAACGTTCCGGGTGACATATACACTGTGGTATCATATACGGTGTAAGTCGTTTCCCGTGCGTGAGGGTTGTTGCCACGTGGTCGTCTTAACGTGGTCGTCGAAATTACATAGATAGCATGTATGTTTTGTGAATGTGATACGCTATACTTGAGCAACTCGTTGTTGACCCCGTTTTTTACTGCGAAAAATACAAAAACGGTAGTAATATCAACCAGTTTGTCCTAAGCCACCGACCAGCTTGTCACACGAGCGCGAAAGTTCCAAAGAGTTTTCACAATTAGCTTCGCCGTGGTGGTTCGGCCTTTCATTAAAGATTATTATTATGTTGCATGGAACACGCCTCAAAACTGGCGAACGAGTAAATAAATTGCGGCTGGCAAACAGAGGCGGGCAGTGGCCCCGAACACCGCCAACACCCCCAACACCCCCAACACGAAGCTTTCGGGGTTATTTAATGGGGGGAGTTCTCCCACACGCTTGGGGTGCGGTAGATTCTAAGAAGCTTCTGAGATCCTAACGTGCGGAGCTCAATCTCTCGCCCAAAACATGGCTTCGAAGACATTCGTCCGCGCAACTCGACCAACATTTATATGCGCTACAAGTAGCCCTCAACCAAATATGTAACCGTAGAATTGTCATAATACCTTAACGAATTATTCCACAAATCTTGAAGATCTCAATCAATCGAAAAAGCTTCGGCGGAAAAAGTTCAACCCCTCCCGCACCATAGAGGCTTCACTCCGCGGCTTCACCTGGGAGGAGGGGGCGTGCGAGCTTCCGTGCGCGGTTGGGTAAGCGCTGATTGCGTGCCTCGATTACCATTTATTTGTCGATTGCGCGAGCGACTCTGAGTAATGGTGAAGTCGTCCCTCTATAGACTAGTGCGGTAGGGGTGGCTATTTTTGGGTCAAGATAATGTTTCTCACCTTCTCACCTTCTCACCTTCTGACCGGTTGAGCTCCTCAAGTGAGTGTGCAACTACCGGTTAGCTTGAAAGCTTCATGATAATGTTTGTTTTAGGACTTTCGCACACAGAAAGATTAGCCGGGCTGCGCCAGCGAATGCCTACGAAGGCGTCTTTCAAGGTCGGGTGATATATTGAGCTCCTCATGTTAGGAGCTCAGAAAATTCTTAGAAGATCTGCTTCTCCCTTACCTAGCGTGGGAGAACTCGGTGAGCATGACACTTTATGCTCGAGATGAGCTTAATTCGCTGTGGGTATGGGGCTTCACCAAACAGTATCACTTTGCAGACGGCGCGCACTACTGCACCATGGGAAATATAACTTTATGTTCGTTTTTCGTATGGTTTTTCTGGTTCATAATATTGGCCACAGTCAGTATCTACGGTGTACAATTAATTGCTGTGCGTACATCGCTTGCTCATCAGTCCGTCGCAAGGATTCGAAGGCATGAACTGCGACCCACTGAAATTGCTGGTTATTTTTTAGATACAATTATAATGCACTACAACAGGAATGGGATCGAAGATTTTGTCGTCATCTTAGCAAGCTGTGTGTGATACTCCGATCGCGCGTGTTACTGGGTGCATGTTCTCATTAAGGATACAGGTCGGTGACTCCCCTTAGAACAAGCGTGTACCAGGGTCAACAGGGTTATTATGTTAATCAAAATGTGCGCAAAAACTACAAAACCCTTTTTATTATTGTCTCCCCCAGATGTGGGAGTACGTTCAAGTCTTCAATTTGTATGCTTCGAAGTTTGTCCGCACCGACGGGAAAAGACACTGGGTTGACCTCCCTGCACGCTCACTTCTGTTCACCTATCGTCCGGATTCTTTGTCGATCCCCCTCTACACTATGCATAGACTTTGTTGACACCAATTTCAGCCCTCACTGCTACCACTCAAACCTCGATTGCCGTCCTCTCCTTTGGGCATAGATATAAATTATTGTTGTCGTGCGTTAGTTCCAGATACACTAAAATAGATATTGTTAAGGTGCGACCTTGAAAGGCCTGCAAGTATCTGATTTGGTAGGTAACTGGCCGGTTTTCGCACGATAAGTTTGGCGTTTTCTATGCGGGATAGTCAGGAAATAGAACGGAGGCACGTGCCTCCGTTCCCAGAAGTCATTCGGGGCTCTGGTAGAATCAAATAAAGCTACGTTTCTCCCAAGGCTAAGAAAGTGAGTACTCTCCGAGGACCTGCTCAATAGGCAGACCTGCAGAGGACACTGTGTCCCCGCTCAATACCCTTACAATGTGGCGTCGTCGGCAGGACGAACCTGCGCGTGAAATCAATATGGGTTTCCTATGTATAAATCCACCCAAAGCAGTGCTTTGGGTGCGGGGGACGAGATGGCGTCATCGCGGTGCTATACAAGACGCATTGGGCGGGACTCTCCGAACCTTTCTGTATGCAGAAAATGGACCACCACCTCTCCCGCCCCCACATCTTGCGTTATTCGGCCGGAATCCCGGACCAGCACCGCCAAACCAATCGCTTCTACCACCGAATGCGGATCGGGGCGGCACAGCCCGAGCTCTCCCGCAACAACGGGAAAAGTTTCCTAGCGCCGGGCTACGCCTATGTTCCCCGCGCCGATTGGCTCCGTCGCTACCACGACACGGTGCGTCCTAAGGGAGCCAACGTTTTGTACAAGGGAGACGATGGGTTATTATGGTGGCTTGGAAAAATCAGCGCGAGCACTACCGAGGACAAGGTATACCTGGTCCGCTTTCTGGACGACCCGGAACCGATTAAACTTCCTCTTCCCCCGGCGTGCTACACGACTTCGACGGGAGCCATACGAGGCTCTTGGTGCCTGCAAGTTCACATCGCCAGTGCGTTTCCATAGGGACCGATGTGTTACAAGGCTTAGTTCGGCCTCACTCTCCAGCCTAATAACACCTGCCAGGTATTACGAGGGCAACCGTTACCCAACGACGGTGGAGAACGAATATCACATATATAAAGAGCAAACAAAACTGCATCGATAGCTGTATGTACGTCGCCCTCGCTCGCCTCGTCTCTATGAGGCGGGACTTCGATAGCATCAACTACTGCCCCCACTGTTACTTGCCAATTGCGCTGCTCCTTAGTATATCAGTCGGATGTGCACGTTTGGTTTCGCAGGATCATTTCGGTTCTCTGATACACCACATGGTTCTGGAGATAACGCTTGGTTCTCATTTTAGGCTCCGTTCCCATTTTTCTGAAAACTCTGTTTAATGCGAATCAGAATACAAAAAATATCGATACTAAACAAATCTGCATCATCTATCTAGATTATGCATGCACGCTTCACGCCCCAGTTCTCGCAGGATCCCAAAAACATCGCCAACTACCCCCCACCGCTACCAGTCGTGTTGCTTTTTTGTCGTCTATAACCTCGGGTGTAAAAGCAAAAAAACGTCCTTCACTAGCATTCTGTTGACTGTTTTCGAAACCAATACAGCTCTGTACATCTCTCGCTCTGGTTGCCCGTCTGCTTCCAGGCGTATTGCTTTTTATCGGGTGCTCGTTAGTGGCTGCCTTTGGTCGGCCTTTAAAAATACACATTAATAAAAGAAACCGGCATTTTTCCGCCCCCGGCTCTCGCCCGCAGAGACTTCGCAGACATCAACTACTGCCCCCACTGCTACCAATTGAGGGGGCCGGAGGCGGTGCGTGAGCGCGGAGAAGCGATCACGCCGGCGGATGTCCTGGCGAAATACGGGGATGGCGATTGGCCGCTTCGGGCCGCTTACTATTTTTGGGAGAGGTGGACAGCAACGGCGACTACCCCAAGGGTCCAGAGATTTCAGTGCGTCAAGGAATATCCGGCGACTCAGAACAGGTACCAAGAACGGCCAGGCACACACATGCTCCCATGGGGGTGCACCTTGATATCCCTGGGGCGCTCAGTAACCCCTCCAAAACCTGGCTTGTGATACAATTGTATGCCTCATCCGATAGACGATCCCATGGTGAAGGTATAGTACCAAACACATTGCAATTCATTCACGCAGAGGGCATCCTAACAACGGTGAAGCAGGCTAGGGTAGAGGTAAACCATTTTGTCTCTGAAGATCCTCACGTTGAGGACCTCTGTACTATATCTCTCCTTAAAAACGGATTTTCGAGAAAGCACGTGTTCTGGCCGATGAAAAATCCAAAGGGCCTAGACTACAGCAGTAGGTTTTACCACGAGAAGCACATCGCAAAACAAGAATGAAACTGCGACGGTTTTGGGGTCAAGGCGCCAGGTCGTCTAGAAAACGTGCGAATAAGCACAAAATGACATCTCATCTCTATCGTAGCACGCGTATGGTACTTGGTGGTTTTTCGATATTATTAATCGGTGTATACCCAGCTAGCTAGGTCTCATGGGGAGTTTTCGTTGGGTTGCACGTTAGCTTTTTTATCATTGTTGTATACTCTGGGGTACCCGCGGGTACGTAATCGAGGTGGGACCCTGTGGTGTCTCAGAGAGCGTATGCCTTATGATTTACACCCTTGAGAGGTACTTGGCGGCAGGAGCATATATATAGAGCGTATAGCATATACAATCGGCAGCAATATGAATACATACAGTAGGTGGCCCTATATAGTGCGGGTATGTGTCTCGAGAATTTACCCGCACTATACCGGGCACTCGCACTATATAAAAACCGGCCACTAAAGAGGGGTCTACATTGTGCCAAACGATTTCACCCGCACAATATCGGACACCCGCACTATATGACCCGCACTATATAGGACCACCTACTGTAGTCTATACCACGAGTAAAATGTTGGTGAAGGAATCAGCCCGGTCATCGTTAGACATATTTCTCCCCCTCAGAAACGGGTTTTATAGTTTCCGCGCACAGACTGACTAACATCACCCTGTTGACCCTGATAGCTACACTGTAGTTGCAAGGGGAGTAGCCGACCTATATCCTTAATGAGGACACACAACCCGTAATACGCGCGATCGGAGTATCACACACAGCTTGCAAAGATGAGTTTCGACAAAATATTCGATCTCACAGCTGGAGTGCATTTTCATTTTTTATCATATACTAATGCGAACCTTCAAATATGTGCAGGCGCGGGAACCTGCAAGGCGGTCGACGTCCTTGAAGACTTCGCCATCACTTGTTCTTCTCGCAGTAGACGCTCAGCACTCCCTCCCCATATAAAGAGAGCGCACGGCACCGATAGAAAACAGTGTGATTAATGACGCATGTGACAATTTCGAGCAAATGCTCGCCGTTGAAACTGTCGTCGCACTCCACATTTGTCTGCTCGCCGACGGCCCGATACAGCCTCGGGCCGGGGGTGTCTGATGTCTGATGTCTTGAATTTCGTCCATTTTCGGGGGTTCTACTATATGAGGAATAGGACGGATTTTTTTCCGGGGACGACATTGAAATCTCCTCGTGTTCGTTTGTCTTACACTGCGATTTCGGTTTGTTGCAGACGGCAGCAGAGGAGACGAACACGTTGGGGAAGGCGAGCAGCACCTACCCGGTGCTCGGAACGTTCGAAGAGGGGTCCATCATTGAGATGAAAGTTGTCGTCTCCACCTAACACTGGGTTAGTCAACCGAGCTGAGATGACCACAACACAAATAGACCGCACTGCCATACGGACTGAACAAAGAGGCCACACTGCGGTAGCGACCAAAACAGCGACAAGTCTGACCTTAACCACCGCATCGTGAGTAGATCGTACCGAGGTAGCGACCAGACATAGTCATATGTCTAGTCTCATCAATTACATAAGAGTAGGTGGATAAACCGCCCCGAGATGCCTGTTAAAATATGTTATGGTTATGATGTGCTCAATCACTTGGTGAGTAGACTGCACACTGAGATAGCGACCATACAAATTACGTGTGTCTGTTCTTCAACTGTTAGCGGTCGAAGATCGAAGACCGCGTGAGTAGACCGCGCAGGTGCAGCGACCAAGCGAGTGATGTACCGGGTTATATCAAATGTTGGGCGAGTAGAATGCACTGAGGTGTCGATCGAACACATTCCATGTCTGGTAAAGCCAGCTGTCAAACGTTTAAGGGTGAGGGAGTAGATCGAAGTGAGATAGGGACCATAGGAATGATATGTCTGGTCTTGTCAACCACTGGGTGAATGAACGCACTGGGATAATAACCAACAATATGCCCGGCCTTATCAATGGGTCTAAGACTGGTGAACATACAATAGTATGGCAGGGGTGCTGGAAGTGTTGAAAGTGTGACGTGTCTGGGTGACCAATCAATCAGCCAATCAATTAATCGTTGAATCAATCAATAAATCAATTAATGAATAAATCAATAAACCAATCAACCAATCAATCAATTAATCATTCAATCCATCAATGTATCAATCAATCAATAAAAGATACGATAGCTGTCGCTAAAACAAGCGACTGCTGATAGATGTAACTGTCGTCAGACGTGTGCGTCCACGGGTCATTGGTTCGTGTGATTGCGAGGGGCACCACAGGTGGAATAGAGTCGATGTGGCGTTTGTTGTATTGCAATTGATGTGATCATTAGTTGGCCGCGACGGCGTTGAAGACGCCCATGCCTGTGTACCTACCCCGCGTGCTTTGTGCTAAGTCCACCAGCCTAACCTCTTCCCGCAACCTAGCCTTCATGGTGTCGGAATTTCCAAGCTTGCCTATCCTGTCGAAACTCATTGGCTCTACCATGAGGTCCGCTAGTCTTTTAGCTCTACTGAGACAGACGAAAGTAAGCCCCGTGCAGGACTCCTTCGCCCCAAAGTCTGTGACGGCCTTCTCTAACGTCTGCCCCTGTGATTTGTGCATAGTGATGGCCCAGCAGAGCCTCAACGGCAGTTGCGCCCTGACCTGCGTTCCCCCGTCCTGCCAAGTGGTGTATACGGGAGAAATCGGCACACACCCTCTATATCTCTCCTGAGACGACCACGACGACTTGGCCTCGAATGCCGCTCACGAGTCCAACTTGTTGGTACAGGTTCTTCGTGAGCATGACCTTGGCTCCCTTAGCTAGGTAGAGGTCCCTCTCAAGCCCCTCCGCCGTGTCTGCTGTCGCCCTTCTGGCGTTGGCGCACGGACCGTGTTTGGGTCAATCGCCCCCAACGGACGTCTCTCCATGATGACCTACTCTCACCACGAGACAGCAGTAGATACACTCAGCGGACACACCCCTAGCGAGCACACACTCTCCATGCCCGCTCTCCGCTGGCCACTGGTGTCGCCCGCTGCGCCCGTTGTCTGTGTGCTGCCAGCTGTGTGAGCGCTGTGTGCCTGCTGTGTGAGCGGTGTGTGCTGCTGTTTTTGTCCGTGTGGTCTGCTGTGTGTGTTTGTTTTGTTGCTCCGTGGTGGTCTGCCTCCACCTACAGTCCAAAATCAAATGATCCCACACTAAAATCAAGTTTAGTCGAAGACACGCACGCAAACTATTTTTTTTTCATTGGAGCCTATATTGCGAGGCCCAGGTGTAGATTAGAAACTCGCTTCGCTCGAATCAATCAATCAACCAATCAATCAATCAACCAATCAGCCAATCAATCAGTCAATCAATCAACCAATCAATCAATCAATCAATCAATCAATGAACCAATCAATCAATCGACAAACCAAACCAAGCATCCACCATACCACCCAGCACCCCCACCCAATAAATTAACGAATGAACGATATAACCTTTTGATCAACCCAACCCTTGTTCTTTTGGGCCCGAAATCAAAACCAGGGCCATCTGGAATACTTCATCTGCGACAACGTCAACCTCGAGGACGGAACCGATACCTCCGTCACCCAAGAATGCCTCAACAAGCACCCGCTCAGTCGCGCCGAAGACGATGAAGACGCGAGCCCCATTGACCCGGACCACCCGGGGCGCAATTTGCTGGCCCCCCCTTGCCATGAATCGGAGACAGATCAAACCAAGACGGACGGGGCAAATGCCGGATACGTGGTGACCGGTGGCTACCGGCTTCCCGATGAATTGAGCTGTTCACACTGCACCATCCAGACGATTTTCTGTGAGTTTTTGTTTTTCCTTTCTAGATTTTCTGCGCTTGTGCTGCGATAAGGATACAGTTTTTTTAACACGTTTGTTGGGTAAAACCTTTCTGTCTTACGGGGGGAGGGATCCTCTGATCTAGGCACTACCCAAACTCAGTTTGGGTTTCAGTGTTTGTTGTAAAATATGTTTACGTTCTATGTATACCTATGCCATGAGATTGTTCATCGGGTTAAGATTTCTTGTTCTTAAATAGATAGCTTTTGGGCAGGGCATGTGACAAAAGCCTTCAAAAGGAGTGAGGAAAATGTTGGTGCTAACCCTACCGTAGCCTCGATCCGTCCAGTTTTTTTTGTTCCATGCTTGGCTGTTGGACACGTTTCGCGTCGCTCAGAGCGTTTCAAACTGAGTTTTGTTCAACAGATCGAACGCGACTGCGTACTAGTAATGCTTGATGTTATTGATAGTATCCCTGCGACATAGACACACAGGTATGGATGGGATCCCGATGGCTTGGATTCCACCCACTGCTGAACCATCCAGATGGCTCAGTGTGAATAGTTTTTTAATACGTTGAACGTGACCACAGCAATACTGCAATATAGTGGTCTTGTTGTTTCTCCAAGTCCGCACATAAGTGGCGATTGACAGCCAAAACACCACGCCAAGCGTGAATGCCTATCACTGCAGACATGAATCCCAACTTAGACCCACCCACAACCTTCTTCTGTCTGGAAAAGTTTGTGTACGTTGCGCGTGGAGGTGGGTGATCAAACCAGTCTACTTCATAACAAATACCAGGTACCAGGTAGCATGGTTTTATGGTGGGAGATGTTAGTGCCGCGCTGAGGGAGAAAAGGGAATAACGCCCCTTCCAAGTGGTAAAGAAGCTGAAAAATCCCTGCTTCTGAACAGGTTATTTAAGTGACATCCCTCTTCTACCGTCGCCGTGTTTGCAACGGCATGCGGACACCGGGAACTTGTGCGCGCACCCAACCTCGATGCCAAAAGGGTTTCCACCGCCAGAAACAAGTCTTTGTATTTATGTGCGCGCTCATCTATATCATTATGTTTGCACTTTCTATTTCACCTTCCCCCTCCCTAGTCGTAACTCTGATCCGGCGTGGCCAGATGGGCCCTTCTCCCCCTTCTCCACTATTAATGCAGCATGCACTTTCGTCTTGATCGCGACAATACTTCAGCCCTTTCTTCCCTCGTCCACTGGCATATATAGTCTCGACACTCCAGTAGGTTTATCAGGAGCTGATAAGATCGACGTCCCTTCGGGATGATGCTTTGTTAGTAATGCATTTATCATCACAAGATTCCCGGACCTAGGACTGATTCTACGATACCCCCCCCCAAAAAAACAGCGATTTTCTTCAACGAACGTTTCATTGCTGATCGACACAAGAAAGACCGCTACTAAAAAATAGTCTCCACACATGTTTTCTTGTTTGCAAAGGAATATCGAACGGCGACGTCGGGGTGGGAAGGGAGGCACCGTATTTCAGAAGATACGGCCGGGAGCTAGTTTCAAAGCGGGCGATTTCTCGTTAAAGAAAAGCTGGGGGGGCTACCGTAGAACGACTTCTAGCCGCGATACAGTACGGAAAAGCAACCCCAAACAACAGTCCCATGGCCTAGGCTTACAGTACAACGGGTTATCTTGTACAGTAGTTTCTCTGTTGTTGTGGAGCCTGATCGTTCCGAAACGGTTTCGACCAAAAGGCGCTACAATGCGCGCCTATCGTACGTAGAACGCGCCAATTGAATGGGGTTATTTTGTACGGTGGCATTCATTTGCGGGCGCTGTATGCGGCCACGCCAACGTGGCGCTCCCAACGTCCCCTTTTCAGGCGCGGTCAACGCCAGCCTCGACAGCTCGAACAATGACTACATATGCTCAGGGAAATCAGTGTGAGTCTACTGTAGGAGCGGCGGGAAATGTTGTATTACTGTAGTATTTTTTGTTGGTGGTTGGTGTTGTTTGGTGTTGTCTGTTGTTGGTGATGTTTTGGATTGCTTTTTGTTGGTGTCCTTGCCATTGATCTTGTCGTAGATGATGGTGGTGTTGGTTACGGTTGCACGTTGTTCTTTGTTGTCGTAAGTGCCCAGGAAAACCAGTGTGATCATATTTCTATTAATAGTGCAATAGCCACGTCGGGACGTGACTTATTTTCCGGCTGTCTTTGAGGGCAAATA
This sequence comes from Undaria pinnatifida, assembly GCA_012845835.1. Lineage (NCBI taxonomy): Eukaryota > Phaeophyceae > Laminariales > Alariaceae > Undaria > Undaria pinnatifida. The sequence continues at coordinate 13,677,889 of JABAKD010000027.1, forward strand.
ATGCCTAATTGACATTTTCTCATATAGTCAGCCAAGAACATCTTGTGGAACAAGTCCTTCCCCTGTGGAAGCGTGAGTCACTCTCTCTTTCTTCGCGCATTCTCTCTGGTACATGCTACATCCGTCCGTTCCCTCGTGTTAGAATATACGATCGACTACTTCTGGTTGTATCTTGAAATAACACGGATGTGTTTACTGTTGTTTGGTATCGTAAATTTATGCGATGATTTGCGGCAAGATGTGAGACAGTCAAGCAGTCAAGCGTCATTGTTAGAAACATCCGGGAGCGGTGTTTGTGGGTACGAGAGCGTACTCGTGCTTTACGGTACTGTCACAAGTTACAGGGCACTATGTGCCACGTCTCTGCAAGTTTCTTCTTGGGATCATCTGCACCGTGTCGAACGTATATTCTATCTGGATTGTATTACACCTTAGGGTCCTTTTTGCTCCAGGTATCCCCTCCCTAATTCAACGTTTGTGCCCTCTCTTGCGCTCCTGTGGTTCCGTGTCGTACAACAGCAATCTCAACAATTGCGACTTGACAGACAGCGATGTCGACAACCTAAGGGAGTGCTTCGAGGCCACAGACGACGTGGGCAAGATCAAGAAAATGTAAGGCCTGCATCCCGAGTAATGTGGTATATCTCCCGCACACAAACGTTTTACCACCCCTGTCACGGTGTCATCCCCAAGTTGAAATCATGCCCATCCTCCCGTGTGGTCACGTGTTTAGCCTCCGGGTTGTGCTTGTACGTCGTGAAGAGAATATGTAATCTGTCGTAATCACGCAATCGCTTGCTCGATCCCCCCTGCGTGCACTTATATCGGCAGTTTAATGCGAAACAACGGCATCACCTGGTTCCCGTAGGACTTGCTGCGCGGCACGGATGAGCTCGTCACGCTGTGAGTGGTGAACGGAGCAATATATTATAGCTAGAACTGGAGACGCGTGCTACGTTAGAGATAATAGCTCCATTATTCCTGAGACTTGTCGTTTGAAGAGTTCTTCTATAGACCCCGACCAAGGTCAGGGGCTCTATGCCGCACACAAAAACTGACTTTCAGGAAGCATTTCAAGCTGAGCCCGATACACAATCCCACGGGCTACGCACTACCGTAGGTATCCCACGAGCAGTATTCCCGAGCGTGTGCGAGTTTCCAATTTCCCCCCCTGAATGTGTCTTATTGACCAGGGACTGGATTAGCTTGAAAAACAACAAAAATCGGCCGCCATCCACTAACGCACACGTTGCCAAGCTAACGGCAGACCACAGGCGACAGATTCAAATGTTCTGCTGTGCGAGCTCCAAGCGACAGCTACTACTGTAGTCTATATACCAGGTGTCTACTATCATCGTTGTCCTTGCCATCCGACAAAAATGTGCAACGTGAGCGACAACCCCAGTTCTAACTCATACACACTCCCAGAAACTTGAAGATTGCTATATTGGTACGCATTGCGATTTATTATCGTTGCCCCCAGACAAGGCGGCGTAGGTGCTGTTCCGATATAAATCCAATAATTGTACCCTTCCGGAAAACTGCAGTATCTCTCCGGCGACTTTCTGGCAACCACTTCCCAATTTCCCTTCGCCGGATCGTGTCAGGTTCAACTCTATTTCCACATATTTTGGTCTGGAAAGTGCAACTAACTCGCCGGTGCAAAGGCGAACGATGTGGTTGGTGGTATGCACAACCAGCATGGGGGTCTAGCACTGCTTCCGTATCACGAGCGGTGCTTCCCTGGGGTTACGTTAATGGGTGACAGCCACAGGAGCACACGTCGTAGTAGTCATGTGTGCTGGCTGTTTAAAGCCCAATATTTTGCTGTCACAGCGATGACAGCAGTGTCGATAGATTTGCACTCGATCCCTAGCAGTCAATGTTTGGTTTCCAGAAGACCTAACAATGTGGCCACTCGGATCTTGGAGGATAGTTTATGACTAATTTTCAAGGACGTCAGCCGTGAGTTCGACGAATTTCAGGTCAATACTCATCTTTGCAAGCTGCGTTGTTGGTACTCGTAATACACTTGTTACGCTCGCTCATTGGCCGAGGGCTATGTGGTGGTCCGCATATCGGAATAATGAATACATTTCCAAAAGCGGCGCAGCCGCGTTTCTCGCCCATTTCTGGCCCGTTTTGGGTCCGGTTTGAGGTCAGGGTTAGGGCTAGGGTTAAGGGGTGGGTTGGGTCTACGCCGCCCGTACCTCTATCCGACCAGGACGTGCTTTCTGCTCGCAAACGCGAACAGCCCACCGCCCCAAAGATCCGGGCGGCCAACATGTTAGGTGAGCTCCTGGCGTCCTACTTTTTCAACGGGGTGAAGCACGCCCGGTAAGACCCTGCCTGTAAATATTGTACAGGTAACAGCTTATTAAGGGCCTTGTCCCACTCAACCACATCGCTGTTCGGTCCGCACCAACCTCCTCAATCAAGTGTTTTCTAAACGGTGTGACCCTACAGGAACCTTCGGGGCAGCTGCGACCTGGAGTGCATCCCGCCCCTGCCGAGGTAGGCGAGCGCTTCCACCCGTTGTCGGTCGCCACAAAACGTGTGCTCCTGTTGATGACACATATACAGCATGTACACAGATGCTACGGTGTAGAGGTGCACCAATTATTCATTTATTTTCCGAGGCTCCTAACCGCTTGAGGAGGTCTATACTATTAATGCTATATCCCTCGCCTAAAAACTGATTTGGTGCAAAACCGAACAGGGCAGCGGGTTCCAATGAACAAGCCCATGGCCTAGGCATACAGAATCATGTTGTCACGAAACAGGGATGACGTTGAGGCGATTTTGGGTTTAATTGGAGCCCCGCCGTTCAGTGTGAAATATGTTCGCGAGAAAGTGCTACATCCATCATGCTACCGCTATTTTAGTATTAATACGCGCCTGCTTTACCCCACTATATTGTTCTTGTTTAGTGGTATGTTCGAGGTAGATCAGAGGATGTGAGTGGTACGGTACCATTCGGAGGCTTGATCACCCGAGACGACTGTGAGCGGTAATAATTGGGAACCCGGCTGCAGTGTCATATTAGGGACAGAGACGGCATATGTGTGGGCGAAATACATGGGACATTGCAGGAGGCTGCGATAATTGTATCTGACCAAGGGGGGAAACATCTCTCTCTCTCTGTCTCTCGTACGACCCAAAAACGATAATACGAGTACGGCAACGCAATGGCAAAAGAGAACCTGGTACAATGTAGTGTCAGCTGCTGCAAACTCCACGGACGAGCTGCAGCCAGCCGAGTTTCGACACGCGTCTTTACACCGTATTTGTCAGAGACAAGATGGGGTGCTGCGGTGTTTCGTAGCCTTGGTGTGAAACACGTGCTTGCCGCCGCAAGTAGCACAAGCAGCACAGCTTATTTTCGACCATAGCGCTTGCCGATATATATATATATATGCCGTAGTTATCCAAGGCGTCAACTCGCCTTGGTTGCGCGCAGAGTAGGAGGGCCCGCCGTACGTAGCTTTGTCGGTACAGTGGCCGCCAATTCCGTGCCCAAGACCTTACCGCTGAATTTTCCCGAGTCCTAAAAGGGCCAAAACTGCGCTAGAGTCGTTCTGCGGTAGTGCTCACCCAACTTTTCTTGAACAAAATCGCCGGTTTTGAAACCAGATCCCTGCCGTATCTCCTGAAATACGATTGGTTGCCCCTTGCCACTTCGACGTCATCGATCGATAGACCTTTGCAAACAAGAAACTGTTTGAGGGTGTTGTTTTCATAGCATCCCTCCTCGTGTCGAGCAGCCATGAAACGTTCGTTAAAGAAAACCGCCTGTTTTGGGGGAGGGGCTATCGTAGAATCAGTCGGTAGGGGCGTCCCTTTCGGGACATGTTTTTTTCGGTGGCTCGGAGGCACTCGCGTGAGTGAACCCCCTGCCCCTTGCGGTCTTAAGAGATCGTTCGTGCTGTTTAAATATTTCAATATGAGTCCGTTAGCGACGTTGCGTCAAATGAATCGCCTGCCACCACCGTGCTTTGGTCGGTGAGGTATGGAGTCACTCGTGCAAGTGGCTCAGAGACGATATACAGTGAAAAAGGGGGGTGTCCCCTGACGTGACTATCGTAGCTACCGTGACTACCGTGACTACCGTGGCTACCGTGACTACCGTGGCTACCGTGGCTACCGTGGCTACCGTGGCTACCGTGGCTACCGCCACGTGTGTGTCAAAAATGCCTTTAACACTGTACCCACCTGTTCAGGAACAACATACTGGAAGCTAACGTGGTTAACTGTAGTGGTCAAAGGATACTGTGAATAGTACAATGTTCTTAAAGTAGCAATGTATTACCCCCCGTTGTCCACAGCTGAGAGGGGTGTTACGAAACATACCGGACACAAAAACCGTGCTCGTTCAGCAACAACCGTTGCTGTTGTTTTATTCTATGCAAGGGACGACAAGGCGGTGACCCTTGATGACTGCAACTCCGAGGCCGTCGACACGGTGTGCGGTGAGCCCTCATGCGAAGAGTTCCCCAATGGAAGCCAGACAACGCTTTTACACCTGGTAAATAAATAGGATTCCCTGGTGTTACTAGTGTACGAGGTATGGATGGTGATACCTCCGGCACACGTTTTTGCATTGGCAGCAGGACACCCTACAGTTCTAGCCGCGCGAAGACAATTCGATTGAGTAGGCGTTGCAAGAGGCAGACCGTGTGCTTTAATCGTCGTTCACGAAAGTTGGAGCGACTCCAAAAAAAGACGAGGTAGTGCATGGGCGTTGTGAAAGCTCTTTTTGCTTTCATTCTTTATTGTGACTAAGTTAGCGCAGGCAGTGTCATGAATGTCGTAAACATATCGGTTCCAAGGTACGCAGGGGTCCCGCTTGCGCGCGCTCCGCAAGCATTCGGATTGTTCGCCACCGTGATTGACGCGAGGTACGATAGATGTGCCGCTTTCGGGTAGAATATGTTTTGAGCGGCCGGGCTCCTTACCACAAAGCTGTGGGAATAACATTGTTGTTTGCAATACGAATGCAAAATCCATGGGTTTTATAAAATTGTCCTAACAACGTCGTCAGCTGTGAGTTCAACGAGTTTAGGGTCGACTCTCATATTTGTAAGCTGTGTAGTACACCGGTCGTCCGTTTTCAGTATTTTTTCATGAGTCAAAACCTAATACAAATTGAAAGTGTATTGGAAGATAATATTGCACTTTCACATTACTCAAAAAAGTTTTTGGTGACGTACATATATTATAAAAGTAAAAATACACTCCAGCTGTGCGATCGAAGATTTCGTCGAAATTCATCTTTGCAAGCTGTGTGTGATACTCCGATCGCGCGTATTACGGGTTGTGTGTCCTCATTAAGGATATAGGTCGGCGGCTCCCCTTGGAACTACGGTGCAGTTTGTACCAGGGTCAACAGGGTGATGTTAATCAGTTTGTGCGCGGAAACTATAAAACCCGTTTTTGAGGGGGACAAAATCTGACAGCTGTGGAACAAAATGAATTAGTTTATCAAGTGTGTCCTGTAGGTCGTGGTAAGGGGAGAGCGGAGAATTTAAGGGCGTGGGGGCCGGGGTTTGGACAATAGAGGGCGGGGGAGGGGGGCGGGTGGGCGGGCGGGGAGGAGAGGAAACGAGTGGGGCAACTCAATCTGTGCGCGGGAACAATAAACCCTTTAAGGCGGCAAATCTGACGGCTGTGAAAGGAATGCATCAGTTTGTCATTATAATATGTATAGACTCCCGAAGTGAGAAGATCAAAAAATATATATTTTGAAAAATATACACACACTCCTCCAGCTGTTAGATCGCATATTTCGTCGAAACTCATCTTTGCAAGCTGTGTGTGATTCTCTAATAATTGCGCGTATTACTGTGAGGTGTGTGTCCTTGTTAAGGATATAGGAACTAAAAGGAAGCTATAAAGTGCGGAAGTGATAACTAAACGACGAATAACTAGAAGGATAACCTGTTGCCAGTTCGTATAAACGTATCGCCCCCAGTGCTTGTGATACTTACAACGCTCGTAAGACAGAATGCCGGAAGAATATGGAAGTCAATTGCTCCGCTCGCAATTGAGATGAAGGTTTGGAGAGGTTACCGGGCCAACAGGGGCATCAATCGAACTCCACAGCAAAACGTGGACCATAACTAGGCCAGCTCGCCCTGCCGCCGAAACATAGTGAACGCAGGAACATGCATGGCAACCCTCCATGAAAGAAAAGGTGGCGATAAAGTACTGACTGCGATGAGAGCGCTAGGCTCGCTGAAGGAGGAACCATGCCGGCGCATGAGTTCGTTTGATGTTTTCGGGGTTCGGGGTCTGATGTATGTGAAATATGGATATATCTTGGCTTTCATGACCGCATGCTCGTCTAAAACATGTACATGCCCGCGCAATGCTCTCATTGTCGCATGCGTGCATATCATGACGACAAAAGCTTGATTATGAAGACAAATGCTTGCCGTTACTTGATGGTACAAGTTAGTATTTCGTTGTCGGGGCATTTTACGTCCTTAGCACGGGCAAAGCGCTCTTAGCCCGTATTTTGAGGCTCTGCGTTTGAGTCTTTGGGCTGACGCCCCAGATGGATAGAAACATCACTGGGCTCTTGGACTCCCCGTAGTGTCTCTGGACTAGATCCTTACATGGACAGAAGCATCGCGGGGCTATGGGACTCTCCTTGGCCTTTCACGCGTGCATACATCGTCGTGAACATGTACATGCCCGCTCGATGCGCTCGATATCGCATGTATGCATATCACGACGACGAATGTCTGCCGTGACATGGTGGCACAACCTGGCTTTCTTTCGCTCGATACAGCAAAACGCAAAAGAGGGGGGGGGGGGGGGGGGCTCCAAGGTAACTGGATGCGAGTGGAGGTGTGTGGCTTCAACGATCCAAATTGAAGAGCGGGATATGTGTATGAATACTGGAAGAGGTCGTACTTGTCAAGGGCGTTAAATGGAAAACGAGGAACTGCCGTCCTGCCTAAATAAAGCGTATTCTCAAGCGGTGGGTCTGGCTATAGAGATGTACGACTTCCGCGACTCAGATTGGAGAGTGAAGTATCCAGATGGAGACTGGATGGAGTTGTTCCTGTCAAGAGCTAACCCGGGATAGGAAGGAGCTGGCGACCTCAGCCTAAACCGCGTGCTCAGGCGGTGGATCTGGCCGACAAGGATAGTGGAGTTCCGCTGAACGGGGGCACATTCTTAGACGCTCTGGCTGATCTTGCCATACTTGGGAGAATGTTGCGACGGCCAAGCGTGGGAATGGAAAAGTACGATGGGTCGTGGTCTTAACCGCGGTGTCTTGGGCGTAGAGCAATGGAGGTTTACTCTGTGGGCGGGGGGTGGGCGTTTCAACACGCAGACGTTTTCATCTTCCTGATAGTGACGCCTCTCCGAGGGGACAGGGTACTCGGCTGAGCACACTGTCCTGGCACCTGGTGTTTAGTGTTTAACACCCTAAACGAAGGAAGAAGTGATAAAAAGTTCTCAATACCACCATGAAAGGAAGAAAATGTGATAAAAGGTTCTTAACACCCCCATGAAATGAAAAAAAATGTATAAGAAGGAAACTACAAGGAAGCTATAGCGTGATAAAGTGGTAACTAGAGGACTAATAAGAAAAAAGGAAAACCTGCTGTCAGCTCACATAGACGTATCGTCCCCAGTGCTTGCGAGACTTACAACGCTTGTAACACGGAATGCGGGAAGAATTTGGAAGTCAATTGCCCCACTTGTAATTGAGATGAAGGTTTGGAGAGGCTGCCGGGCCAAAAAGGCCATCAATCGAACTCCACGGCAACGTGAGCCACAACCAAGTCAACTTGCCCTGCTGCTGCGACATGTCATATAAAACCTCTGAGCGAGCTGCCACGCACGAAGCATCAGCATGGGGGACGCTTCCAACAGTAGAAAAATCAATCGCCAACGCCAAAAAAGGTCTTAGGACTCTCGATGGCCGCAAGTCAGCCAATTCTCGAGACTGGCGCAAGAAATTGGCCGTCGTACTTGGTGTATCCGAGCTATTCATCGCTAAACTCATCAAGGGGCACCCTCGATCGATAAAAGGAACGGTCGGTACGGGGTTGTCACCAGCAGGACCTAGAACGCAAGCAGCACAGACAGCACTTCCTTGCACAACAAATATCAGCTCAAGAAAAGGCAACCGAAGATCTGTACGCCATGTTGTTCCTACTGACAGAGAAACCGGCATCCCTACTAGTGCTCAAGGATGAGGACGAGACTAGGATCAGTGCTAACGCACAGAAAGCAGTGCAAGAGTTTGTGGCCACGTATAACAAGGTCACCGACGAAGTTATCCGGGCGAAAATTGGTGAGCTTGTCAGCTCCAACATGAAACACGGAGAATACCAAGATTCCTACTTTATGGAAACGACGCTCGCGCGCCCTGAGCTCGGGAAGATGGGTGAGTCTATATCCGACCGCAGGTTCTTGGACTGTTTTGTGCTCAAGGGTCCACTGCGAAATACAAGAACATCAAGATGATGACGTACCGAGATCCCACTTTCGACATCGATCAGATGCAAAGCACAATGCGCCATCTTTACATGGATAAGGAACATGGATGAGGAACCGCGGTACCAATATCGCTGGTCTCGGGGTAGCCATGGCTGCGGCATCAACTTGCAGTTATTGCGGAAAGCAAGGACACTACGCCCGCAGCTGCTGGAAAAGGGAGGGCGACAATGAGAGAAAGTCCACTGGCTCCCACGACAAGCAGAAAAACGACGATTCTTCCAAGGGCAAGGCAAGATCCAAGGACACAGCTGATCAAAAAGATGTTCTGTTCACAGGATCACCTCTTGCAGCGATGAGGACTCCTGAAAGCAGGGAGCGCCCCGCCCACCGCAGAGTGAAGGCGCTCGCATCGCCTCTGCTGTACTTGGCGCGAGCACACGTCCCGTTAACGACGACGAGATTATTTTCCTCAACTTCGATGCTGAGTTAGATGAGGCATTCGGTTTACAAGGCTGTAGGCTGGCCGCGGCAAAAGGGATTATCACCCCAACAGCGGCGGGTTCACGATGATTGTGGACAGCACCGCGTCGGACCATTTGATAAACGTCGAACTAATTCCAAGGCTGTGTAATAGAATGAGGGACTGCAACAAGCTGAGGGAGCCGAATACCATCGTGACCACCGGAAACGAGAAGATGTTCGCGGCAGCAACAGGCACCATCTGGGGATACATAATTGACCAGGCTGGCCAACATGTTCCTATTCGAATATCCGCTATGTTTTTACCTAGAGTAGGACGCAACCTCTTCTTCACGGTCAAAACAATACAATCAGTGCTTCCGCTCAACCAACACTCAAGAGCCTGTGCTCGCACGACACTCTTCTTCGCGCCCTGAGAGGCACGGTTGTTATGTTATCAGCTCCTACTGTAATTCGTGCAGCACAGGCAAGCGCCGACGCCAACCGAAGCGAGTGTACCCTGAAAGATATCCAATAATTGTGGCGCCAACTCCGGCACCGCCGTGGAAGGCACCACGATGGCAACGCCCCAACAGAAGACGGTATCCGAGTGGTATGGACATAATCTTAGGACCAAGATCGAGTGCACACTAACAGACGGAAACAACACGCCCGAGGAGGCTACTGTCACGGGGACTGAGCGCCAACGTGCGCAATTCCAGGACGTCGCACCCAAGGAGGCCACATGTCACTGAGACTGGGCGCTCTTGTGTGCAAGTCCAGGTCATGCTACATTACTACGTGGACAACCTTCTGGAAGAGAAAAAGCCATCGAAAATAGCCGGAGCTTCATCGACTTGAGCTGGAGCATCCTCAACATCAGAGGAATCTTCATCACCACCAGAGAATGGAGAATCGTCATCAAGGGCTGGAGCACTACGGCAAAAAGCTGAGGTGTCCTTATCAGGAGTTACACCTGGGGAGCGCACGCTCTATTACGGCTGGGGACGTACCGGATGCACTGCATCACGAGACCGTCAGTGCGAGACCGAATCCAAGAGTTGTGGATACCTCCGACAACATGCACGTCAAAGAAGCATCGTGGTCAAACCCATCGACCACGTGTGTGGATTTCACCCACACCGATACAGACCCTTTTCGGATCTCGGAGGAATAAAACCAGGCGATTGAAATCCCCAACGATATACCAAGATGCCATCCATTTCACGGATTATCATCTCCTGGAGTCACCGGAACAAGAATCATCGGAGCAACATCGCCTGTGATCGCCGGAGCTGGGATTACCAAAGCATGTTCGCATGGGATCTTCGTAGCAACGTCATTTGGATCACCATCGCACATCGAAGCACAATTGCAATCGAGATCGCTGGGTTAACTTCATCTTGGATCACCGGAGCATCAGCTGAGTCAACATCGCCAAGGGTCGACAGATCGGCAACGCCCGCTTCGCCCAGAATTGCGCCAGCTACGCCTTGAGCTACGCCTTGGGGCCAAGCTCAACAACAAAACCGACCGTCAGGAAAAAGTTCACATGCTCACGACAGCAGAAAGACAGCCACCGGCAAAGCCCCGAGACAGGATCTGCCGGATGTACACAGGACGAACAAGTGCCACTGCTGACTTATACGGCCTTGGTGTACACCCGCCAGCCACCCTCAGGCTTCCTCTCCTTCCTGAACGAAGATCCCATCAACATCGGGGCCAAGACGCAACCACTGGCTGCATAGTCTAGTCAACAGTGAAGGTGGAGTTGATTACGGCAATCAGTTTTGAGGGAAAGGAAGCTACTAACCTCTCCAACTTCAAGATGAAGTTAAGTCTCAAGTCCTAAGCTAAGGGCAACAGATCAAGCGCATCTGACGATGTCTACACCAACATGGTCGAGCCGCCGGAAGCGTGAAATGCATCATCTCTTTTGCCAAAGATGCACTTAGAGTGTCACGTGTTCTCTTTGTACGGGGCGAGCAGAGACAACGATTGATGTTGGGCACGGTTTGGAGATTGCGAAAAATCGCAGTCAGTACCAAGAAGGGGTACAAGTCGAATGCGTAACTTTCATTGGATAGTTGAATAGTATCTTTATTTGTCTATGCCATCCTCGGTACTTCAGGATATCCGGCAGGAAAAGCCGTCACCTGGACAAGTACACACGAAACATTAACGTACACGAGAGGTGATGCCCATCTAGAACAAGAAGCCTTTATCCAGCTGTAAATCGCTGGCGGTGCCCCTTTGTTCATTTGTTTGTGGACGGCAGGAACACTGATAAGCTGCTCACTCCTAGGCTTGTTGCGCAATGATGTATGGATTCACTTTTTTTATAATGCCAAAAATATTTTACATTCCTTTGTCGTTCAACTGGCTAGAATATAGTTCACGTTTGATGATTCTACTAATAATGTGAGCTAGCAAGTTAACTTACATACACATCAGAACCAGGTATAGTAGCAGAGAAGGATTTCTAACGTCCGCTTGTTTTGTATTCATCCCTTGGGTATGTTAGCAGGATGAGTTTGCTCTACGTAGCCTAAAATATTTTATTATTTTCCACGCAACAATAATCATTGTTACGCGGTACTTTTTTTGGAAGTATGGCATGTAACGTAGGAGTAACAAGTACGTAGAAACTTAGTTGAATTTCTAAATTCAAGTAAGTTCGATTTGCTAACGCATCGAGGGATCGTATCAGAGACGGTACTCCCTACAGCAGGAAGGGCGCAGCCTTCTGTTCAATGCTGGATATTTCACTATATCTGGTAGTACGTTCATGCGGAAGCAGCAAAGCACCATGCGTGTTGTAGCATCGCTGCAAGAGTAGTCCTTTAAGTACACATGCGTAGGTTGGTGGCGTATCTGGTACGTGGTATCTGTATATGATACCTAGTATACAGCAGTGCTGTCTATGCATGCATCATACGTAGATCTGAACGGGACTGTCATGGCAGTATGACCCCCCCCCAACTCTGACAGACAACCTCAGCCCAGAACCTAGAACCCATTCAGAAGCCGCGTTCTTAGCCACCCCGTCCTCTTATCCCGTCTGTACACGCCCCATCTCCTCCCCTGCCCCGGCTGCCTACTCGGCTCCTCTGTTCTTCTGCTAGAACTCTGGCTCCCCTGTAGTGGAACCTCCATGTTGGACCTCTTATACCTGACCAATGCGTGCGACTCCCGCCTTCCTGCTCTCTGGGTCACCCATGGTCGGGCCCCTTCTCCCCTCCAAGCCTTGCCGCCCCGCTATCCTTGCCGAGTACATCGCGAATTCTCCGGTACGAGCGACCGCACTGCTCCCCTATCCCCTACGATTTATGTCTCCCCCCCTCTCCCCAGCCCGCTCAGTCGGCAGTCCGTCGCTTTCCTCCTCGTCAACCCCATTACCTCTCACCGCTCCTGCACGCCATCTGCCGGGGCGTTCTTCGCCCCCCCCCCCCACACGGAGACTGCTTCTTCTGTGTAGTACCAGAACAGCTTTACGAGAAAGTCCGCTGCATTCCCCTCCAGCCCCCCCCTGCTGCCAGTATCCTCACCGTGATCACCACCTCCCCCCCCGTCTCTGTTACTTCCCTTAAAGCGTGTTTCCACGGTGATCTCTGGTTTCTTCTTTCCCGGTCCCAGGTGCCCCCCTCCGAAGAAGACTACGTCTTCCACCCTCAGGCAGTAGGCGTCGCGCTCCTACCCACCTCCCACACAAACGGCTCTGATGCCCTCCGCAAGAGTTGATGTGTCACGGTCGAATTGATCCCTACTCTCCCTCCGCCCCGCACCCCAGTCGCCGGCCGTCGCTTCTACGCCCAATTCCCCTGCCCACTTCACCGTTGACCGCAGAAAAATGACGAACAATCAGCTCCCTTACCGGCCTCCCCGTCCCCTGAATGTCGTTGCTCCCTCCAGCTCTGCCAACCTGTATCTCCCGTACACTCCCGTCTCCACGTACAGCCCCCCAACCACCTCGAACGATGCGTCCTAGCCCATGTTCTGTGTTGGAGTTATGTCAAGAAGCGGGAAACGAAAAATGCGATTCACACGTCCCGCCTCCCCCCGACAGGCCCTCATCCCGACCCTCCCCACCACTCCCCATCTCCCAGGAACCCTTCCGTCCGCTCTAGGACCCTCGTTGCTTTGCTATCTTCCTACCCCCACCACCGACTCCTACCCTAGCCCCTCTTTTCTCTCGCCCATTCAGATGCAGCTTTCTTAGCTACAGATCATGACTCCCCCCTCCCCGCGCGCCCCCTCGTGCCGCTCCGGTCGCAATATATTCCCAAACCTCGTACCGTCCGACTTTCACCACCCGCCCTGCGTCAGTGTATGGTGCTCGCAACTCTCCTCCCAACGTCCACATCACCTTCGCCAAATCTCCTCCTCTCTGCTGTAGAATCACAGCCCCCCCAGTGCCGCCCAGATGTTTCTCCCCGCCCTTCAGTGATCCGCATGCCGCGTCCGCTCCTTCGGTGCAGGTGCATGGCCTTCCGGCCGTTGTATTCTTCCCAGCTCCCTTGCGTCGTCTATCACCCGCACCCCCCCCCCCTCCCAGCCGATTTCCCAGTTGCCCCCCCGTCTCTCGTTCGCCCAGTAGGCGCCTTCGCCGTTTACTCCATCATATAACCTATGGCCTCCACATTCGCGAAGTTCCCAGACATTATTTTCCCGGGATCGTCCGGCCTCCATCTCATACAAAACCCCCATTTTTCCAAACGCTCCGCGCCTCTCCCTTGTGGTGCATGTCAAAGGCACGTGTCTTGGCCACGCGACCTAATGCGATACGCCTGCACGTTCCCCATATTAACCATAATTGCGTCCACCATACCCAAGTCATGTCTCTTCTTACAGACTTTCTTCTCGACATCTCTCACACACTTGTTCTTCCCCTGGCACTTTCTCTCTGTACACTGTGGCCTCTCGGAGTCTCACCGCAGCCTTCCGTCGGGTTGGCAAACTCGCTCCTCTTCCAGATTGCGATCGATGTTACCACGTGCTAACTCTCTATTGCGTCACGCTCCTGGCGTCGGTTCTCCCTAAGCTGCTGCTGTCACTGATGTGTACACGCTACTTTTCTTCTACCTCTGCCGGTGCCAGCCCGATACATAAAGCTGCGCAACTGCTGCTGCTGGTACTGCCACACTCGTCCTGTAAATATATTTCTCTTCTTAGAACCACCGTATCCCGTTTTATCCCTACATTTTATTTTCCGTTCCGTCAAACCCCAGAATGTCAAGAAATTCTTCCATTTAAGATCGCGTAACACTATCGGACAAGTGCTACGATAGAGCGGTAGCAGGTTTTGACCAACACATGTCCTGGCTGACGGGATACTTGAACGGACAAACTACCCAACATGGCAGTTCACACCCGATGCGATATATCACTTATGGGTCAACAAGTATCCTGGGCCCATTGTATTTATATAAAACTATTTGAAGTACGTCAGCATCTGTGAGTTAGATAAATTTAAGCGTCGGCACTCACATTTGCAAGCGCTACGTGATACACCGGCCACTCGTTTTCACAGATGAATTGCTCTTTGCCAAATACATGACTCCCACGGATGCTGCCAGGGAAAGCACCGACAAGAAATTACCTTGCCTGGCCCTGGTGTTGCTAGTCGGGTCCAGCGTAGTACGCATGCACATGTTCGCAGAGTCAGGTTTTGCATAAGATGTAGAGGCCATACAGAGCTCCCCAAGAGAGGAGCGCCAGACACATTGGCGAATCCGTATCGTAGAGTTTCACGTTTGGCGTCGCGCAAGCGCCAATACATGCACTTGATGCATGCCGCGATTTGACGTGCTCCCGTTGTTTTGATAGGGCTCCTCGCACGAGGAGCTCTACACCCCCGCCCAAAAACAGCTTTCGACAAAACTAAAGCCCAACCCGATCAACCGTCCTGTGGCATATATATATTTGGATGCAAAAAAGGCATACAGCAAAGCAAGAACGGCATTCCGACGGTTTTGGGCTAATAATAGGAAACCTTAGAGTGCTTTAGCCAAGAAGTGGTATACCGTAATACCCCTATCGTACCAAGCATCACATGCACTAAAAATACCAATGGTCCCTATATAGTGCCGTTATGTGCATTATAGAGGGAAATACCAGGACTATAGCGGCAACCGCCACTACCGCGCTTTCTGCCACCACTACTAGTCGTTCCCACACCAGGCACCAAGTATGTGCCAAGCAATTGGACAGGCACTCTACTAGCATTAGCCATTGTTCAACCGGAACCTTGGAGAAACCGCCAACCACAAAGTGTACTTATCTTGTAATTTGACGCCGGCGTCAATGCAGGCAGTGTCACACGTAAAGTTGGACGGCTCTATTCAATATCTCACTCGCTCACCCGCTGTTGTTATTGTAAACAGGGAGCAATGTAGGCGCCAACCACATGAAGTTCCATCCAGCGCTTTCGCAAGTGTCTCCTCGTCATAGAAAAACGGCATAATACACGAAAGGCGATACGTGTGTGGCGCGCAACTGGAGGAAAGCGAGTGATGTTACGGTGTGGGGGCACTACCCGGAAGTGTTTTGCTAAATCCCTAGCATAGACAAAGGAGCAAGACTATGTATACGGCGTTGGACGCGAACCAACCTAAAAAGGATTGATCGGTTTTTCGGTTTTGCACCGAAAACATCAATCGGCTTCGGCAATTTGTCATATATTTTGCCTTTGCTCGCGGGCGCCCGCATGGTATCCCGCCATCTTCCGCGGTATCTCACGGATTCCTACACGGGTGCTCGCGGGAGCTTTCATGCTTTCATGGTATACCGCGGTATCCCGTAGTAGGTCTCGCTGATGTTCCCGCGGCGCAGGCACCCAACAGGGTTGGGTTTAGGCATAGGGTTAGGGCTAGGGCTATGTCCTGCCATCGACGCCATGTGCGATGTGGATGCCCCGAGGGGACGCGGGGTGGTTGATGATGGGTTGGCACTCTCCTCCTTACGGGCCATAGTATGTCTTTCTTCTCTCCGTTGGCTCACATTTCAGACACACGGCAGAAAAGCCAAGAAAGCAGTGGGGGGTGGTGGATGATCTAAAGTCCCTTAGAGCGCTGCTCTATTCTCGACCACTGTGAATGTTTCTCGGCGTGACATACTCTACAGTCCATTAGGCACATATAACCCGGTTTCACATCAACTATGACCTGGTTGCACATCAACTATGACCTGGTTTCATATGACGCCTACGGCTTGCTCGGCTACGTATCGCACTCCATAACACTTAGAGCTGGGGTGAAAGCACTCCGTGCAACCCTTGTCGCGTGGGACTAATGCTTCATAACCTGGAGTACGTTTCGTACACACACTACTTAGGGTTAGGAGTGGGAGATTCCGACCTCCGGACGCCCATGGCAACTACCGGCGGGTACCCGTGAAGATTCCCGTGTGAGATGCGCGGAAATGAAAGACAGAACATCATACGGAGAGCCCCAGGATGGGAACACCTGCAGTATACAGTAAGGTCACTGACGGGCGCGCGCGTGCGCCCGAAGACAATCGCGGGCGCCCGCAGTACCTTCCACGAGCGCCCGCGAGCCCACGAGAACTAAATTGGCACGTCGTGGTCACCAGTGGGAGCGACCATGGGCGTCCGCGGGTGGCCACCGGATGTCATGGGCGGGCCCACGGGCAACCGCGGAAAAACGAGACAACGCGCAACACTCGGTTTTGTCTTATACATATATAGTATAAAGACACTATTGAAACGGAAGAAGAGGCGCGGTGAACGTCATTCAGGTAACGGTGGGGGGGTGGGGGGCGTATTGGACAGTAAAGTTTTTCTTAGGTGACCGACATGAGGAGTTGTATATCCAAAGTTGTGAACCGAAACGCAAATGGCTTGGTCGTTTTCTTTTTGTTTTTGCATCCCGATGTAGTCGGTCGGTTTCGCCCGATCATTTAAAAAAGAGCCGATCTACATATATGTGGACTATATGTGTGAAATGCAAGATAGGAGGTGCGACGAAACCGAGTCAGATTACGGGGGGGGTAGTTTTCTACCAGGTGCCGTGGAATACAGTGCTTTAACTCGGTTCCTAACACCATTATCGAGAGTTATATATATACGAACAGCGTCATAATAATCTGTTGCACCCCTTCCTACCGCGGCGTGGATTTTCGTTCGAGCGACAATTTGAAGGGTTGCGCGCGCGTAGGTACCGATGCAACAGCTAAGAAAAGCTGGTAAACATCCGCAGTGTCCAACACATGACCGGTATACGTAGGTCGTGCGCAGATGTGTCAAGCCCCGGTACCATCATTACTATCAATAACTCGTGGTTTTCGAAAAGCTGAGGACGGCTTTTTATATGGGTTTACCTTGAGTTTTAGTGTGAAGATACACACCTCGTGCAAGAGTGACATAGAGCACCGCAAGCAACAAGGTATGTGGCACAGTCTTGACAGGGTCGCCGTCGATTACCGGGGATGGGAATATTCTCCCCCGGTGGCGCTGGCTCTGCAAGTAAGCCACGGCCAATCGGTAACCGCCCAGTACTTCGACACCATGCGGGACAGGATCGGCCCAGCAGAACTCCGGTTTCGTCGTGGGGTTGTCGGAGTTGTAGATGTGTAGAAAAATAAATGAAACGGGGCTGGGACCCTTTTCCCCCCGGGTGGCACTGGCTACATGCCCGCGCCCCAGCCAATCAGCGATCGGCCGGTAGGGTTGGGGCTTCCACACCGTGCGAGGCGATATAGATCTGGGGAGCCTTCGTTTTCGTCCCGGGTTGTCAAAGTTGTAGATGTATGGAAGCAGATCCGAGCCGGGGATGGAACCCTAGCCTTCCGCTATGGCGCTGGTTCC
The DNA here is from genome assembly GCA_012845835.1 of Undaria pinnatifida. Classification (NCBI taxonomy): domain Eukaryota; class Phaeophyceae; order Laminariales; family Alariaceae; genus Undaria; species Undaria pinnatifida. Next base: position 13,695,632 of record JABAKD010000027.1, read on the forward strand.
ATGCACGAGCCCCCGGCAATCAGCTACCAGCCTGTAGCGTTGAAGTTCACACACCGTGGGGGGAGGTATCGACACGAAGATCACCGCTTTCGTCCTCCGGTTGTCGGAGCTGCGAAGATACGGAGGCGTTTTTAAGCCGGGTATGGGGCCTTATCCTCCCCGGGCGCGTCGGAACTGCCCCCCGTGGGTGCGCCTCTATTCTCCTCGGTTGGCGCTGGCTCTATGAGCTCAAGATAATCAGCGATCTACCAATGACATTGAGGTTTCAACACCGTACGGGGCAGTGTCGGCCCGGGAGAGCTCGATTTCCGTCCCTGATTTTTCAGATTTGTAGTATATTGAAGGAATTATGAACTGGGCATGGGGGCATACCACCTCCTGGTAGTGCTGGCTCTATATACGAACCCCAGCCGATCAGACGTCGGCCGGTTGATTCGGGGTTCCACACGGTGTGAGGCGGGGTCGACCCGGGGGATCTCCGTTTTCGCCCCCAGGTTATCAGAGTTGAAGCTGCATGGAAGGATGTATGTACCGGAGATGGGGTCCTACCCTCCCTCGGGGACGGTGGCTCTGTGTACGACCCCAAGCTAATCGGCGATCCGTTGTAGGGGTTGGTGTTTTCATTCGTGGGAGGCGGTGTCGGTCCGGGGGATCTCGATGTTCGTCCCCGAAATATCGGACTTGTAGACGTAGGGAAGGATTATGATGCGGAGGTGGGACCCTATCGTCCTGGGTGCGGAACAATTGCCTCCCCCTTGGTGTGCCTCTATCCTCCCTGGGTGGCCCTGGCTCTACGAGCTCCAGCCATCAGCGATTAGCCAATGGGATTGGAGTTTCCACTCCGTGCGGGGCGGCGTCGACCCGAGAGAAGTTGGCTGTCATCCCCGGCTTATTGGAGTTGTAAATACGTGGAATTACTTATGAACCAGGCATGGGACCCTATCCTTCCTCGGAGGCGTTGACTCTATATACGAGCCCCAGCCAATCGGTGATAAGCCAATGGGATTCGGGTTTCCACATCGTGCGGGGCGGTGCCGAGTCGGGAGATCATCGTCAAATCGTCCCCGGGCTGTTGGAAGTGTAGAAATACGGAGGGATTTCTGGACCAGGGATTGAGCCCTATTCCACCCGGGTGCGGCAGAACTTCCCCCCGTATGTGGGCCTCTATCCTTCCAGGGTAACGCTTGCTCTATGAGCGCCAGCAAATCAACGATTAACCAACGGATTAGGGATTTCCACACCGTACAGCGTGGTATCGACACCGAGGAACTCTGTTTTCGTTCCCGGCGTGTCGGATTAGTAGATGTATGTAATGAGTTATGAACCGGCTATGAGTACCCATTCTTCTCCAGGTTGCGCCGTCTGTATGTACGAGCCCCAGCCAGTCAGCGATCAGCCAGTGGGGTTGGGGTTTCGTCATCATGCGGGGCGGTGTCGACCGGGGGATCCTCGTTATCGCCCCCGGGACGTCTGGCTCGTAGAGATATGGAGGATTTTCTGACACGGAGATGGGAACTTTTCGCCCCCGGGTGGCGCTGACGTTACGAACCCCATTTAATCAGCAATCGGCCAATGAGATTTGGGTTTTAACATCGTGCGGGGCGGTGTTGACCCGGGAGAGCTCGTTTTTCGTCGCCGGGCTGTCGGAGTTGCAGAGATATGAAAGGATGTCTGAAACGGGAGTAATATGCTGTCCCCTCCGCGTGTGGAGGGGCTTGGGGAGGGATTTCCAAACAGGGAATGGGTGCATGTCCTTCCCGGGTAGCGCTGGCTCTACGCGCCCCAGCCAATCTGCGACATGCCGATGGGATTGGGGGTTCCACGCCGTGCGGGGCAGTATCGATTCGGAATAAATTGATTTTCGTCCCCGGTATCTCGTAGTTGTAGAGGTACATGGAAGGATGTCTGCACCGTGGATGAGGTCCCACCCTTCCGGGTGGGGCGCAACTGGGGGGGGTGACCCGAGGGGCCACTCCCGTCGCGCGCCTGGCTCGTCCCCATTGGCCGGGGGTGGGCCCGAGAGGGGGCTCGGCCAATGGGATTGGGCTCGGAAAATGCAGGAATGAAAATAATTTCCCTGCCACATCATGTACCAGGTATGCATGTTTGGTATACACTTGATCCTACAGGTAAGTGTGTAAGCAGATATCAAAGCATAACACAACAAAATAGCACAGGGATTTTAGCTTGTCCGAAGCATGGGCGCCGGCGCCCTTGTACTCTACTATGATGCAGGTGTATGGCGTGACCGTGCTACCTACTCATATGTCGAGAGAGGCTCCACGCGTTACTTACATAGTGGTCTCATTCGTTCAAGCAACAGCCTTGTATACCGGTTACAATTTCATGGAAACCATGTATATTATGTCGTATATTCCACTTGAGAAGGTTGAGGATGGACCTAAGTTTGCTGTCCAATAGAGCAGGGATCGGGAAGATGTCCTGTACGAATTATTTCATGTCACCTAAACATTCAATGTCCTCATCATCATGTTCCATTGCAGGTTTAATGTCCATTACCACTATCGATTAGGTTTTAGAACTGCTGCATATATCATATATGTAATAGTGCCTTTAACAATGATGGCTAATGACAGTTTACTAAAAACGGGCGGCCGGTGTATCACGCAGCTTGCAAAGACGAGTGCCGACCCGAAACTTTTCGAACTCGCAGCTTAGTAGAATGTGTCTTAGCACTATATTATTGTCTGGCTGAAGTCGAGGATTATCTGTTGGTCCAGCATCTGCCCACCTGATGGGGCACCTCTTCCGGATAGATGATGAAGAGATAGTTAACAGGGCTGCGCTAGTGTGTGGATTGTACAGCAGCCCTATATCGGTTGCACACTCAAAAACAATATATCATACAATCTTCAATATCCACTTGGGAGACTTGACGATGGATCTAAGTTTGCTGTCGATTGGATTAGGGGGTGGTGACTTTTCCTGCAGAATTCGTGTGGCCAAACTCGAGGATGATTTGTTGGTCCGAAGTCTACCCATCTTAAAGATCACACCGCCCAACGCAGTTGATGATATGATTACATGATTTACAGAGCTACGCTGGTGTGTGGATTCTCCAGCAGCCCTGTTTCGGTTACACACTCAGAACTATCACAATGCCTTCAGCACCCACTTGGGAACCGGGAGGATGGATGCAACCTTTTTCTCGAATAGATTACGGATCGATGAGATCCCCGGCAGACTTTGTGCGGCCAAAAGCGAGGATGATACGTTAGCCCGGAAACTAACCAGCTTGGTGGCCACCTAGCCAGACAGTCGATGACGACTTCGTTATCAGCGTCGGGCTGGTGCGTGGGTCGTCTCAGCAGCCTTGTGTCGGCTAAAACACTCAAACCGATCGTAATGCCTTACGTGTTCACTTGAGGGAGACATAAATATGGATCTAAGTGTGCCGATGAGATCACAAATCGACTGTTTATCCTGCAGACTGACGCGTGCTACTATAGAGGTGCACCACTTTGCTTCTAACACTACTCCTCGATTTTGGAAGCTTAAGACCTCTCTCAGAAACTGATCTGGAGAAAAATAAAGCTACTACCGGGCGAAAACTCCCATGTTCGAGATACACGACGAGAATCGTGCAAAACTAAGGGGGCGTATTGTACAACGATTTTGGGTTAAGGAACCCCGTCATTCAGAAACCATTTCAGACGAAAAGGGATACCTCTATCGTTATCGTAACACGCGTCGACTAGAGCGGACGAACTCGAGAACGACTTGTTAACTCAGGTTTCACGCCGGCAGGGTGATACATCCAGCCAGACAAAAGATGGTGTGATAATATAGTTTTCAGGGCTACGCTGGTGTCTGGTTTGTTCGGCATCCTTGTATCGGTTGCACGCACTCAGAGGGGTCCTACCAAAAGATTGAATTTAAGTTTAGTGTTGCCGAGAAGATCGCGCGAATGTGTGAGCTCTTTTCCAGAGTTTGGGAGACCAAACTCGAGGATGGTGGGCCTGTTAGCCGAGGTTCTACCGAGCTGGGTGGTCACCCAGTCAATCAGAAGGTAACTGCCAGGACTTCGCTGATGTGTGGTTAGCCTTGCACCGGTTACACACGATGAATGATCCTATCATGTTCAAAATCCACTTGGAAGTCCTAATAATGGGTCTATGGGTTTGATTTCGGCAAGGTCGGGAATCGGTGACTTCCTCTGCAGTATGTGTAGGCCAAAACGCTGAGCATGAAATGACCGCAGTCAACCCGCAAGGGGGATCACCCAGACAGACAGATGTTGATGGCATGCCGTAGCTTACAGGGCTACGCTGGTTGGTAGATTGTCCAGCATCACTGTGTCGGCTAATATACAGACGTGTCCAAACATCCACTCGGAAAGCCTAATAAGAATGGGTCGAAGTTCGCCGATCACGGATCTCGTGGCCAGCTTCAAGGATGATCCTTCAACCAAAAGTCAACCTGGCCTCGTGGTCACCCAGCTAGAAAGATATACGATAGTAGATAGTTGTCAGGGTATAACGCTGGTGGTGTAGGTTTGTTCGGCCTTATGCCGGTTACCCGAACACGAAAATCCAAGTATTTTCCAACTCAACTTGTGAGGCCCAAGTAAGGATTGATCTACAGGAAGGTCGGTGTCGATTGGACCACGAATCGGTGAGGGCTTCTGCAGGGTTTGCTCGGTCAACCTTGAGGATATCGCATCTGCTCAGAGTCTACCTAGATCTCTGTCCATCCAACCAGGTCCGAAAATGATAAGGCAGTTGTCACGGTCACGCTTGAGTACGATCTTGTTCTGCTGTTACACATTCAGAACGGTCCTTTCTTGCGTATGCGCTTGGGGGGCGTAAGCATGGATCTATAGCTTCGCTACACATCACGAATCAGTGAGTGCTCCCTGCAGAGTTTGTGGAACCTATTAAAAGTGCATTTCGATTATACTCTGTGTATTGCACTGTATCAGCCCATAAGCCGTCCACCCAGTCAAACGGAAGATGGTGAGATAGTTGTCAGGGCTACGCTGGTGTGTAGATTTTCATCATCAGCCCTGTATCGGGCACACACGCAAAAATATACAAACAGCTCCGACTGCGGCTCAAGAAAACTGAGGATGATTCTAAGTTAGCTGTGGTTCAGATCGCTGATCGGTGAGTTCTTCCGCAGATTTTTATTTGGCCGAATTTCAAAATTACCTGTTGGCCAAGAGTCTCCCTAGATGGGTGACCACGCAGCCGGAAAGATGATGGCATAGCTGTCAAGGCTATGCTGATGTCTGGTTTGTTCAGCATCCTTGTGGTGGCTATTCTCCAAAACTCACTTGCGAAGCCTGCCAATGAATCTATAGTTTTTGTTAATCAGATCATGGACATATGAGCTGCCCCTCCGATATTGTGTAGCCGTAGCCAGCTAGGTGATCTGCCAGCCAGACAGAAGATGATGAGATGATTGGCAGGGAAATGCTGATGTGTGGCTCGTTCAGTAGCCTGACTGCTGAGCATACCACACACTGTTTCTGAGAAGAGCTCGCGGATCCGTGATCTGATTGACAAAAACTGTAGATCCATTCTCAGGTTTCCCAATCGGGTTTTGGAGAGTAACCTTCACAAGGATGGGGTGCTTCGCATTGATTGGACAGGCCATTGGCACGTGTCAGGGCATTTCCATGGCATTATCATGATATTGCCATGACAATGTCACCGTAATGCCAGGGAAACGCCATTGCATGTCGTGGGCCGTCCATGGCCCATCCATGATATGCCATGATGGTGCTATGGGCTGCCGTGGTCGGTCCATGGATGGCCATGACATATGCCATGGACCTTGTACGGGCCGTGGAACATGTAAGGCGATGGAAATAGCCGTGTTGATGTCATAGCACTCTCTGTAACAAGCCATGGCATGCCATGATCATCCATGGCACATTCCCGTGGGCATGGCATGGATCTACCATGGCCCCGTCATGGTGGATATGCCATGGTCATGGATGATCGTGCCATGGTCATCCGTGGTTGTGCCATGGACTCAAACTACGGTCAGGGGTTACTGTTGGGGCATTTTTTGCAGTGGCTCGGGGTCACTCGCGCGAGCAACCCCAATGTCCCTTTGAGGTCTTCAGCTCTCCTGTGGTTAAATATCGCGATATGAATCCGGGATGGAATGGTAAGCTACGTTGTGCCAAAAAACGTTTTTAACATTCTTGCCCATGAGGCACGGAGTCACCGTGTGAGTAGCTCAACCCGATCGTGAAAATGGGGCAACCCCCCTATCGTATCCTTGGTCCATGGTCACGCCATCGATGACGATGAACGTGCCATGGTCATGCCGCGGTGAAACATAGGCGTGCATGGTCATACATTGGTAAACAATAGTCATGCATGGTGATGCCATGGTCTTGTATGGTATTTCCATTGTCATGCCAAGGTCATCTATGGTCGTGCCATGACCATGCCATGGTCATGCATGGCCATGACATGGTCATGCATGGTGGTGCCATAGTCATGCCATGGTGAATCTCCCTGGGTTCACCATGGTTCAGCAGCGAGTCAGATATCTTGTCTTACTACTTCGTCTACCCTAGTTCACTCACGTGGAGACTTAGCGAGATCCACCGGTACCATCCGTTCCTTTCGTTCTCCGGGACTTCCACCGAGCACAGCGACAGAATTGCCCCTAGTTCTCCAATTACCAGCAGCGTGACAAGCGTTGGGGTCTTGGAAGCACAGGGGACAACGTGTGTGAACCAAATATTCACGGGTATACAGTGGTTTCACTTTTCACGTTTTCACGTTTTAATTTTCATTTTTTATTTCTTTCATGGGGGTGTTTTAGAAGAAAATTTAAGTGGAACAGCAAACCAGGTTTTTGGCGGGGGCATGGTATTCGGCCGAACACCCTGTCCCATAGGAAAAGCGTTTATCACGCAAATTAAGCCTTCCGCGTGACGAAACGTCCCCCCCGAAACCCACAGATATACCCTCCACTTGTCTGCGCCCAACGCACCGCGGCTAAAGGCCACGACCCATCGTACTTTTTCGTTCCCACGCGTCGCCGCCGCAACACCATGGTCGTTCACGGTGGCGCCATGTTCATGCCATGGTGTGCCATGGTGTGGTGGTGCAATGGCCATACCATGGCCATTCATGGTCATACCATGGTCACCCATAGTCGTGGCATGGCTATTCTATGATAAACCATGGTCATCTATGGCCGTGTCATGGTCACACATGGTAGCGCGATGGTAACGTCATGGTGAACCGTGGTCATGCATGGTAGTGCCATGGTCGTGCATGGTACTTCCATGGTCATGCCATAGTCATCCATGGTCGAGCCATGGTCATGCCATCGTCAACCATGGTCATCCACGGTCATGCCATGGTCATGTCATCGTCATGCATGTTCATGCCATGGTCATCCACAGTCGTGCCATGGTCGTGCACGGTGGTTCCATGGTAATGTCATGGTGAACCATGGCCATGCATGGTAGTGCCATGGTTGTGCAGGTTACTCTATGGTCATGCCGTGGTCATCCATGGTCGTGCCATCGTCATGCCTTGGTGAACCACGGCCATGCATGGTAGTGTCATGGTCATGTCATGGTGTGCCGTGGCCATGCATGTTAGTGCCATGGTCATACGATGATAGAGCATGATCATGTCAAGGTCATCCATGGTCGTGCCATGGTCAAGCATGACCATGATCGTTCATGCCTTCATCATCCATGGTCGTGCCATGGTCATGCATGGTAGTGCCATGGTCATTCGATGGTGAACCATGGTCATGCATGGTGGTGCCATGGTCGTGCAAGGTACTTCGATGGTGATGCCATGGTCATCCAATGCCATGCGATGGTCATGCATTGTCATGCCATGGTCACCCATAGTCGTGCCATGGTCATGCCAGGGTGAACTGTCGCAGTGCATGGTAGTGCCATGGTCATACCATGGTCACGCGTGGTCGTGCCATGGTCATCCATGGTCGTGCCATGACCATGCATAGTAGGGCATGGTCATGCATGGTCATGCCATGGTCATCTGTGGTCGTGCCATGGTCATGCATGGTCATGCCATGGTCACCCATTGTCGTGCCATGGTCATGTCATGGTCATCTGTGGTCGTGCCATGGTCTATGGACCTGTCATGAGATGTTCGTTGTTAAGCCATGGTGCATGGGCCATAGCATGTCATGGGGCATGCTATGGCATGTTTCATAGTAGCGCCATGGCAGTGCCATGGCAATGCCGTGGCAGCGCCATGGCAATGCCATAACATGCCATGGCATGCCCCATGGCCTGTCCAAATCAATTACGACAATGTATCCACCTGGGAAGCCTAAGGCTTGGTGTAAGTATTTTTTCTATCAAATAGAACAGGCATCGGTGAATAGCCCTCCACAATATGTGTGGCCAAAATTGAAGACAACCCGTTAGCCCAGAGCAATATTTTCGCTGAATGCACCCAGTCGGGAGATCAACCGGCCATGAGAAAATTGTCAGTTTGGTCACTGTTGACATAGTCAAATATGTCAGTTTGTTCATCAGCTGCGTGTCTGTTGCGCACGCTGAAATATTTGAAGTTCTTCAATGTACACTTGAGAAATCTAAGCCTGGATATAAAGTAGGCTGTATGTCGGTCAGATAACAATTTTGCCAGATCTTATCTGCAGAAGTTGCATGGCTAGAATCGACGAGAATGACCTGCTAGCCGAGACCAAGCACTTGTTGAATGCCGAGCTTGATGCTCACCCAGGCAGACAAAAGAAAACGATATAATATTACAGAGAAGCTAGTGTGTAATTTATTTTGCAGTCTTGTCTCGGTTTCAGACTCAGAAATATCTTAACAATATCTTACATAGCACGCATCCACTCGGAAGCCTAACGATGGATCAAAGTTTGTTGTCAGTTTGAAAACGAATCGGTGAGTTGTCCTGCAGAGTTTGTGTGGTCAAACTCGAGGATCACCTGTTAGCCCTGGAGTCCCCCCCGCCTTGTAGTTGCCCAGTCAGACAGAAGGTGCGGTAAGATAGTGGTCAAGGACTACGATGGTTTGTGGTGTTGAACAGTCTTGTGTAGGTTGCACACACGCAGAACGATCAAAATATCTCAAATATAAGGTATTCGCTCGGAAATGGATCTACTGCAACTTAGCGATCGACTACAGATTAGATCGCACATCGACGATAAATTGTGCTAGGCGCTGATGTGAGGGTGAAGGGGCCAAGGTGGGCAAAGATGCACTTTGATAGATGCACCTTGGTATCTTCGTGGTGAAATACCCCCCTCCTGGGTTACTTTTTTGTTCGGGTTGTTTGAGGGCCACGACGCCCCTCAAGTTGTCCCGAGGTTCTATGGGGGCGGTGTACCCCCTAATGCTCCCCGAATCATTCCGTCAACAGTAACCTATCCACTGCAGCACTTGTTCCGCCGAGGATGCCGTCTAATCGAGGAGGTCGTTATATACGTATGATAAGTTTGTGTACCAGGGCGGCCGTATCAGCTAGACCGCCGACATTGTGCCAGAAGTCAAACGTCGGGTCCGACTCGCGTTTTGGCATGCTTCGACCGGGTCAAGCTGGAGCTGTACCATAATGGAGACCGCTCCGTTCCCTCTGAAAGTGCGCATGCGAAGCCGAGGTGATGGAGGCGCTGCCGTGCAGGTACTTGATGTGGACTCTCGGCGTGAAGAAGTTCGCCGGGCGCCACAACGCGCACCGCAAGCTCATTTTTGGATCACTGGCTTCCATCGCCGACAGTGCATCTACCACCTCGTGTCGTATGCCAAGACCCTCAAGAACGCACAATGAAAGGACGTTGCGACGACTACACGCAGATGATGTCTCGTTTTTTGCGGGGGCCGCGCAGCGGACAAAAACCTGAGCGTCTAACCTACCTGGTGATGTTCAGGACGATGGCCGGTGGGATGCGGGACTGGGTCGGCCGAGAAAGACATCGGCCCGATGCCTGGTAGACGACATCGCGGTTTTTAAAGCCAAAGAGGGATCGACAGAAGCTTCCCCTTCGAGGATCGGGGTAGATACGGTGCTATGGCCCATGGCGGCTGAAAAGTCTGGCAAGTGGTCCCGAGGGATCGTCAAAGCGGCGGATGGTTTCATGGCGAGGCGGTACAGGGCCGAGGTGGAAAAGATCTGGTTCAGCACATGCAATCGAGGACGCCAAGGAGAAGGGGGAGGAGGAGAACGGACGGGGGGTGGGTGGGTTGGGGGGGGGGGGGGGGGGGGGGGTTCGTGGGGGGGGGGGGGGTCGTGCTGATACTGGTTTCGATTAAAATAGAAACTAACTGGCAGATATTGTAGCAAGCCACCAATGTGAGCAACAACATGGATTATGTGCATTCTACTAGCTGCCCCCGTATTCGATGTCGTGTGTTGAGAGATTTTTTTATTATTTTTATTATAAAAATATATTTTCAGGACGTCAGCTGTGAGTTCGACGAACTCCGGGTCAATACTCATCTTCACGAGCTGCGTTGTTGGTACTTGCAATATACTAGAGGTCTCTATGTGGATGAGTTTTTTATTGGTTTGTTTCTTTAGCTTGGTTCTAGCTTTTGGTCTTCATTCTTCCTTGGGGGGGCGACAGCGGCAGCACGGAAATCGTAGGCCGCTGTCGACATCAACGGGAATAAGAGGGAGGTGGCAGACCATGTGACTAGCTTCCCGTCTCGTCTAAGTAGCAGAAAGCCGGAAAAGTATGCCGCTTGCGATTCCCCTGTGAGGTACGAACACGATTAGTTTTTGTGCTTGGCTGGCCTTATTTCTCTGCCTCGCGTTATACGTCGTCCTCTCTGTCTGTCTGCCCCATATTTCGTTTCGTCTTCGTGTTGATAGTGATGCACCACACGCACTCAAAGTAAGCCCACGGCACAAAGCTCATACTCGTACATACCTTGTACAGGTTTTCTCTGTTTCTCACAGAATTCGCCGGCGGGGTGAAAGCGCCGACCCGGCGGGTGTGGTGCGTCCGCCGCACTTATTCCAGTAAAGAGAGGAACGGCCTGCGATCACACTATTTTCCATAAGCGATACTATCATCACAAAACATGTGTCGATCAAGCCCAACGTGCGATACGAAACCGATGAAACCGCACACCACGCAGAGACTGGCGGCGGCGCTGGCGAAGCGGAGGGACAGCGTCAAGGACCGCAACACCATCACCTCTCCATTATGTTCGCACATTTATTTCCTCTTTCTCCCTCCCTAAAAGTAATTAGATCCAGGTTCACTCGGCAGGCTCTTCTCCCTCATCCCCACTGCTGTACTTGCCTTCATTTTATCGGGAGGAGCTTGGGTGAAGACTTCAGCCCGTGCTTCCCTCGTTGACTCGCATCGAATGGCACGTAGAAATCGGGTTATTTCCTGGAGTGTTTTTTGCGTACCACACTTTGGACTTAAATGTAAGGCATGTTTAAAATTTCATGATTTCACCAAATCGATACGTATATTTTCGCCCAAATTGGTATGCCTAACGGGTTTTTTCGTGCCGGTTATATTTTTTGTATGGGCGATTCCTGGGCGATCGTCTGGCAAAAAGCCTCAGCTGGTCCACTGCCCATTGCATGTCGCTAGTCATTGTCATGTACGCATACCGCTGGGCTAACGTGATGAGCAGCTTGGAAGGCGGTGTCTTGTCTTTGAGTCGCTGTGCTCAGGTTGCAGCGTGGGGTGGGTCTGGGGCGCATTTGTTTCGTTTTTGGCTTTTTTTTGTATGGATTCTGAAGCGTCCCCTCCCCTCCTTCACAAAAAAGCCTTCTACGAATGAACAAGTGAACTTTCAGTTTTTTGAGCGGACGAGAGGCCTCGGCAAGCAGTATCCCCAACGCAGGAACCGTACTCGCAGCGCCCACTCCAACATGGCGAGAGAGCAGAACAGAGCCATTGCGCTCCTCGGAGCCTTGATTGTTGTCTGCCAGCCGTGCAGCGCCTTTGTTTCCGTGGTAGGACCGGCGGCAGTCGTTCGCAGCAGCTACGGTGCAGGATTGAGGCCAAGCAGTTCTTCGGTACCGTCGAGCCAGCATGCTAGGGGGTCGCTGGCAGGGCAGCGGAGCCGGGCTGGCAGCGCGCTGTCGATGGGGGCGAAATCGGTGGGTACCACTCCTTGGTTTGGGAGTGTTGTGCTGTGTGAGGTCGATGTGGTGCTGTAGCTGGCTTGCTTTGTAAACTTGCCTTGTGGTTGTCGCATGTAGCTTGTCTCTGTGTGTACGTCTCACGTTGTGTTGGGCTGGCTTTGCCTCATGGGTGATGGCGTTCCCAGCACCAGCGGGATGATGCTCGTGCGGCGTTGGCGGCACCTAGATGATGCACACACCTGGTATGCCGTGCTTCAGCTGAGTTTTTTTTGGCCGTGCGTACTTTAGGTCCATGCACCTTATCTCTCGCTCGCTCGCTCGCTCGACGTTCGTCCAACGTCAACCCCCCTTACAACGACTACGTACTCAGTTAGTATGTGGTGGTTGGCGTGGTTGATGTTCATGTTTCTTTCGAGAATAGTGCACGTGTTCGACGTTCGGGCGCGCCTGAACATGCTACTGCTGCAGTACCACAGGCACACGCTACGCACCTACTCGTACTCGTAACGCATTACGTATGATAGGTTACGAGTATTCTTTGCAGCTGGGCTTTTCCTCGTGAATTGATGCGTGTCTACATTACACAGCAGTCTAGACCACATGGTTAGCTTTATTCTCATCCTCTCGTGGAACCACTGCGTGTTACGCACTCTCCGCACAATCAGCAGTACGTGTACACTCAACGCAAAGACCCACGTATTATTGCTCCCTCTATTTTCTAGACGGAAGGACAGCAGTAGTAATCATAACGGCAGCGAAGCAGTACCCCGGCAGTACAGGTGCAGAAGCTGGGTACGTACACGGCAGCACGCTACAGAAGGGGTCCCCCGATGAGGCGGTGGTGTGCCAGAGCAAGACGACCGCCTTGTGGAGGACACCGCCTTGTTCATTGTAGGTTGTTAGTGTTAGTGCTATTCCCCAGTCGCGCCAAGCGATTTCGTCCACCTCATATCGGGATACTGCCTTATTCGGACACCCCTGCTGTTAAACCGCGGCATCAGTATCGTAGCATACGTTCCAAGAACGCCAAGACACCATGCTCTGGTATATGTTTGGTTGATACTGCATGCTGTGGTGTATGTACCTCAGTATCTTAGACAGGAAGAACTGTTGTAAAACACGCGCGGCCGACGTTTGGCGCAGCTTGCAAGCCTGAATATCAACCACTCGACCGGTCGAAATCACAGCTGACTTATGTTTGGAACGTGGAAATCTCAAAATTCTGCCAAGCCCTCGCTAGTGGTGTGCGTGCAGAGGACTGACCATGTGTCGCTTTTGCCTGCGCCCCGCGGTGTGTTTCAGGTGATTTTCGGAGAGGATGCTCGCAAGAAGCTGGCGGACGGCATCAACGCCGTTTCCGACGCGGTCAAGGTAAGGAAGCGCTTGATTTGCTTATTTGTTTGTTAGTTATCACCACCTCCTTCGGGCGCCGGTATTGCTTGCTGCAAATGCGATCCTGCTACCGGCTACCTGAAATTTCTGTACCAAGGAATGATGTATTATCACCGCGGATTACCTACACCCCTTTCAAGGTGCTACCCGCCTTTTGAGGACAAAGCACTTGGAGATATTGTGTGTTTGTAGTGGTAGTCGTCCATCTCAACCTAGTCCAACTTAGTGGCCCAACCCGACCGAACCCGACAATGCCCGACCCATCCACCTAACCCAACCCAACCCAACCCACCCGCAGGTGACGCTGGGCCCCAAGGGAAGAAACGTAGTGCTCGAGCGTGCATACGGTGCTCCCGAGATCGTTAACGATGGTGTTACTATCGCGAGGGATATCGAGGTGGAAGATCACGAAGAGAACGTCGGCGTTAAGCTCGTACAGGAGGTCGCGCAAAAATCGGACAACCGGTGAGAAAAAAATAAAGGTGTGCCCCGACCCGAAAGTCTCGTTTCGTCTTTTTGATGGCCTCCCGCCTTGTAGCGTTCCTTGTATCGCTCTTCTTGTGATGGCCTCCTCCCGTCTTCTAGCATTCCTTATCTCGCTCTTCTTTTGTCGTCGTGCAATTTTCTCCTGTCGTCTATCATAGCGTATTTGTCGGGCGTGGTTGCGAGTGTTATCGGTTTTCTTCCCGCTGCGGTGGTTTTCCGCCCTCTGAGGAAACTTGTTGGCAGTGCATTGATTTGCGCCTGCCTGCCTACGAAGGTCGGCCGCGCGAGCGAGCCACCCCGTTCCAGCATCGAAGAAACGATCGCCCATAAGCATGCCACCTTTGTGTGTACTTTTTTCCGACTGCCACATACATGGTATTTGTTTCGGTTTTTGTTAGGGCCGGAGACGGGACGACAACGTCGACCCTCCTCACACAGGAGATCGTAAACCAGGGCATGCGCCTCGTGACCTCTGGGGCGAACCCCGTGGAGCTTCGGCAGGGCATCTTGGCGGCGGCGGGCTTCATCATCGAGCGCATCAAGGAGATGGCGGTGCCCGTGGGGAAGAACGAGGCAAGATTCCACGTGACAACGGAAAGCTCAGATCACTACGAATTACGTACAATGTTGATGATTTATGTCTTCAAGGGCAGACAGATGATCTGCTATAATCGACGCGTGCCACGACAGTAGGAGTACGTGGCGTTTTTTGGGCAATGTATTGTCGATGATGGGGATTCCTTAACTGAGGAACTACCGAACGCCGATGGAGCACCGGTTGGAGTACCGGTTGGACTACCGTTGGGAGTACCGTTGGGAGTACCGTTGGGAGTACCGGTTGTGCTTTTCTAGTACCTTGAGTGTTCTGTGTTTACCTCGGCTATGGGATTGTTGATCGCGTTAAGAATTTGATCTTTGTTATCTGAGTACAGTCCGGTGGCGGGTACGGTTACGTTTACTGTTAGGTTTACGATGTGGCGGAGGGGGTTACGGTTGGGTATCGGATACCGACACGGTTACAAAGATTTCAGGAGACGGGCAAACGTCAAGCCGTCTGTCGAGTCGTCTCCATCCGTGTAGACGGGTTTTACCCTATCCCCCTGGTGGAATAATCCCCTTCCATATGTGTGGAAACCTCATCCCTGTATGATGTCGACAGTATGAAAAGGCGTTTCCCAAATCGGGTTTTTTGTTATCGTGTTCCCGACTGTTGACCGTCAAGGCCGTCCCTCATCGTGTTTGCCTTGACGGCGTTGTGTCCTGGAGTGAAAATGCGGTGGCTTAATATAATTGCGGTGCGATAGAGGATACGGAACGGATACGGTTACGATTACGGTGCAGCTGGTGCACTCATTTTAAGGTCGTTCGGTTTAAGATTGGTAGATATATAAGACTAAGTAAATCGGCTTGTCACGAAAAAAGACTTCATGGAATTGATATGGGATCCTGTCTCGCGACAGTAGAAAGATAAGACCATCGTAGAGATAAGGCCACCCCTAATCGGCTTGTCAGGGGGTCTCGAAGTAGCTACACCACTGCTGTATTGGATGCGGAACGGTCACGGTTACGCTTACAGACGCCGTTCCGTGTAAGAAATCGGGTGTCGTGACGGTTTGCTGTTGTGAACACGTGGTTGTGATATCAACAAAGCGAAGGAAACGGCGACGCAGGTCCTGTCACGCGCTTGGCCCTTGCCGACAATTTTGTTTCATTCGTCTACGAGTAGTAATACTTGCTGTACACACCCGGTGCATGCATATATATATATATATATATATGTGTGTTTCTGTTGGGTTTTGACTTTTTTGGCGTTTGTCGTCGCCGTGGGCGTTTTTTTCGCTATCGACGTATCGCAGGACCTCCTGAATGTTGCGACGATCGCGTCGGGGTCGACCGTAATGGGCGGCATCATCGCGAAGGCCTTCGAGAAGGTGCGTAGAACGCTACTACTACCACTCTACTGCTGCTACTCATAGTGTTCCCACTGCTGTTGCTGTTGCTACTACTACTTGCATCATACGAGGATAATGCTACCTGGTACTACACTGCGTACTAAAGTACCACAACTTACCCGTTGCTGCTGTCGGTACTGCCACTATTACACGACGACCAAATCTACCGCTACTACCACTGCCGCTACTACTGCTATTCGACTGCCAAAGCTAGTACTAGTACTATTTCTGTATTTCGTTATTTCGATTACTATACTGATATTAATACATGTACTACTCTGGGCATTTCTAAAATCCAATGATATTGCTACTCTCGCTATTGACTCTCGTACTATTAATACTGCCACTAGTACTATTTTCAATACTTGGGACTTCCACTGCTACCACTACCTCTGGTTGCAGGTGGGGGACACCGGGTCGACGGTTGTGGAGGAGAGCCAGACCCTGGGAGACGAGGTCGAGTTCACGGAGGGTCTCACCATCGACCGCGGGTTCCTGTCGCCCTACTTTATCAACGACCAGGAGCGCTCCCTGTGCGAGATGAAGAACCCCAAGGTATTAACTACTACTGGTACAATGCAGTACCGGTACCCCAGTGGTACACAATAATGTTGAGTACTACAATGCAGTACCGGTACCCCAGTGGTACACAAAAATGCCAAGTACTACAATGCAGTACCGGTACCCCAGTGGTACACAAAAATGTCAAGTACTACAATGCAGTACCGGTACCCCAGTGGTACACAGAAATGTTAAGTACTACTCCAGTACAATGCAGTACCGGTACCCCAGTGGTACACAAAAATGTTAAGTACTACAATGTACTACCGGTACCCCAGTGGTACACAAAAAGTGTTAAGAACGGGCCAGGTACCAATTGCAGAGTGCCGGGTGTCTTCGTGGCGCGTTGATTTATTTGATGGATCCGTTGGTCGATTGGATTAATTTTTTATGGTCATGTTTGTCATACGACAATGTACAGGCAGCATGAGCTTCGAGGTGGATCACTCATAGAAAAATTGCATACAAAGTGGAAGAAAATCATGGGGAACCCCCGAAAAATTAATGCTATGTACGAAATCTGCCTCCCTTCTGTACCTGCGTAGGGCTAAGTAGCGCTCCAATCCATCTGCTGGGCTTAATTTCTTTACTACCTGATTCAGTGAGAGACGCAGATTGATTGGTAGATTAGTTGGCTGGTAGATTTTTTTCTTCTCTTTTGAGTAAGTAAACTAAGGAATCCTATCACGTCTGCCATTCGTCCGTCGGCCGCTTTCGCTCCCTCGGCTTGCAGATCTTGGTGACCGACAAAAAGGTGGACCAGGTGAACGACCTCATCCCTCTGTTGGAGGCCATGGTGCAGGCCAAGGAGCCCCTCCTCATCGTGGCGGAGGACATTGTCGGAGAGGCCCTGTCCGCCCTTGTCGTCAACAAGATGCGAGGAGTGCTCGACGTGGTGAGGAAAAAAAGTAAACCTTGCAAACACAAACCACAACATCAATTCCAGGGCTTCTTAGACGGGTCGTGACCCGACCCGACCCGACCCGACCCGACCCGACCCGACCCAACCCAACCCAACCCAACCCAACCCAACCCAACCCAACCCAACCCAACCCAACCCAACCCAACCCAACCCAACCCAACCCAACCCAACCCAACCCAACCCAACCCAACCCAACCCAACCCAATCGGGTCGGGTTGGAGGGTTTATGGTCTCGCGGGTCGAGTCTGGTCGGGCCAGGAGTTGTTTGAAACGTTACGGGTTGGGTCAAGTCACCTTGACACAACCCCACCGGCTAGAAAAGATTCGTCCCTTGTGAAATGCCGTGCAAATTTTAACCCAGCCTTTCAAACCAAGCTTCGCACACGAAGCCACGCCAAACCAAACCATGTTTACATCTCCCAAGTTCGTTCCCGCGTAGTTGCTTGGGTGCCACCGGCCGCATGAAGTACGACGGTTGCCAATGCTGTTGCGCCGGCTATGTCGATTCAGCTGGCTGGTGGCGTCTGTTTACTGCGACGCGCTCAATCCTTCGTTGAAGGAGTAAGTAGCGTGCCGTCAGAGGCGCAGCCCCAAAAAGCGAAAGTTCTGTGAAGCAACAAGTAGCAAATGTATCATGAGACGCGATAGTCCCAACGCCGCGCGCGCATGCATGCATGCATCTCAGAACATTTGTTTGAGCACCGTGTACCACGCTCGATAGACACACATGGCCTGGGATGAAGTTCCGATACGATTTTTTTTCCAAAGTTGAGCGCGGCGTACACTTGGAAACGTTTCACACCTCCGAAAGACCACCATCTACTTGTACATCATCTAGATCATCTATACAGCAGATCCTGTAGCTGCTGTTACGAGATGTTGTGGAAGATCTGTGTATGTAAAGCATGGATCCAAACCAAGGAAACATGAGCTAAGACCACACAGATCTCACAGATCGTACGGCACCCACCCGATAACATGAGCTAAGACTACACAGATCTCACAGATCTTCCCAGATCTAGATGATGTATCAGGTGGGAATCGGTCATCTGTCAGACGTGTGCGAGTGTTTCGTCGGTATCCCTCTGTCCATATATCGACGCAGCGCTCGGTGTTTGCACTATCCTGCGCTGCCGAGAAAGTCAGCTCGGAAAAATTGTCTGAGGGGTGTTTGGTTGTGTTATCTCGTATGCTATACGGTGCCGTATGAAAGGCGTATCATATGCTCAAGGTAAGGTTGCGTCAAAGTTTTTTTTTCCTCTGAGGTTTATTGATCACTTGAAAAGCTCCATACCTCACCCTAGAGCTGTTTTTGACTTAGCCGAGAGAGGGTTAATGACGCGTGCTATATACGATAGAGGTATACCTTTTTTTGGCGAAAAAAATCTGAATGACGGGGCTCCTCAACCCATCTTAACCCAAAATCGTCGGGAAAAAAATAAATAATAGGCCATTTCCTTTCGCATATATATGGCTATCGTTGTGTACCTAGGCCATGGGATTTTTCATCCGATATCAGAGCAGTTTTGATTTTTTGTTTTTGCTTCAAATCAGTTT
Source organism: Undaria pinnatifida (assembly GCA_012845835.1). Lineage (NCBI taxonomy): Eukaryota > Phaeophyceae > Laminariales > Alariaceae > Undaria > Undaria pinnatifida. Next base: position 13,714,564 of record JABAKD010000027.1, read on the forward strand.
TTGCCTTAGAGAGGTCTTAAGGTCCCAAATTGAGGGGTAGTATTAGAAGAAAAAAGTGGTGCACCTCTATCGTAGCACGCGTCTGATTAAACGCGATCAACAAACCCTAATTAAGCCCAAGGAACAAACCCATGGCCTGGGTATACGAAGAAAAAAAGAAAAAAAGACGTTGAAAAATAAGGACGTCCTTCCGGACGATGCTGGGTTTTTAAATAGGAGCCCCGTGTTCAAAACGAAAAGTGCTACCTAAATCGTAGCACACGTCAGATCAAACACGATGAGCAAGCCCACGGCCTAGGTAGACAAAGTGAAAAAAAACATGTTGAAAAATAGATATCCCGACGATGTTGGGTTTAAATAGGAGCCCCGTTTTAAGACGAAAAGTGGTACAGTACCTGTAATATAGTAGCGCATCACGGGGTAATAAATTGCGTTAAACGGCGTGCAGTGAAACGTCAGAGCGTTCGTTGTGTGAAGAAACAACTATTAATAGCATACCATGAGATGCGGTCATTTCTCACCCCCCCCCCCCCAACCCTCACTCCACGGTGTTTACGGTGCGGTATCGCATGGAAAAAAATAAACGAAACCATCGGGGGGGAAACAGGTCGCCGTGAAGGCACCCTCGTTCGGCGAGCGACGCAAGAACTACCTCCAGGACATCGCCATCGCGACTGGCTCCACCTACATCGCCGAGGAGGTTGGCCTCACGCTTGACCAGGTCAGTGTTTTGGATCGTGCCCGATCTTTTTTTTTTGCTTGCGGTGGCTTGACTTGACTTGCTTTGCCTTGCCTTGCGCTTCCTTGACTTGACTTGGCGTGACGCTTGCCTTGCCTTGCCTTGCCTTGCCTTGCCTTGCCTTGACTCGCCTGTCCGGCCCGGCCCGGCCCGGCCCGGCATCGCCTACGACACACTCACACGGTGACGCACACACTCACTCAAACCCAGGTCAAAATCGAGATGCTTGGGTCGGCTGACCGCATCGTAGTGATGAAGGACCAGACGACCATCGTGTCTGACGGCAAGAACCTCGACGCCGTGACGGCGCGCATCGCCATGATCCGCAAGGACGCCGAGACCAGCGAAAGCCAGGTATGGAATATGCTCACGGGTGCGTAGCCATAGGTTTTTGTATTTTTTGCGTGTGTTGGACGTTGATGGGCAGAAAAAACGGTGTCGTGGATCCCGACGTGTGGAAGGAGCGGTTTAACGCGAAGACATGATCATCATGTTATGGTATGATCATGTTATCACATGCCCCCTTTTGCAATATCGGGTTTGCGCCACTCTCACGAGTGACCCTTTACCTCACTGACAGTACATATTTTGGTGTTTCTTTTAGCGCAGCGTAGCTCAGCTATCCATTCATTTGCGGATTCACATCGCCAAACTAAAGCAGCACCAACGCTTTAAGACCGCCGAAGAACTCGGGGTCACTCGCGCGAGTGACCCCGAGCCCCTCCTCCCCCCAAAAAGCCGAAAGTACCATCCTTATGGTACCGTAGCCTGGGTACACCGCCGTAGTAAGTGTGGTAACCAAAGCGAGACGAGGCATATGGGAAACCTTAACGTTATTTGCGCCTCGTGGGGGGCTCGTCGCGAGAAGCAAAATAAAACGGTAAAGCTTTGGTTCTCATGCCGCCTTGGGGTTTGTCGCTGACGTTTCGTTTTTGGTATGTTTGGGGTCTGTGAAAAAAAACGTTGTTTTGTATCCGGCGTTTTGCTTCTTGTCCGTGTGTTTTCTTGTCGGTTTTTGTGTTTTTTGTTGTTGTTGTAAAAAACCTTTGGTCGTTATTGACGCTTTGAGTTGTTTTTTTTGTGTGTGTGGTTTCTTGTCGTGGTCTGTGTCAGTTGGACAAGGAGAAGGCTGAAGATCCCCCTTTGCTTGTGTCTGATGTGTTGTGTGTATGTTTTCTCCTTTACATGTCTCCCACGTTGTATTAGGACCCCCTTTGTTTGCCTACGGCGATTTGCTCGAGTCCCTTTTTGCTCGTTTCTGACGTTTTTGTGTTGTTTTCTGTTTCGCTTTTTGATGTTTCCCGGTGTGACGGTGTATGTGGCAGTTCGACAAGGAGAAGGCCGACGAGCGCATCGCCGCCCTCGGCGGGGGTATCGCGCGCATCAAGGTGAGCGAGGGCCAAGGTTTTCGAGGTGTTGACCCAATTTACCTCATGCAGCACCACTGCGACCTACGAAACCGCTGCTGCCGTGTTTTAGTGTTCAAACTAGTTGGAACTTGAGTGGGGAAAGGGAAGAGATAGGGTACAGTATGGAAAATGACGCGTGAGCTGTTTCCGAGACAGAGCATGAATAAGGATCTGATCTGTCCGACGCGTGAACTGTTTCCGACGCAGATCGTGAATGAGGATCTGATCTGTCCTCCATGCGTAAGTTGTTTCCAGGGTAGGAAACTGGTTTGTGTATTTTCAGTAAGTTTTTTTCTTTTGCGGTGGTAAAAGGATGTACAAACAGTACGATAGTACGCGACAGGACTTGAGAATTTGGCAGCCAATAGTCTCAGGGTTGGGTTTTACTGTCGTAGACGAAAATAAGAACTTGGCCCATTTTTGTACCGATAATAGTGTAGGACACGCCGTGCGTTACATAAGAATTCCGGCTTGGACAGAAATAAGATCTGGTGTCACATCGAATTATGTACCACTACAAAAGTTCTTGGACAAACCTTGCAGTAAACCTGGTATTTTGTTTTCATGTTTTTTTCTCTTCTTTTTTTTCTATGGAATGCTAGGTTGGCGCGGCGACGGAGACTGAACTTAAGGACAAGAAGCTGCGTTACGAGGACGCCCTCAACTCCGTCAGGTCCGCGCTCGAGCTCGGAATCGTACCCGGTGGCGGAGCTTGCCTTCAGTACCTTCAGAGGCTGGGTAAGCCAGACACACTAAAATTGCGGAGGGGAGGGGGAGGGGGCGTACGCACTTGTTGCTTGCCTTAGTCATTATTGGCCATGGCCATCATGTATATAGCCGTTGTCCGTATGACCAGCAAGCATACAAGCAAGGATCACGGAGGCATCGGGAGGTCGTGTCGTAAATCATGAATCTTTTTTATCCTCATGGTGCACCTTTCGAGGGCGTGGGGACCGAGCTCAGCGGACGTTCAAGTCCAATAAGTCGTGTAATTATGCGCGTTCGCGTCCATGCCGCATTTCCGCAATTTTAAAACCAACGCGGCCTTTAAGCGGGATAACGGAGATAAGATCACCAATCAATGCATAGGTTTGTCACGGTGTGGCCTTAATGTGGGTGCATGAATGTGCCCGTGCCCCCTCCCCCCTCCCCCCCGTACCCCGCTTGCACTGCTTGACCTCTCAACTCTGCCCCCCCCGTCCCCCACCCCGGCCTTCGAATCCCCTCTTGATTCTATTTATTTGGCGATGTCATGCTCCCTTCCTGGCCCTCCGTGCTTGGACCTGTTTCGGATCTTTGTTGCGGATACTCGCATCGGCTTATTCTAACGGACGTTCCGACGGATACTTCCAACGAATCTTCCTAACGGATATTTGCGACGGATCTTCATGGCGTATCTTATTACTGTAACGGACCATTCGGACGGATCTTCTTCCCTCGATGGATCTTTTTTTTATTACCAACGGCAATTTCCTTCCCTATGGAGCTCAGACGCTGACTTCCGGGACCAAGTAGAGGGCGAGGACCGCAAGGCGGGCGTGGGCATCCTCATGCGCTCTCTCAGCGCGCCGATGATGCAGATCGCCAAGAACGCAGGTGGGTGGGTGGGTGGATGGGTGACGTAATTGAACAACGAGCGCAAAGAGCGTAGTCGTCGATGGGTTCGGTTAGGTTGCGGCAGGACGGGTGGGAGGATGGGTGGTGTGGGACGGAAGACGGGGGGGGGGGGGGGGGGTCGAAATGAACAGCGAGCGCAACAAGCTGACTCGTGGGTGGATGGTTTTTAGTTAGTTTTTATGTGTGGTGAGGCAGCAAAGGGAGGGGGGGGAGGAGGGGGGGCTGAAGAACGAGGGCAACGAGAGCGACCGTATTCAGTCGTGGTTCCTCTCGTACTCGAACGGTCAGAACAACGCCAAGAAGACCAAAGTCAAACATGAAGCCTTGTTTTGGTCGGAACCCTCCCCCTTAGTTTTTTCCTCTTCCGCTGATTTTTTTAGTTCTTGCCGTTACTTGTTGCGGTTTTGTTTTTTTTTATCGATGTTGATGACGATGCCGATAATGCTGTTGTTGTTTTGGTGAAATGCCTCGAGAGACTGGCCTTGCTGTCACCTACCGCCCTCCCCTCCCCCCGTTGCCCCTCCTACCCCTGCAAAACCCGCTGAGAATCATATATATGCGCATTTACACATTTTCCTGAATTATGGTGCGTTGTGTACGTGCCACTACTCTTGTGTTTTTTCTGTCTGGCGGCTCCGCGTTCATGTATGTTTCGGCGGCTCCGCGTTCATGTATGTTTCGGATTTTTCTGGAGCTTTTTTTGCGTCCACGGGTCTCTTACGTATTGGATTTTGTGTGACTTTTTTTTTGCTCGTGTCGTGCGATCTTTGGGCGGGTGGGTGTTTGGCAGGGGTGGAGGGCGGGATTGTGGTGGCGAAATGCGAGAATAAGGACTGGGGCTACGGCTACAACGCGGCCACGGGGGAGTACCTCGACCTTCTGGTGGCGGGTGTTCTTGACCCGGCGAAGGTGAATATTCCAATATAGATTCATGTGCCCACTTTGATTTAGGACCGAGGCAAACCCAATCCATAAAGAATTGGAAGACCTGGGCCCATTTTGGCCATTTTGGGTCCTGTTTTTTTCGGAAGTTGGTTGTTTTTTGGGATCGGGGGAATAGAAAAATACTTCAGAGTCCTGTTTTTTTTGGAAGTTGGTTATTTTTTGGGATCGGGGGAATAGAAATACGTCAGAACACCTTGCTGCGTTTGGGGGGGGTATCCTATGACTGGGCAGGCAGGCGGGAATAGAGACGAAAGCAACATTTGCCGACAAGCGCTTGGTGACTACAAATTCACCGAGGCAAATAAATACATGTGCAAAAATTGCAGCTGCTGCTGTTCGGAGAAGTCTCCCCCGTTTTGCTTAGACGTACCGGTATTATTGAGATTTTGAGGTGCTAACTTGCGATGAGAATCGCCTCTCGGCCCCAAACTCCCTCATCTTGCTCCCCGACCCCGACTGTGCTGGAGGAGACCTCGGGCGTACTTGCACCGTGCCCGGGCTGTCGGCTGGCAGGGTGTGATGTACTTTTTTTTTTTGCAAAAGTATTTCAAATACGCCAGCGGTGAGTTCGATCAGTGAGCAGTCAATACTGAGTTGCAACAGTTGAGCGGTCTCGACGCAGCCGGGTAGAGTCACAGGACGGGAAGATCTAGATTCAAATGTTGCAAGCTGCGTGATACATGGAAGTATCGTGGCCAATACATACATAGGAGCACTCGCGTACAGGGGAGTATAGAAGAGATAGGCCCAGGTACATGTAGTTGGACTGCTAAAATTGATGATACAGCAGCAATGCATTCGAGGTTCGAGATGGTTTGGCGATTTGCTGCTGCTGCTGTTGTAGTAGTCCTGCCATACCCCCCACCGGTACTCGCATGCACCTGGCATATTATACGAGTACCATGGATTTCTCGTCCTCCCGACCGTTCCATTGCTTTCTCCCTTCAACATATTCGAACCCCCTCCACCTCATCAATGACATATTTGCAATACTACGAACTGATTTAACACCACACCATAGCCCTTGGCAGTAATTTGTCGCTTCTACGGTTCCTCTCCGCTTCGTTTACCTGTCTTACGGGCATGCGCGGAGCCCCAGGCGGGCGTGAGCCCGCCGCGGCGAAGCGCCCCAGTTACCAATATACGAAATCATGGGAGTCGTATGTGTTGAAAGGATAGTACATGTGTAAAAACGAGCGGACGGTATATCGCGCAGCTTGCGAAGATGAGTATCGGCTCTAACTTTGTGAGGCTCACAACTGACGTATTTGAAATGCTTTGTAAAATAAAATAAAACTGTCGAAAACGGTTACTCCGCGCACAACCGAAACTGTACAAGTACGAGTAGAGCAAAAGAAAAACAAAGCGCAGTCACTACGAGCACAAACGAAATCGCACAAGCGAACCTCCGAGAGCACGAACGACAACAAAGATACTGCTGCTGTAAAGACATGTGTTTTGGGTGCAGGTATACCAAGCATTGTTTTAATAAGCCGCCAACCACCCTAAGAAGGCAAACAACAATGGTTGATGTATCTTTACCGTGTTATTACTATTACTTCGTACTACTGTATTAGTATACTGTTAGTAGCATGCGTCATTATCAATAACATTACGATACCAGGATTAGGATCCTGATCACCTTGCCGCGTGGATCGGATGCACAAGCGCTTGTCTGAGCGCGCCGCCCACCTCGACAATGAGGGGTACTTTTTTTTCGTCGCACTGGTCACTTTGCAGAGTCTGTTCGTTCGGCATGACACTCAAGGCTCTCGCCCTCCTCGCCGCCCGCGGGACTTTTTTTTTTTTTTTTTTCTTGCACTTCCACGACGCGCTCGCAACATGATTACGCTTGTGCTGCCGGATACCCTTCTTCCTAGACAACGCGAAAAAAAACACCGTTTCCACAGCGGTACTAGCTTGTGCTATCAATCGGCAAGGGAAGTGTCGTTGCGCTCGTGTGCTCGCTCTGTTGTACTCGCAGCAGGGCTATGGTATGCACGTGACACGGCTGAACCCTCGCGAATGATCATCGCTTCCCCTTACATGCGATCCTAGTTGTCTGTCCGTAGGAAAGACCCCGCCCAGTATCGTGTGTGTGTGTGCTTTTTTTGTTTTCTCACACTTCTACTTTCCAGCTTCTGGATGAGCCGCGGTCACAGGTGTCGTTCCTTCTACCCCCCCCTGCGGTTCTTGCCTTCAATTTTTATCGTGCATAGGGTTCAGCTATCCCGCCGCTCGTGGATTTTTCATCATTGAGTGTTGCTATAACTCACGCTCTCGCGCTTTCCGCAAGTCAATTTTTGAACAAGAAAAAGTCCGTACGAATTTATACGAGGATGTATGCAGTCGGGGGGACTCGAACTCGCGAAACTATTGCTTTATACCGTGGTACATGCTTTTAATTGGCCGGTTTTGAACAACAGACTTTTCGAATGAATATATTGCGTTTTTCTCGCTTTTTAGACCGATTTATCTAGGTTAACAGGGTTAACTAAGCGAGACTCGCCGTCGCCATTTTTTTATTGGCCGCGCGTTTTGTTTGTTTTTTCCCTCCTTGTGATTGCTGTGTTGTGATGTATGAGTTTGATGCTTTATTTTAAGACGACAATCGTGGAGTACAATTATGATCAGTACTTTTCGTAACTGCTTTTTGTCTGCTGCTCTCTTGTCTTCGCTGCGATGTACCTACCTGGTACTGAAGCAACTCGCCACCGACGTACTGTATGATGACAATCGTTGAGTATACTTACGATCATTACCTAGTGTCTGTTTTTTGCTGTTGCTCTGTCTTCCCTGGGATGTATCTTGCATGTATTAAAACAACAACGCGATCGCTCTACATCTTAATTCCCCCGCGTTTGTTTTTTTGGTTGTCGTATCATATTCGTCAGGTTACGATCAACGCCGTGGAGAACAGTGCGAGTGTGGCCTCGCTGGTGCTCACAACCGAATGCCTCATTGCAGAAATCCCTGTCGAGGTTTCCGAGGCGCAGCAGCAGGCCAACTACGACGCCATGGGCGGTGGTGACTACATGTAAACCTCTCAACCTTAGCTGGGACAAACTACAATACGCGCGAACCTCTTCATCTAACAGGTATAACAGGGACTACCGCAGTACGTGCACACCTCTTTATCTGGCGGGGGGCTGCACGTAAACCTGTTTTCGCCTATAATAGCCCGCGGGGAGATGGACGTGGAACGAGAGGGGACTGACTGCATGTGGACCTGTTCGCCCCAGCGATGAATACATGTCCAGCCTCTTAAGTTAACTTCTATCCTCTTTAGAACTAAACTGTGCCTAGTTTTTGGGAGGGGGGAACAAAACAACTCGGATTTTTTGTTCGGGACACAGTTTTTCCGTTCTAAGGGAGTTTAGTTAACCTAGCGGTGAACTCTTGCGAACCTAGCGAGGGCTACGGTCAAGCCTCCTGTGTACGTAGTAGCAGAGACTGCACGTAAAGTTGTCAACCTGGCGGCGACTACGTGTAGCTCTCGTACACTTTTTAGAGCCGAACCCATGTTTTTGGGGGGGGGCTAAACCACCCGGATTTTAGTCTTGGATGGTTTTTTAGTTCCTGCGGGAGGGTAAGCTAACCTTGCGGTGAAACTTGAGAGCCTGTGGGCCTGGCGGGGACTACCGTGTGCACCTGGTAACCTAGCGGGGACAACACGAGGAGGATGGGGGGGGGGGGGGGGGGGGCGGGGCGCTCTCTGGCAGCACGCGGCCAAAAAAACGTTCGACAACGGTTTCGGCTTTCGTTTATTTTGCGGTGTGGCAGGTGTTTTGTAGGTCTCTGCTGGATCGAGGTTTCGCTGCAGCTTTTATCAAGTTCCATTTTAAATCGTTGGGCGTTGTCTAGGTTGGCGTGATTTGGGGCGGGGGGGGGTGATAAAAGGTGGGAGTGGAGGCGGGGGAGGATCTCCGAGGTTTTCTTTAAACGCCCCCCCCGCGCGGAGGAGCAGGGAGGGTTAGGGTTAGAAGGTATCTTAGTGCGACCTGCAAGGCCGTTTCGGTAAAATCCGGGTTGTTATATCACATGGCAGGGATGCTTGTTGTCGGGCCACGATAATTATGAAAAAAAAAGGAGACCCTGGAAGAGGGGATGCGATGGCAATCCGGATTTGGATCACACGATGAGGATGCCCTGTGATTTTGCCGCAATGATTGGAAAAAAAAAAAAAAATGTGGCGCTGAAAGATGGGGTGCAATATACCAACGCCCGTCTCGCCATTGCATCAAGCAAGGAGCCCTGTGTGGACCTTGGTCCAGCTTCGAAAAAATGGTTGATTACACAGGGGGGCTTCGCCGCGGCGGGCTGACGCCCGCCTGCGGCTCCGCGTTTGCCCGTAACTGTCGCGGATGTTGTAGGCGAACAGAGGCCGTAAATGCGACATCACGTACTGCCAAGGGGTGCGACAAACAGCCATGGTTGATTGCAGAGAAAGAACGCCGAACATGAAGAAACACGCACTCCCGTTCTTTGTAGCTGTTCGTACAGCAGCGGCACTATACACTGCTCGTTGTATGGCGGCGTTAGCGGTTGCAGTAGAAGCGTACAACACAACAGCAACCGCACTGCTCATACGTATTGAGAATTCAACAAACATCAAGCAGCAGCCTCAGCAGCGCGGCAGTACAGCGACAAACGGCAAGCTGTAGAAGTACAGGGCACATACGATACTGCGTTGTGCAGCAGCCAGCAGCATGCAGGAAACAAGTCTAGCCCGAGTGCTATTGGCGGCAGCAAGGTATAGCTAGTAGACACGAAAATGTTCCACACCCCGGATAGCTCGTGAGCTATAGCCCATCTGCCGTGTATAGCTCACGCCTTCGAAACATGTGCAGATGAGCTATCTCCCATAGCTCCAGCCAGGGGAAACATGTGCGTAGTAGCTCATGCAGCTGCTTACAGCTCGCATCCCGGTGACACATGTCGCTCCGATCCATAGCTCACCCTGGGCATGTACAGATGATAATAAGCTGTCTTAGATAGAGCAAAAGCTTTGAAAAACAAGGCTACAGAAGGGAGGTTACCACTATATCGGGCTTCTTTTTTTTCATTGGGTCGCGAGCTCACCCACTCGCGCGAGTAACCCCCCCCAGTTCCTTTGCGGTCTCAAAGATCTTTCAAGCATCGGGCAGAAGATCACAACCTAGATCTCATACAGATCATATCGATAGATCATGTAGATCCTATGCATGCCGTCATGTATATAGACTATGGCATATTGTGCAGGATCTGTGCTGTCGGTACAGATCCGACCCAGGAAGCATGTGCCAGACCATTCCGACCATCAGACAGACTGTCATCCTGCGGCATGATCAATAGACTACGCAGATCACATGGACCACGGGGATTTATCTGCCCTGGAGGATATAAGCTTATACATATAGACTATTAATACGTAGATCATGAATGGTGATCTGATCTGTTCGATGTGTGAAAAAAAGCTTTTGAGACAATGATTTTTGCGATATGACACCGCCAGGGAATATATCATGGTTGTAACTAAGCTTCGCCAAGCAAATCGCTTGAAGAGTTTAGTGCACTGAGGTATACAGAGTCACTCCTCGGGTGAGTGTGACCCAAACCCCGCGGTGAAAACGGGGGTACGGTGATAATGCGTGTGATGGCACCCATCGGGATTATCGCACCCCATCGGGGTCATGGCACCGGGGCGTGGAAAACAACGAGAACGACATTTGGTGTTGAAATTGTTTGTTATCGTACCTCTATCAAATCAGGGTTATCGCACCCATTCATTGGAGTTATCGCACCGGGGTGCGATAAGCATCCAATACAGTGGAACACGATTAAAATAAAACTATCGCGCACCCACATGTGCCGCTACACGCGATACTACGCCACCCCCCCCTGTCTTAGCCATGGTCGAATATAATCCTGCCTCCTGCGGAGATCGCGTCCTCCACCCCCCCCGCGCTTGCTGCTGTCAGATGTTACAACAATGCCAGCGTAAGACCTACTACCCAGTCGCCTGCGTACGTACGAGTTCATGCACGAGGTGTATTCGAGGGTTTCAAAAGGTGGAAGGCTGCATGCAGTTGAGGTTGTTTTTCTCGTCATGGTCCAAAAGTAGTGTGCGCGCGGTCGATTTCGAAAGATGCTGTGCACATACATGCCGGTATCATATATATATATATATCTTACCAACCCATTACGTAGGGTATTTCGTACATACCGTGTGCACGATCGCCTCCCCACCTATGCCAAGCGAAGTATTACTAACGAGGTAACGTGATTGAGCGCGTGTATACCAAGTATGACTAATGAGGTAACGTAATTGAGCACATGTATACCAAGCGTCGATTCGCATCCCTCCCTCTAATGCTCAATGACGGAGGCAGCACATGGCCACATACATCACCTCGCATGCTGTATTTGGCAATACGTATCTCGTGCGTATAATTAGCGATGTCGATAATAATGGTGACTGTATGATGATGGTGACAAACACAGTGCATGACCACATCACCTCGCCTGTTGCATTTGACAATACGTATCTCTTTCTTATAATTAGCGATGTCAGAAAATAATGGTACCTACAAATATTCTATAAAATATTCTAGCTTTCGATCGCTGTATCATACAACAACAAACTGTGAAGATTTAACACGTTATTTACTACACTTAAACACTGGGTTGCATGCTGCATCTAACATCAAACCTTCTAGAATAGTAAACATTACAAGCCAGATGATATAAAGGGATGTCTTATTGCTTCAATCGTCAGGTTTGTCCCCTTTGAGAATTTATAGTTTCCGCGCACATATTGAAATGTCCCGCCCCCCGCCCCCCCCCCCCCCCCCCCCCCCTCCCCTCCCCCTCCACTGACCTCTTTTTCATAACAAACCCCAACCCTTTCCCCCCCCCGCCCCTCCGTCCCCCGATCCCCCCCCCCCCCCCTTCCGCCTAGTCTGTCCAAACGCCCCACTCACAATCAAAATCGGCCTGAGTAATAAACCACCTATACGCAGTTGATACCACGTCATTATCTTTCTGACCATCCATGACGAAGGTTTCAATTATTCCCCCCCCCCCCCCCCGCCCCCCCCTCCAACGCCCCCTCTTTTCCGACCACCTACACGATCGCCTAGACCTAGCACCACGCGTATAACAAGCTGCTACATATCTTTGATCTCACAGCCGAAGTGTATTTGAATATTATTTGTGACCTAAACCTCCTAAAAATCCCCCCCCCCCCTCTTGCTCTCCCTTACTCAAACGCCCCACCAAATATCAAAATCCGCCACATTAATAAACACTTCACGCACAGGATATCACCTCATTATCTTTCGAGAGCCATCCATGCCGCTGTGTTTCCCCCCCCCCCCCCCCCCCCCTCCAACGCCCCCTCTTTCCCGACCACCTGCACGATCGCCTAGACCTAGCACCACGCGTATGACAAGCTGATACATATCTTTGATCTCACAGCCGAAGTGTATTTGAATATTATTTGTGACCTAAACCTCCTAAAAAATCATCCCCCCCCCCCCCCCTCTTGCTCTCCCTTACTCAAACGCCCCACCAAATATCGAAATCCGCCACATTAATAAACACTTCACGCACAGGATATCACCTCATTATCTTTCGAGAGCCATCCATGCCGCTGTGTTTCCCCCCCCCCCCCCCCGCCTCGAACGCCCCCTTCTTCCCCATCACCCGCACCTTCGCCTAGACCTAGCACCACACGTATAACAAACCCCTCACCTAAAGCCCTTCCCCCCCCCCACCCCCCACCCCCGGCACCACCCCCCACCCTCCCCCCCCAACCCATCCCAACCCCACCCCCTCGAACACTCCACCCTCTCTTTACTCACTGATCGTACGACTTACCCCAGGATATACACGATAAACTGATGTATTATTTCCAAAAATGTCACATTTATCCCCTCGAAATAATGTATAGTTTCCAGGCACATATCGAGCTGCCCCCCCCCCCCCCCCCCGCCCCAACCCCCCCCCACCCCACCCCCCCCGCCCCCAATAATATACTGGTGCCAAAACCGTCAGATTTATCCCCTCGAAAGGATTTATAGCTTACATGCACAAATTGCCCCTTCCCCCCCCCCCCCCCCCCCCCCCCCCGCCCCCCTCCAAACCCGCTCGCTTTTGATCAAAACCAGGCCCCCCCTTTCCCTTCACAGCTGTCAGATTTTGTCCCCCTCAGAAACGGGTTTTATAGTTTCCGCGCACAGACTGACTAAAATCATCCTGTTGACCCTGATAGCTACACTGTAGCTGTAAGGGGAGTCGCCGACCTATATCCTTAATGAGGACACACAACCCGTAATGCGCGCGATCGGAGTATCACACACAGCTTGCAAAGATGAGTTTCGACGAAATCTTCGATCTCACAGCTGGAGTGTATTTTAATTTTTATAATATATATCTACCAGAAATATAGCTGATTTGACTAATTAACTCTTGAATTATTGCTTGGTGCCTCGGCTCCTGCAAACAATCTTATCCCGTTTGAGGCTGCACTCCCGCGCCTGGGCTAAATCCCTTGGAATTTGAGTTATGCACATATGTTTTCTGTACCTAGTGTAGTAGTAGTAAAAGGTTAGCCCACCTACCTGGTACGGTTTTTGGGACAAAGCACTCTTGGAAATAGTGAGGGACAATCTAACAACTTTTGGCAGTATTAACTCCGCTCACTACTACTACTACTGCAACGACTCACCTCTCGTATTTTCACACTCTTGTTCCAAGCAGTCTCGTCCGCCTTATTAACCCCATTAGAGCCCCAAAATCCCCCCCTATACTACCTACAAGTAAATTTTCCCCCGTAAAAGAACGCATGCTACGATAGAGGTATACCTTTTTTTGGCGGAATTTTTTTCTGAACGACGGGGCTTCTCAACCCAAAATCGTCGGAAAATACGCCCCCCTTAGTTTTTGCACGAGTCTCGTTGTGTACCTCGACAAGGCGATGGGAGTTTTCATCCGGGGTACCTACAGACAGTCAATGGGGTTTTACTTTTCTCCAAATCGGTTTTTGAGACGGGGTCCTAAGCTCCGAAATTGAGGAAACCTGTACGAAAAAAGTGGTGCACTTCTACCGTAGCACGCGTCATAAGCTAGATCACCCGGCAACATTATCCACATACACTTCGAGTATTTTGGTCATGACATGCAGATCACGTTTGACCAGGGATCCGTCTGCCGCGAAATACACGGATCATGCACAGATCATGCACAGACCATGCACAGGTCATCTATAGGGATCTGATCTGTCGAAGGGTTAACGCCTCAAAGGGTTCTTCCAGTTGTAAAGGCGTTAGCCCGTTTCCAACTCCTAACATTATCCTAGTCTTACTCCAAGTTTTTTGTCGCAATGTCGGGAGTGCGCTGCTAAAAGGGTTACATTAAAGGGGGGGGGGGGCGTCTGACCGTGGCTATACGATAAGGGGGTCGCACCGTCAAGGCCACTCGTATAGCACAGCAGCAGCATCTGGATCCTTTCGCGCGAGTGTCTACCCCTCTGCTTATATGTGCGGGTCACTTCGCCTGTTTTTTTTTGTGATTTATTTTTTCTTCACGATATGTACCGTATACCTGGTATTCTTTTTCTTGACATTTTTTTTCTTCGCTACACGCGTCGTTAGCTATGAGTTCGATCAACATCTTCCTGGTCGATCATGGTCGACATACTTATGTTTGCAATCTGAGTGATAAACTACTCCTCGAAGTTTCACGTTCTTACAGACAAAGATGAAGCACTCTTTTAGTCGAAGATCTATCACTCCTCCCCCTGGGTTTTGCCAGGAACCCGTGAAACACACCCAGGATCATTTTGAACCAAGTGAGTGTGCAACTTCAGTTGCTGCCTCGCCAGTGCCATTCGCGCCAGTGCGCCATAATCCGGTGTAGTGTTTGTTTCCGTTTAGGTCTATTTGCTCGCCTGTGCTCTATAATCCGCTAGTGAAGGTAGAGTTGCACTTTAAGTCATCCCACGGTAGGGGCTGCAATTTTTGCGCCAAAAAAAGGTGTACCGCATCTGCCCGATTGAGCTCCTTTTCGAGTGAGGAACTAGCGGTTATTATGGTACAGTCATCCCACGGTAGGGGTTGCACTTTTTGCGCCAAAAAAAGGTATACCGCATCTGTCCGATTGAGCTCCTCCAGTGAGGAACTAGCGGTTATTCTGGTACAATATGAAAACACAGTCGTCCCGCGGTGGGGGTTGCACTTTTTTCGTCACAAAAAGGTATGCCGCATCTGTCCGATTGAGCTTCTCAAGTGAGAGGAACTCGCGGTTAGTCATTGATCAAGTCATTTCACGAGTACATATTGTTTTTAGGACTAATAAGGCATAGACGCTTGGTCGGGTTGTGCGAATGAATGCCTTCGAAGTCATGTAGTATCGGGTGAGATATCGAGCTCCCCCTCATGTGAGGAGAGCTCAAGGACTGATACTGCACGCGGGATGGCTCCCCCTGCTGTACTACGAGTCGTGTGAGGGGGAACGCGTGCTACGATAGACGTGCACTCCACTTTTTTTCTCAATACTACCCCTCAATTTGGGAGCTTAACACCTCTTCCAAAAACTGATTTGGAGAAAAACAAACAACTACCGGATGAAAAATCCCATGGCCCAGGTACACGACGAGACTCATGCAAAAACTAAGGGGGGCGTATTTTCCGACGATTTTGAGTTAAGGAGCCCCGTCATTCAGAAAATATTTTCGCCGAAAAAAAGTATACCTTTATCGTAGCATGTGACTGGATTCCGCTGCCGAGTCATATCCCTCTATAGTTTGGTAGGGACCAAAGCTACAGTAGGGGGGTGGGTCCCTTTATAAGGGACCTTTTTTTTGCAGTGGCTCGGGGTCACTCACGCGAGTGACCCACCCCCCTATTCCTTGCGGCCATAGGCTTTCGTGTGCTGTTTTCATTTTTCGAGATATATCCTTAATGGGATGGTTAAGCTACGTCGCGCCAAACTTACCGCCTAACGCGTTTCAGTCAGTGAGGTATAGAGTCACTCGTGCGAATGGCTCAGACCACAGGTAGTGAAAAATGGGGGGTACTCCCTACCGTAGCCTTGCCCGTTCCTATTATTTTACCACTCTTTCCGTACATGTATAGGTAACGTTTGGTCTTCCTACTAATATATATATATATATTAGCAAAAGAAAGCAAAATGTAGGACCCAGGTTTAGCGAGCGATGCTGTCCAAAGAGTACACCCTCTAACAAAATCCCAAAGCGAGTCGTACGGCGGTGACCCGTCCCGGAAAACCTCGTGGGTGGACTCGGGTCGCCTGAGGAGGTGCTCGAATCTCACGGGTAGGTTCAGATCGGGGGTTAGGAGGGTTTCAAACCTCACGAATCGGGTCGGGTCGGGTGGGGTCGGGTCGGGTCGGGTCGGATCGGCGGGTCGGATCGGGTCGGATCGGGTCGGATCGGGTCGGATCGGGTCGGGTCCGGTCACCCTGACCTGGTCGGACCCGACCCGCGAGAAGCGACTCGACCCGTGAAACGCCCTGCCGTTCATTTAATAAAAACCAGACGGTCCTTGTTTCCGGACATTATTACACGTGAAATATCGACTAAGCAAGCGACAAAACTACAGCAAAATTATGCGTCCCCACCAATTAGAACACTCCTAAACGACTAACGACTACAGAATAGGGGGCTCCCAGCAGTGCCGGTTGAACAGTGCCACACTGCTCTCTGCAGTGCCGGTGAAATGGCTTATTAATAACACGAACGAACACTGGAACTCTATACAAGCTATATAGTATCCTTTTTCACCGATAGTGCCGGTGCCTTGGATAGTGCCGGTATATTGGGCTGGCATATACCGGCACTATTGCGAGCCCTCCACCATAGCAACGATGCAAGAAAAGCAACCTACCAGCTATCAACTATGCCAGAAACGACCAATCAGACGCAAAAGACAGTATTTGACCACAGCTTCAGACGCGGTCAGTCATACATGAAGGAGCAATACTAAAGTTGTTATATTGAGTATAGGCCGCCGTCCGTCATACAGGTCTACTACACCTTCAGGAGCCGTCAGTCACACCTTACGGAGCTACACTGAAAATGGTATATTAAGTATAGACCGCCGTCCGTCACAGACCTACTTTCGGGCACCGACAGTATTACCTTAAGGACTCACACTGAAAAAGGTATTTCAAGTACAGACCGCCGTCCGTCACAGGCCTACACTTTTAGGCGCCGTCAGTCACAACTTAAGGAGCTACACCAAAACTGGTACATTAGGTATTGACCGCCGTCCGTCACAGGCCTACTTTCGGGCGCCGTCAGTCACAACTTAAGGAGCCACGCTGAAACTGGTATAATAACTATTGAGCGCCGTCCGTCACAGATACCTGGTATGCACTTTCGAGCGCCGCCAGTCACACCTTTAGGCGCTACCTTACACAAAAACCAGCATGTTAAGTATAGACCTCCGTCCGTCACAGGCCTACACTTTCGAGCGCCGTCAGTCACACCTTTAGGAGCTACACTAAAAATAGTATATTAAGTATAGACCGCCGTCCGTCACAGGTCTACACTTTGAGGCGCCGTCAGTCACATCTTAAGGAGCAACACTAAAACTGGTATATTAAGCACAGGCCGCCATCCGTCACAGGTCTACACTTCCAGGCGCCGTCAGTCACAACTTAAGTGGCTACACTGAACCATGGGTACATAAAGCACAGACCGCCCTCCGTCACAGGTCTACACGTCCAGGCGCTGTCAGTCACATCTTAAGTGGCTACACTGAAACTGGTACATAACGTACAGACCGCCGTCCGTCACAGGTCTACACTTTCAGGCGCCATCAGTCAAGGAGCTACTAATACTAGTATATTAAGTTATTAAGCAGAGACTGCCGTCCGTCACAGGTCTACACCTTCAGGCGCGGTCAGTCAAGGAGCTACTAATACTAGTATGTTAAGTTCTTAAGTAGAGACTGCCGTCCGTCACAGACCTGCGCCGTTGTCTCATGACACATTTGATACAAAAAAAAATCCCACAATAAACAAAGGAAAAATCAAACACTCCTCTAAAACTATCCACCAATCAGAATGCACCTCTAAACACATAGACCAATCAAATCAGCGTACTGCCTGCGGGCACGAAATCCCTTTTCTCGCCACCACACGAGATCCTGCCTTTTTTCGTTGCTGTACGATACTGCTGCTTCGTTTGAAGACTGCAGCAAAAAAAAAAAAAAACAGCGGTTCCGGTAAGGAAACCCGTGCGCCACCGTTTCAAAAGCGCACGCA
Organism: Undaria pinnatifida; assembly: GCA_012845835.1. Lineage (NCBI taxonomy): Eukaryota > Phaeophyceae > Laminariales > Alariaceae > Undaria > Undaria pinnatifida. Next base: position 13,732,546 of record JABAKD010000027.1, read on the forward strand.
CCTCGACGAGCACACCAAGCAGCCCAATACGGCAATTTCGTGTCAAGGATGCCCGGACGGGCCGGAAGACGGAAGGCGTGGGCGCGGGCGCGCGGGGTCCGGGGCATTCGCATGACGCGGAGTAATTGTACCCGGAAATGCCGATTTACATCCCCCTCCCTCCCTCCCTCCCCCCGTCCCTCTCCCCGTCCCTCTGCCCATCCATCCCTTCTTCCTTCCCCGACGCACCCACGCAGGCGCTTGGTATGTAGCACGCCCGGTGAACGGAGGGGGGGCGGGGGGGGATGGGACGCCCAACTCTATGGGTAAACGTGAACGACGAGAGCCGCGCTGCCCCTCTCGGGGGAAAAGCGCCACCGGGAGCGGACAAACACCGCCGGGGGCAACCAAAACACCACCGGGGGCAACAAAGTGTCACCGGGGGAAAGAGCAAAGTACCACCGGGGAGGGGAGGGGGGGCGGAGCGGCACTGGGGGAGTGCAAAGTACCACCCGGGGGAAAGAAAATCACCACCGGGGAGCAAACAAGGCGCACCGGGGGCATTCAAAGTACACCAGAGGGGCGGAATAACGCGCCACCGGGGAAAAGCAAAGCGCCCCTGAGAGCAAACAAAGCGACGCCGGCGGGAAAGGAACCACCACCTGGGGAATGCAAAGTACCACCGGGAACACACAAAAATCCACGTGGGAATACAAAAGTGCTACCAGGGGGGAATAAAACATCATGTTGGTAAACAAAAGTGCCACCGGGGAGAAATCAAAGCGCCACCAGGGGCTAAACCGTCAACGGGGGTGGAAGCGTCACCGGCGGGTAATTTTTACACCACCAGGGGCGCACAAAGCGCCCCCGGGGGAAAAGCAAAGTGCCACCAGACGAAAGCAAAGGGCCACCGGGGACTAGAAAAATAAAAAAGCGCCATCGGGGGTAAACAACGCGCCACCTATCGAACACCTAGTTTACTCGGGAGTGCACAAGCCGGGCAAAACCGACCATAAACGTATAGCTCTATCGGCACAGCACAAAGTAAACACTAATAAATGGCACTAGTGCTGATGTGATAATAGGCAACGCGGCAGTGGACCAGCCTAGAGAGGGTGCAGTATTGTCACACCGTTCGGAAACAACGGGGGGGAAAAATCCGCTACGTACAGTACCATAGACGACACGGTAGTGGTATCCCTCTGTAGTGCCGGTATGTGCACTATAAAGGGGATTACCGTCACTATATCGAAAACCGGCGCTACTCCGCCTACTGCCACTACTGCTTGTTCCCATATGTGCCAAGCGATGATGATTTCACAGGCACTATAGGGGGGAACCAGCACTATTCAACCGGCACTATAGAGGGATCTCTACTGTTCCACCATGGACGAAAATGTAAGGAACACTTGGGCTTTCTATTCACACTCCCACCGTCCTTACATTTCCGCCAGGAGTGGTATTCCGAAAAAGGGAAGCCGCTACCCCGTAGACCAAATATGTGGGTTGACGGCACTCTTGCCCCTTGACCGACAGCCGTGAAGGAACCCCACACACTAAAACTAGTATGATAAGTCCAAAGGTGCCTGCCTTGACGGGACAAAACTAGACCGTCAACCGACATATTTGCCGTAGACAGTGGGGGTCGCTCCATAGTGCCGGTTGAATAGTTCCTATTTCCTGTATAGTGCCGGTGAAATCTCTTGGTACGACTGGAACCCGGTACGACAAGCTAGCACCAAGTATCGGTATTATTCCTAGTAGTGCCGGTGTCCGATACAATGCCGGTGATGTTGGCTGGAACATTCCGGAACTACAGGAGACCACCACTGTACCGCTACGGGCGAAAAATAAAGGATCGTGTGGGCATTTTCTTGCTACCGACCCGGTGGTCCTCACGTATCCGCCCAGCGTGATATACAAGACGCAAAGAGACAGCAGCCCCCTCCAACGGCCCTCACATTTCCGCCCATAGAGGCATTTCACACGCAAGACAACACACCCACCCACCCACCCACCCGGGATGAACTTCTGAGGCGACGTTTTTTCAAAACACAAGCGGGTCACACAACACGGAAAATGGGGGCTTCTTCGGAAAGAGCTCGAGTCGAGAAAGTTCCACGGCTATCCTCGGTAAACAATACCGCGGTGAACAATACCGCGGTAAACAATACCGCGGTAAACAATACCGCGGTAAACAATACCGTTGACGGCAACAAAACCCATCATCCCGTGGGATTTACCGTCACAGCTACCGCGAGCAAACACGCCGCGATCGACGTGTGTGCTACGGTAGAATTAGCCCTTTTTGGTCCAAAAACATATTTCCCTGCATGACTGGGCTCCTCAACCAACCAACTATCGTCAAGAAAAATCTCACCCTTGTTTTGCAGTTCGACCTTTTCTTTTTGTGTGCACAGACAGGGCTACATGGGATTTCCATCGGCTTGCCCTTTCAGAACGTTTTATGGTGCACCTCGAAGTGAGGATTATCAAAAAAAAAAAAAAAGGCACGCCTATGTACCGCGCTTGTGTCGATCTACCGCGGCAGCACAAATTTAAAGCCGAGGACAGCCCTGGAATTTCCCTGGAATTTTCCGTGATAGGTTAGGCGCGTCTGATCTCTTGGCGTTTACACTCTGCCAGTTGTTGTTGGGGGGGGGGGGATCAGCTTGGAAATTCATCCATAGGGGAAATCTTTTGACCTTGCGTGGACTACGGAACTGGATAAACCACAGCGTTCGGTGAAAGTTCGTCGTCATCTTGCACAGAGCCGGCAGCGCCACACACATGCGCTCACGTGCGTGCGCGCCTGCTTGCTGTAATGATAGCGGCAAAGCGAAAAAAAAAAAATTGACAAAAAGCTGGGCCTAAATGAAATCAAAACGCGGCAAAAAAAATCCGCCCCTGTCTTCTCTCGCTCTCCCTCAAAACCAAAGCACAACACAACACAACACAACATAACACAACACAAACACGACACAACACGGCACAAAACAACACCTACACAAGCACCTGCCGCTACAAAATATTGCAGAACGACAGCCCGCCCGATTTTCGCCCTCCCGAGTGCTGGAGCACCGATTCTGGGACCTGCGGAGAGGACGAAAGCAAAAAAAAGAAAGAAAAAAGAATAAAGACGCGCCAGCTCGATGAGGGGCGCGGGGAAGAGGGGTGATCATCCAGGGGATCGACGGGGGGGGGGGGGTACTCATGTCGTTGATAGCCCAAGTCGTACTTCGAAGTATAGCCATAGACCCCCGCATCTCTACAATGCCGGGACGGAGCACGTCGGGTTTTCACGAGGAGGCGGAAGTTGCTTGCACCAGGCGCGAAGCGCCGCGAGGTGTTCGACGAGTCGCGTCAACGGTGACGTACATCCTAGTAAGAACAAACCACCTGCGAGGCGGACTCCGGCACCTCGTGCGTACTTTCTTGCATATGGATGGCAGCATGGATAAACTTCGGGGGGAAGGGGGGGGGGGGAGGTTCGGGCGAATCAAGCGGGCGTTGAATGCACCTACGACTCATGTATCATAGGTGCGCCCCAATTTGTTGATGGGGTTCTTCATTTGAGAAGCTCTAAATCTTACCTAAAGCCACCCGGCTTTGACGGGAAAAGAATACGCGACACTCGACGGGCATTCCAGTGACCTATTGTGACAGGCATCAAATTGATGACACACGCCTATTGTACAACACAATTATTGATACCATTCACACGATATTGGGTGGTTGGTTAAGTCTACCTGAGGAGCCCAGTCACCCAGCAATGTTATGGAGAAAAAAAGAGGTACCGTACCGCTAGCTTAGCACGCGTCCAAACCTTAACCCTGACCTACCGGCAAAACCGACCGGTTTACCTACCGACCGATCTACCTACCTACCGACCGATCGATCGACCAACAAACCTAAATACCGATCAACCTACTGACCTACTTATCTGCCTACAGATGTACCTGCCTACTCCTACATACCTACCTACCGACAGACTTACCTACCTACCGACCGAATCGCCAAAAAATATATCTACTTACCTACTTGAAACTTCAAAAGATGTATACTTCGACACATCCTTACAAACCGACCGACCGACTGACCGACTGATCGACTGACCGACCGACATACTCACCGCCAACGGCTCCATAGCCCCGTCCAAAGCGCTCCTGAGGCACTCCACCTGTGACTCGCTCGGCGTCTTGCCCCATGTGAGAAATCTTCTCTGCATGTGGATGGAGAGAAGTCCCTGCTGTCCTCCGCTATAGTGCGGAACGCGACAGGCCAAAAAGACCGCAGGCGGGAACGGGGGAGAGGGGGGGGGGTCCGGGGGGGGATCGACATTCATGCATGGCCCGTAGTCGTATGACCACCATAGCTTTTAGACCCTCGCATCCCTACTGTGCTGGGACAGAGCACGTCGGGTTTTCACCCAGGCAGACATCGCGAGCACCAAGCGCGAAGCGCCATGGGGTGTTCGGCGAGTCGCATGAAGGGCAAGGGAGCCGAGGGGGCGGGGGAGGGGGGGCGCGTCGGGACGATGTCTGCAGTCGTACGGATGCCCCATTAAGTGCCAAAATCGCCAATCGTACATTCTTCTAAAGAGGCAAGAACCGTTAGACCGACGACGCCGGAAAAAAAAAACCAAAAGCATATATATGTACCGGTAGCTCACTTGGGCTGCCTGTCTATTCTATCTATATCTACCAGGTATCAGTTTGTCCGTCTACCAATATACCTACGTATCTGTCTGCCTGCCTATTCAGCCTGTCCATGTGTCTGTCTGTATACTTATACATATCCATCGATATATATCAACCTGCCGGTACACATTTATCCACGTATGAATACCTATATATCTGGTCCATCTATCTGAACTACACAGATACATACCTCGAAGTATCCTCATCTGTCCATCTAGCTAGGTACCTATGTGCTTATCCGCCTACCTATCTATCTATATATCTACCTATCTATCCATCTATCTATCTATCTATCTATCTATCTATCTATCGATCTATCTATCTATCTATCTATCTATCTAATTGTCTACATATCTACAGTAACCGCATACATCTAAATATTTGCCTACCTATCCATCTAATCTGTCTGCCCATCTACCTACAGCACCTACGACTGACCTATACGCCAATGCAGCGACAAGGGTCTCGTTGGCCAGTGCAGGCGGGGAAGTGGACACCGGGGCCAAAGCCACGAACACATTTCCATCTGCCGGCCATCGCAAGCAGCGGGGCAAGGGGCGCGGAGCGCGCAGGGGGTGCGAAGTGTGTGTGTGTGCGTGGTGAGCGTTAACAACAAAAATGAACCAGCCTTATCTCTTCAGGCACTTTTGAAGTTGGCCCATCACGAAGTCAACCAATACCCACGTTTTCCACCATTAAACCACGTGTAGCTTCTACTGTAGTAGGCGGTGGCGGCGGAAGCGGGTGGGGGGGGGGGGGGGGGGGGGGGGGGGGGAGGGGGGGGTTAAAATCCGCCCAGGCCAAAAGCATTGGACGGTGGGTTCCATGACAGGGGTAATAACTTCTTGGCGTTTTTTTGGCTCTCTTCTGTTTTGTTTTTTGGCTTTTTTTTAATGATGGGGCTCCTTGACTCTCCTTAACCCCTTTACAACTGGAAACGCGTTTTGGGGACAAAATTACTTGGATATAATAGGGGGAGGGGTTCGGGGGCTCTAAAGGGGCTAACCCCAAAACCGTCGAAAACTCGTCATTCTTGTTTCGCAACATGCACATGCGGCTTTGGTCATCGGGTTGCACACTTCAGTTTACCCAAATATTTTTGGGGGGGGGTTAACGCCTTGACAACTGGAAACCCTTCTTGGGAACAAAATCACATGGATTTAGTATAGGGAGGGGGGCTAACGCCTTTACAACTGGAAACCATTTTTGGGAACAAAACCACTTGGATTTAGTATAGGGAGGGGGGTTAATGCTTTGACAACTGGAAACTCCTTTTGGGAACAAAATCACTTCGATTTAGTGTAGGGAGGGGGGTTAACGCCTTGACAACTCGAAACCCCTTTTGGGAGCAAAATCACATGGGTTTAGTACAGGAGGGGGGTTAACGCCTTGATAACTGGAAACCCCTTTTGGGAACAAAATCACTTGGATTTATTATAGGGAGGGGTTTGGGGGGGCTCTAAAGGGGTTAAGAAGGGTTAAGAACGAAAAAAAAGCTCCTCTAGAGTGAGGAACCCCGGAAAAAAAAACACGAACCTCCCACCGTGCCACGTATCATTGCCGCCGTCAATAAATATGCGCACACCACCCTGTCCGGACTGTTTCAGGGCCATGAACACCGAAACAGTTCTTACAGATTCGGATGGACTTGTACCAAAACTCTCCTCATGCCCGTTTCAAAGTACAGTATTAACAGTTATTATTATTGTTGTTGTTGTTGTTGTTGTTGTTGTTGTTGTTGTTGTTGTTGTTGTTGTTGTTGTTGTTGTTGTTGTTGTTGTTGTTGTTGTTGTTGTTGTTGTTGTTATTCTCACATTAACTCGCGTGATCAAGTCCGTGGTCACAGGACAGGCGCCAGTCACTCTGGAGCTGAGGAATACCCTAGGGAAGAAACACAAACCAAACGCGGTGCACGCATATATCACAGCTGACGCAATTCATCACTCCGCCAGAAACATATAAAAAGTGAAATCGGGAGTCAGCCTACGATGTGTCAGGTCCATGCTGGTGCATACGTCTCACTACTCGCGCCTGGAAAAACCGACTATACCGCTTGCCACCCAGGAAAGACGACAACGTATATATTACACGTAGTACCTATCACTACGCATACGCACGTCAGACGCAAATCAAAGGGAAACAAGAAACAAAGAAAAGAGAAAGGAAAGGAAAGAAAAGAAAAGAAAGCAAAAAAGGAAAGGAAAGAAAGAATAAGACAAGAAATAACAGTAGACAAGGCAAAAACCGCCTGATACATGAGGGCCCGGCTGTACATAGGGCGGAAGCGGCGCCTTATTTAGGGTCTGCGTCGTGCTATAACCGATCCCAGCAGCACTATCTCAAGTGGCCGCCTTGTCCTAGCCCGCCGATTCTGACCGCTTTATACAGGCGCCACTTCTGACGCGTGCTGCGGTACGGGTAGCACTTTTTCAGGGATTTTTCACGGGTTGGATCATGCCTTAGGGTCGGATCGATTCAGGGTGACACGACCCGACCCGACCGGACCCGACCCGACCCGACCCGACCCGACCCGACCCGACCCGACCCGACCCGACCCGACCCCACCCGGCCCGGCCCGACCCGACCCGACCCGACCCGACCCGACCCGACCCGACCCGACCCGACCCGACCCGACCCGACCCGACCCGACCCGACCCGACCCGACCCGACCCGACCCGACCCGACCCGACCCGACCCGACCCGACCCGACCCGACCCGACCCGACCCGACCCGACCCGACCCGACCCGACCCGACCCGACCCGACCCGACCCGACCCGACCCGACCCGACCCGACCCGACCCGACCCGACCCGACCCGACCCGACCGGACCAGTGATACGTAAAAACCTCCTGACTCGACTCGGCCCGGCCCGACCGTGACACGTGAAAACGTACTGACAAAGCACGGCCCGGCCCGAACCGTCCCGTGAGATTTCGAACACCTCCTGACCTGGCCCGACTCGACCCGCGACATTTTTACAAGCCTCCTGACCCGACCCGCGGGCCTGGTCATGCATGACCCGTGGAAACCCCTGCCAATTTTTGGGGATTTCTTTTGTTTGGCTGACGGGGACTCCTCGACTGCGGAACTGCCCGATATCGTTGTAACCCATCTGTGTCTTACAGTGCCACACACGTCATACAGATAATCTGTTATCCCCACTTGATGATCGAGATCAGAGAAGATCTGTATGATCTGTATGGTCTAGCTCATATTGTTACGGGCTGGGACCCGTAAGATCTGTATGATGTAGCACATGTTCCTCGGGTTGGATTTGGGTGCCACATACACGGATCCTGCATGATATATCGTAACGGCAGACACAGGATCTATCGTAGATGATCTAGATCGTGGTCTGTCCGAGGTGTAGATGATCTAGATCGTGATCTGTGCGAGGCGTAGATTATCTACATGATCTAGATCGTTATCTCCCCGATGTGTGCATCCAATAGTATTACCACAACTCCTTGCAGGTTGAGGGATACAGCTTCATAACCCTTTTAGCACCGCAGCCTCGACATGGCGACAAAACACTTGGGAGTTAGACAAGAAAATATTTAGGAGTTTGGAAACGGGGTTACGTGAGGAGCCTGACAAAAACCAAGTGCGCCCCTACCGTACTCCACTAGTGTTTTCAACCCCCATTTCACCCCAGTGACGTCATTAACCCTTTTACAACTGGAAACCCGTTCTTGGGGACAAAATTACTTGGATTTAGTATGGGGAGGGGTTCGGGGGCTCTAAAGGGGTTAAGGGACACTCCGACCGGGTTTTCGTATGGGTTAGGCTTAGGGCTAGGGTTAGGGCTAGGGCTAGGTCCGTGGTTGTGAAAACATACACTAATACGGTAGGACACCCCGCGCCTGCCACGATAGAGGTTCGAATCACTTATTGGAAGAAAAAGAAAAAAAAAAAACGAATTCGGAACTTCTTGACCCAACGTCGCTGGAACACAATTCGGTTTTCGCATTTTTTAATTCCGTTTTAAAGCCAGGGCACGACGTTGCTCATCGCCTTGCTCCCTCGTTGTTTACAAAAAAATGGTTTTTCAGGCTGCGTATAGAGCTCCGAGGAGCCTCGATAAACAATACGAAGGTACCTGGTATACCTCCACCAGAACATGTAACATGGTTGACATTCTAGCAGGCGGTGACGGCGGCGATGGGGGGAGGGGGGGGGGGGGGCGTACTCATGTGTTGCTTGCCTTAGTGATTTGACCATACCATTGACCACGCATTCCTTTCGAGACGGAGCACCGTTCCTACTCCTAATAGAGACACCTCCAACATTTCGGCGCTCGATACGCTTCTTCCATGTATTACATAGGCCCTGATAGCTACACTGTAGTTCCAAGGGGAGTCGCCGACCTATATCCTTAATGAGGACACACAACCCATTATACGCGCGATCGGAGTATCACACAGCTTGCAAAGATGAGTTTCGACAAAATATTCGATCTCACAGCTGGAGTGTATCTTTATTTTTATAATATGACATGAAAAAAGCGGCAGCGGGGGGGGGGCAGGGATTATGGCGTTGTGGCCAGCAAAGACAAAATAAAGCATGGGAGACTTTCATTTTCTTGGTCTTTCGATCAAATTTCTTCACAGGCAATATAGCAAAAAAAAAGAAAAAAACTCACCCGTCACTCTGCAAGCTTCCAAAATAAAGTCGTTGTACATGCCGTCCTCGTCAGTGAGCAAAACCCTGCCCTCGTTATAGTGCAGCAGCAAAATCATACCCACCGCTCCCGCCCCACCCCCCCCTCCCCGCAGCTTGATCCCCTGTACGACAGGCGTCGCAGGCGCCAATCGCAACGACAACGAATAGAGGGACGGAGGGATGAGGCGAGGGTGCAAAATACAGCGTTGGAGGGAGAGAGGGGGGGGGGGCGAAAAAGGCGACCCAGGAGTCTAGCCTTAAGACTCTAGACACTGTTGTTGTTGTTGCTGTTGCTGTCGACGCCGTTGTTGTGTTTGCCTCGAACAATTACATACAATGAAATTCGATGGATATCGACGAGCAATGAGGCAAAAATCTGTTAATATCGACGATCTGCGGGAATGCTATACATCCTCTGCGCGATAAAACGCAAATAATACACCGAGAGCCGAGGAGGAGGAGGGGGGGGGGGGCATGAAGGGAGGACACCTACGACCACGGCTAGTCCAGAACTTCGCCACGCGTAACAAAACCTCATGCAGAGAAAAGCTGAGAAGAAAAAGTAATAGCAAAAACCGTCGTAGCAGCAAAATGATTAATATGTATACAGAAGTGGGTACCCCGATTTGAGAGCGCCCCGTGACAAGCCGAAACATGCGCTCTTAACTCCAAAGCGGTCTTATCTGCAGTGGGCAATACACAGCCTTTAGTGTGGCGGGACATGCCGAGTTGACCGCTCTTAATTCCCGAATGCTCTTAGTTCGGATGCTCTTAAGCGCCCCGCGACAAGCCGAAACATGCGGTCTTATCTATAAAGTGCTCTTATCTGCAGTGGGAAACACATAGCCTTTAGTTTGGCGGGACATGCCGCGTCGGCCGCTCTTAACTCCCGAATGCTCTTGACTCGGGCACTCTTAAATCGGGGTGCTCACTACTGTTGTATTCACGACGCGCACTACGGTAAGGACCGCCCAGTAACGTTCTCGGGCTCCTCATCAAGCAACCTTTGACGTCATACAGCCAATGCTACCATAGAGGAGGGACCCATACTGTATGCCAATCAGACGCGTGCTACGATAGAGCTGGACCACTTTTTTTCTGAGGTTTTATCAATTTGGGAGCTCAAGACCTCTCCCAAAAAAACGATTCGGGGGAAAAATAAAATTGCTACGATACCGGATGAAAAATCCCATGGCCTAGGTTCACGACGAGAACAACGCAAAAAAAAATGGCCTATTATTTATTTTTTTTCCCGACGATTTTGGGCTAAGGAGCACCGTCATTCAGAAAAAAAAAAGTCAAAAAGTGCTACCTCTACCGTAGCATGCGCCCCCCCCCGAGTAAACGCCACCCGCGCGCGTAGCTCTGTACCCGGCTCGAAAACGAACCAGAAAAAAAAGGGCTTTCACAGCGTAACGAAACGACGAATTGGGGAGTATCACATCGCGAAAAAAGGGAAGCACAAGAAAAGGCCAAGATTGGGAACCACCAGGGGAGACATCACTGCCGGAAGCCCTACAAGTGACTTCCTTACCGTACATTTGGTCCAGTAGACTATCCTAATGACTAGCGGGGTAAACAAATAATGATGTCGCAAAACACATATGGTATGGCATCCCAACGGTAATAGGCACAGTGGAGGTCTCTGCCTATGGTGCCGATGCGTTTCAGCCAACAATACCGGCATTATATAGAACACCGGCACTATTGTTATAGCGGGTTCCAACCGTGCCGAGCGATTTCACCGGCACCATAGCGGCAATAGGCGCTACTCAACCGGCACTACAAAGGGAGCACTACGGTCGTTTCTCGGTTAGTGAGCTTCGTGTGCATGCGTTTGAGGTGTTTCGCACATGTTCCTTACCTTGAGCTTTGATCTAAAAAGCGGCGGAGGCACGTTGACCTCCACGTCCGCTCCCAAGGATCTCCTGAGGGACCTCGCCGTCCTCTCTTGCTCCTTGCTGTCCAGACTAAAAGACAACCAGCCGACGCCCACGTATTAACAAAACAAAAAACACGAATAAACAAACAAACGAACAAACAAACAAACAAACAAACAAACAAACAAACGAACGAACGAACGCGCAAACAAACAAACGAACGAACGAACAAGCAAACAAATAAACAAATAAATAAACAAATGAGAGGAGTGACACGCGGAGGAGCAATGAAGGTATTTAGGAGTGGAGCGGTAGTAGGCCGGTCGCCCCGGTGGCGTATCAGGTTATCCTCGAGCCTGGTATAGATCAGTTTCGTGAGTTCGAACCCCCCCGAGTGCATACTCGTATAAATTCGTGGGGACTTTTTCTTGTGCACAAATTGACTCGCGGAAAGCGGGAGAGCGTGAGTTAGCAACACTCGATGAAAAATCGACGAGCAGTGGTATTGCTGAACCCTATGCGCGATAAAAATTGAAGGCAAGAACCGGGGGGAAGAAGGGACGACACCTGTGATCACGGCTTGTCCAGAAGCTGGAAAGTAAAAGCGTGAAGAAAAAAAAAAAAAAAAAAAAAACATGAACCAAGGATCTCGTTAGGGACCTTGCCGTTCTCTCTCTTTTACAAACCAAGGACTTCCTTAGGAACAGCGGCGTCTTATTTTGCCCCTTGATTGTCCAGACCAAAACCACAACCAGCCAAAGCAAAACAACACAAGAGCAAAAAACAAACAAACGAGTAGAAATGAATAAAAAAGAGCGGCAGTCGGAGGAGAGCCGGAGAATTCCAACTACAGAAGCGTAGCAGTATTATAAGCAAGAGACAGAAACGGTCAGGCCCATTGGTGGGTCAAATCGCAGACGAAAATAAAACAAAACAAAACAAAACAAAACAAAACAAAACAAAACAAAACAAAACAAAACAAGACAAGACTACAGTACGTACATGTCATAGAGAATCAGGTAGCCCTCTACTCTTAGATTTTGGGATCCACTACTCGTATAGGCTGTATAAAAACAAAACGACACGTGCGGTACTTTCAGGTGGGATTTTACCGGGGCTTTTGATGGGTCATGTCCCAGGGTGTTCGAATCAACCGAGGGGTCAACGGACAGCTCCCCTTTACTGCTCGGAACAGAGGCTGTGCTCTGGGCGAGGGTGGCTAAGAAGAGTGGGAACTGGCACCGGGGGGTCGTCGCCGCGGCGGACCGCTTCATGACGAGATGGTCCAGGGGCGAGGCGGAGAAGAGCTGGCAACGCCTCACAGCAGAGGACGCCAAGAGCAGCAACCAAGGGAAACCCGGGGGGGGGCAAGGAGCCGTACTGATACAGCTGTACATGAATGCAGACACGAAATGGCAGATCGTGTGGCAAGGTGCCAGTTCGACCAATTAAGTGGAGCGTGTGCTACTATGGCCCTAAACCCTCTACAGCGAGTGGTAGTTTTTGCTCTGTTTGTTTGTTTTCGTTGAGTTCGATGGGGGGAGCGCGAAAGCGACAGTAGAAGCAATGACTTGCTGTCGTCTTTCTTTGACAGTACAAGCAATGACTTGCTGTCGTCCTTTCTTTTTTCTTCCTTTTTTTCTTTTTGTTTGCTCCCTTATTCCCGCCCCCCCCACCGGCCTTATGCCGGCATCTTCTTCCTCTTCTTCATGTTGTTTTCGTCTTCAAAACAGCAATTATCTTCTCCGTGTTGTTTTGTCTATGCACCAGCAGTCATCTTCTTCGTGTTGTTTTGTCCGTGCAACAGGTATCTGTTCGTCTTCAGCACCTACGGTGTTCCTCTTGCCTTTCCTTTCCTTGCCGATCTTGTTGCATCACATTCTTCAGAACACCTGTCGTTTGTTTTGCTTTGTTTTCTTTCTTCTTTTCTTTCATTTCTTTCCTTTTTTTCTCTTATTTTTCCTTTTTTGTTGGTTTATGGTCTGGCTTGTTTTGTTGTGTTCTCGTGCCCGGTACTCTAGCATCTAACTTGCTTTACCTTGATGAATTGCGACTGACTGCTGTTAGGTTATTCTGTTTCACAAGAAGTTTGTGACCACATAATAATCAAGATGTATATCTCTAGGATGAAGAATCAGCACGGACTCTGGGTGTACTGATGTCGTTGGGTAAAAAGAAAAGAACGGTATATTGTGAAGACAGCAACAAGTCCCGGTCCGGACCGGGTCAGGAGGTTCTCAAGCCCTCACGGGTCCAGTCGGGTCGAGTCAGGAAGTATTTCACAATTTAACGGGCAGGGTTGGGTCACTCTGATCCGTGACCCGACCCGACCCGACCCGACCCGCGAGTAAAAAAAAAACAAAGAAACATCGGGCCCGCGAAAACCCGTGGAGATTACCAGTATCCAGCATTTTTTTTTTTTTTTTTTATAATCCTCCGGCGGATGGGGAAAAATAAAGCTTTACGAAGCTCACCACACTTCCACGTACTTTCATACGCGTCGTGTGTCGATTTAACTCAGTCGCTTTCGCAGCCCAACGCTAGCTGGCGCACCCTTCGGGTCCCGTTGTAGGTATAGCGTAAGCTGTCCCTATCAGTGGTCTTCGTATCCAGCAAAAACACCTTTTTGGTATTTCTGCTTTGTGTTGCATACTTTTCCCTCATTCCAGGCAGGAATCTCTTTCTGGTTTCCTATTGTTCTGTTTGTTCGTAGTTACGTAGTTCCTATTTTCTTCTTTGGCTTGGCTTTTGCTGTGCTATTCGAACCCGGTACGCCGGTACCAGGTTCTCCATTTGCTTCCCTCTGTTCAGTTAGGATTGATTGTGGTTCGCATATCTTTTTCACAGCAGTACGTAAGATTATTTTTCGTGCTCCTTTTTCCTCTACGCTGTTCTTTGAAAACGTGGCAATGAAAAAGCCACATCAACCAATGTGGACTTGTTCTAAGTACCGCTGACACTTAGCCCTGTGATTGGCCGCCATCTAAACCCATTACACTTGTTCTAGCATAAAACGTAAGGTGTGTCTTGCGTGTGCTCTTGGTTGATTTGCTTTTTCCGCCCATCGATATCCAGCACACCCAGTTGCTTTAGTATAAAACGTAAGGTGTGTCTTACGTGTGCTCTTGGTGAATTTGCTTCTTCCACCCATTGATACCCAGCACACCCAGTGTCCGTGCTGATTCGTCATCCTGTAGTCACAAATCCGAGACAGGCATTTACATCGCGAGTGCTCAAAGCACGCTACCAGGCGCATACGGTATATACTCCTGCATGTGACGTCCGGGCTGTTTTCCTGGAGAATGGCGGCGGGACTCTTGGTATTGTCAAAGTCGCCAGTTTGCACCTACCTGCCATCAAGTTTGGACCTCTGTCCGCTTTACAAATTTCTTGTATTCTGTATTTGTCATTCCTGAGCAAGCGTAGCGGGCGGCTTGTGTGATCGTACCGGTATCTGTGGTCGGTGCCTGTGGTACCAGACGTGGTTTGTTTTATGTTTTCCCTGGGGTGTTCTTCCACTCAGTGACTGGAGCCTGTCCTGTGACCACGGACGGACTTGATTGTGCGAGTTAACGTGACAATGTGACAATGTGACAATGTGTGACAACAACAGCAACAACAACAACAACAACAACAACAACAACAACAACAGCAACAGCATCAGCATTGGTACTACGTACTGCTGTATCATCTCCATCTGGTACCACCTCCATCTATCTCCACCTCGTGTTAATTTCGCGCAATTTTACCGCAGGTGGAACCCTTCACAAACAACAGAGTTATCTAAAACTCGGAAAATATCGCGATATTGGTCGTCTAGAGCGGAACTATGTGCGTCTGGAGTTTTAAACGACCGCTGTTGGGATACCTTCGCCATATGTGGTCCGCACATACCGAAATATCGCGTAGGTGGTAATTCCCACCAACGCGATATTTTGTGATTTTTTTTGGAGGGAAGATCCAGTGTTAACTGTCAGTACCGAAAATTGGTGAGAGCTTGGACACCAAGACTGTGTCTGTTGCCGCGCTGGTGAGATGCCCCATCATCATCGCCGCCCTTGCCGGAGCATGGACAGCAGTGACCGTGACGATGCCGTCACTTGTGCGGGGACAGGAGAGCCGTTTCAGCAGCCCCGGCAAGCGTTGGGGTTACCAGGGTTCAGCGGTGCAGGCCCAGCTTTCAACAGCATAGGCACAGGGCCTGGCATTGCAGACGGATGGCGCACTTCGGACGCAGCTGGTCCTGGCGCGCAAACGCTAACTGGCACCAAACGGCCAGCGGCTGACCCTCCTCGTGCTGCTGGAGATGGGCTGCCTGGGGAACTCGGCGCTGTCGCTGGTTATGGTCCATCTGGCATTCCCTTTATAGCTGCGCCCGAAGTGCGCCATCCGTCTCCAATGCGCACCACATATTATGGCGAAAATATCCCAACAGCCCGGGGTCGTCTAATACTCCAGACGCACATAATTCGGCTCTAACGACCAATATCGCGATATTTCCGAGTTTTAGATAACTCTGAGGACCTGATATGATACGCTGCAGGGCACAAACAAAGAAACCTGGCTACGTTGGCAAGCAAGGTTCTGTCTGCATACGGCAGCAGCAGCGCGCAGGACCCCTAGCCCTGAGCTATGGACTGCTAGGCTCGGCCAGGCCGGTGAAATTCAACGATTAGACTAGACTGCAACCTAAACGTACTCGTAAAAAAGAACTTTTTGATACTCGGATGTAAAACGAACGTGAAAGATAGATGGAGATACTCGTAAGGAAAATGCTTCACGTTACGGGAATTCGGTAGCAATGGAAGAAAACTTGAATATACAGCTTATGCTGTGGCCTGTGGGCCCGTGGGTCACCGTCCGTTACTGAACAGCAGGACATCAGCAGGTGAACCAGGACCAGCACGCATACGTATTTGGCAGTTTGGTTGCAGAATATTTGAGGTACTACGTACTACCACCCCGGGGTCACACCTGTAAACATCGACCTTGAGAGCGGTAGTGCGCAGCCTTGACGGCACTTCCGTCGCCATGGGGCTTTCTGGAAAAAAATGCTGTCGGCACAACGGTACAAGCTGGCAAGGCACAACGACAGCAGCAGTGGGCGTAGCGGGCTTCCTGCTGTGTGCGCCACGTTCCCATTGTTTCTTCAATGGCGCGTGCTAGAATTCCCGGAAAAATAAAGCCTTATATAATCAATGAACTCCCAATATTCGTAGATTCTGCTTTCTCCGTTTCCTCTAGAGAGTCTCGTACACAGCAATCACAGCAGTGCTCTACACGAAGCTGGAGGTGCATCTGACGGCTTTGGTTTTGCCCTGGAAGGAAGGGAGGATGCATTTTGCTGTGCGCTTCGCTGGGCATATGCTTCACCGATCATCCGCGAGAGCTATCGCAAATTCTGCCCTCGTAACTAGACATCGTTTTATTTCGTCGGGTTCTTCAACCGCGGCTGGAAAGGGCCGTGGAAAGAGATCCGGCTCCCCGACGGCAGTAGAAGCGGTTGAGGTGACAGAGACGGTGCCTGCTGGACCTGCTGGAGGGAGCAAGGCTGAGCAGGGTACCGTGAAGCTGGACATTTGTGGTGACATCGAAGGTGTGCGTTCGTTCGCGTGTGCAGGTTTATGGCTTGGGTTAGTAGGTAATAGTGTACACAGATGCCGCCATTCTCTGCTGTGTGGTTGCACGGCTCAGCAGTACAGTAGTAGTAGCAGCTCCGATCGCCGAACAACAAAACGAGGCGCTGCCTCAATACGAGGTACCTGCATGTTGTCCAATCTACGATGATGGGTGACGGAAAACACAAGGGGGGATACAAACACGCGAAAGAACAGCAGCATCTACGTGACCATCTGGTAGATGCGAACTAAACAAACAACCCGAAGACGAGCATCTACGCTGATTTGATATTCGTACGTACGCTCTGTTTTCAGAAAAAAAAACAAACTCGGCACTACTCGTACTATGTATTCGTATGATAGAAGCAGAAGCAGACAGCAGAGGCAGACGCATGACAGGAGCAAAAGCAGCGGTAGTGACAGGCAGCAGCAGCAGGACAAACGAGACAAGGGCCCGGTCAGCATCGCTATGCGTGCATCTCGTCGATCAACTCCTGGAAATGTCTAGACTACAGCAGCAGTTCCGCTTTTTCGGTTTATTTATTGAAGGCTCGGAAATCTGCACCTATGTCTCCGATCACCGAATAAACACGTCCAACATCGAAGGCACTTTCGTATCACGGTACTTACTCCTTACGTATCACGTTCCACCACTACGACATCTACAACAAGCAGAGAGACCTTTCTCCTGCCCCCTACCCGTACGGTGGGCCCGACGATATCATGTGCAGTATATACTTCTCAGGGATACGGGCCCAGACGTTTCCTCCTCGAACGGGTTCAGGTTTTGGCTGGTATCCTGTTTTACACGACGTACAACACGATGCAGATAGATGATGCCACCGTTTCAGCCACGGTGGGTACCCGATTTCAAACCCCTTCAAAACCTCCAAAAACCCTTCCCTATGCTAAGTCCAAGTAATGTTGTCCCCAAAAACGGGTTTCCAGTTGTAAAGGCGTTAAGATCCCCTCAGAACAGGCCAGTGTGTTACCGTTCTTATCTCCTTGCCGCGTTTTCAGATTGATGTGTGTCGTATAGGTTTTGTTATTGGCGTCACACCCTTAAAATTGGAGTATGTACGATGTTTATTTTAGAATGCCGTATTACACGGAAAAAAGCACACACCACCTTACGTAGTACACCCCCCCCACGTGAGCACACCCGGTGATATATTTTTTTGAGGGCTCGTTTTTCGACCGTCACTTAATTGGTAAAACAGGGGGTACACGTTTAATACCACTCCCCATCCGGAGGTGCGCCCGAAAACATCATTGAGCTCCAAACTTTCCACACCACCTCGTGGATACCATTCACCCGCAACGCGCACCGGTGTAGACACCAGCGTGGAGGGAACTGCTTCGCTCCATCAAAGCGGGCCGAACGAGTCTGCGGCCCCGACGCCACCGGTACCTACTGCTCCCGCGCCCCTAGCAACGGCCACGTGGTTTATTTCCGGGATCGTCCCGCTTACGTTACCGGTGGTCATACGTACGACGGTGGAGGGACACCTTTTTTTGGTCTGAAGCTCCTCACTTGAGGATCTGGCTCTATTTGCAGCAACGACCACGTCGTTTATTTCCGGGATCATCCGGCGTACGTCACCGGTAGTCATGCATGCTACGACGGTAGAGGTACACCTTTTTCTTTGCCTTGTCTGGTAGAGGTACACCTTTTTTTGTCTTGTCTGGTAGAGGTACACCTTTTTTTGTCTGAGGCTTCCTTAGTTGAGGAGCTGGCTCTATTTTTACTCTGAGGCAAACACTGATTCGGAAAAAAAGGTGCTATTAAAAATGGGTATACCCGATGAACCATCCCATGGCGAAGGAACAAACGAACAATAACGTTAAAAACATATTGAAATTCCGACGATTTTGAGTTTAACGCCTTTACCACTGAAAACCCTTTTTGGGGACAACTTTACTTGATAACTTAGTGTTTTACTTGATAACTTAGTGTAGGCAGGGGTTTGGGGGCTCTAAAGGGGTTAAGGAGCCCCCCGTCACTCAGAAAACATGATAGCCGCAAAAAGGTATACCTCTTATCGTAGCCCACGTCTGGCTAGTGGTACTGCCGGTATCACGTCTGCTACTACTCCTCCTACTGCTGTGCCTCAAAGCCCCGACAGCCGGTGTCGGTACCGGTAGTAGTTTGGTGGCCAATCACGCATCTTGTTGCCAACCGATGCATGTACCGGTGTCTCGAAAACAAGCCAGTGCGCACTGCTACGGGGTGTTGTTGTTCTGGCCGTCGGGTAGAGTAAAAAGGTTTCGCATGGTGAGACTAGATTATGGCAGCAGTTACTTTTTGAGCGGGGCACGGGCCTCTGAAGCGTAACCCTCAGGAGTTTTCACACCATTGAGTACCCATGGTAACCCATGCGGTAATTAGGGCTTCGGCGTGTGTTATGTCAAGCGCAACATGAGCTGGAAGGCGTGTTGCACTCACGCACCACAGGGGCGTAGCCCCCCCGGAGGACCGCCGGAAAATGCGACGATCGATTGCATAAATATGCGCCCGAAACCCGCTCCACAAAGTGCCTTTAGACACCTAAAACATTCTGTTCACCTAGAGCGAAAGCTACAGAGGTACCCTAATTATGGCATTATCGTTCCCGCCCCCGGCGCCTGTTGCAGTTGACAGCGACAAAACACACCGCGAAAGTTGCGCCAGCGCAACAGCTAATTAATGTCCTGCCATTAACGGTCTCCGGTATCGCAGCAACTCGGGGAATTGTCTGGCATCTCTGGGTTCAAGTGTGGTGTCACGGTGTGGTGGAACTAAAATGATGGACGAGCTATCGTGTTGTCACGGTCTATGATACCAGCATAGCGCACGAGCACAAGTACGAGTAGCCCACGCATTCTCCACGACACCAAGCGGGCGAGAGCGCACCGTCGTAGCAGCGGCGCGCTGGCACGCCGCAACACCGCTCATCCGCCTCATACTCTAGCTACACCTCTCGAGTCTGTGTGCTGTCAGAGGTTGTTATTATGCGTCGGTACAGCAAGCAGCAGGCAGCTGGTGCTGCGTGCCGGGCAAGGAAGATGTTCCGTGATTGATGATTGGAGCTGCGTCGGGCAAATGCTCGGTGTGTTTTAGGCCAGAGAAAAGGAGAGCCAAAAAGTACCTAATTTAAATTAAAACCTACCTTCGCTAACGCACTTTTTTTTTGCCTTTTTTTTCAAGACAAGTACCTCAAATCTTACCTTAGGGAGGATTTAAAAAATATTTTCACGAAGAACGTTTATGGTAAACATAAACACCGTAATAATGAAAGAGTGCTGAGCATCGCAAAATTGTTACCGACAGCTACTGAACAGGAGGGTTGCGTGAAAGGAGGAAATAACGTGCAAGGAAGAAATAATGCGCAGATGCTTCCGGTATGCTTCAAGTATTCGGTTCTTGCGAGTACTCGGAGTATTGCCGGTAATGATGGCCGAAGTACTGCGCGTGCTGAGAGTACGAGGAGTACCAAACTGCCAGCATGAGCAGTACTCACAGTACAAGCATTCTCAAGTGCTGCACGCACTCGAAGTATCGGCAGTTATGAACCCCGAAGCACTGCTGTATATATCCGAGTAAAATACCCCGAGTAGTACTGCCGCCTGCAGTACCTCGCAGTATGAAACCCTGAAGTTTTCCTAGTATATATTGCTTCACCTTGCAGCACGAAATGGTGAAGTACTGCGATTATTGGCAGTAAAAGCAGTACAAGCAGCCCAAATGCTGCAAGTCATATGAGTACTTGAAGCGTGGAGCCCCAAAATGCTTGAAGTATTTGAAGTAGTCCGCGCAGTACGAGTCGCATCGAGCACAAAAGGCTTCAAGCACTGGGAGTATCCGCAGTATCAAATTTAGAAATACTTGGAAGTACCGGGAGTGTCTGCAGTACAGAACCGCGAAGTACTTCGTGTATTATACCAGGGTATACAATTTTCCAAGGTACGGTATATTCCTAGGTACCACGGTATATCGCCCTGCAGGGTATTTTGTATATACGTGATATTACAAAGTGACAGGCCGAAAATGCCAGAGCACGGGTGGTGAAATTCGATTCACATCGGCGAGCGTAAAACGCTGAAAAGTGGGAATGCTGCACGCACCCTCTGCGCGATAAACATGGACACACGTAGCAAGGCAGCAGGCCGACTAGTAGGTAGAACCTGTCTTACGTAACCTCGAGCTACTGCGACTACCTTGTGTGTTGCTTTTTTTCTTTGTTCTTTGGATTGCCTGCTCCATCCCCCTCGAGGGTGCAGTGTCAGCCGCTACTGTGGTCCTACCACCGCCCGCGTGTTATGCGGGTTCTTGCCCTGGACCAGTTTTCTCCTTTTCGCTTTCATCCCGTGTTTGCCTTTCCTCGTGCCGTGTTTATTCATTTCCTGTTAGCTTTGCCCTTTTTGCTTTCCCATTGGGTACCCTCGGGGGCTATGGCGGCGATGATGTCGGTATGGACACCGCCGTCGAAGACACAGCAACTAGAGGACAGACCAGGTAGCCATGCTCCTAACCCTCCAGTAGTTGCGCTCGGAACCCAGTTTCGGTGCTGCCCCGACCCCGCCTGAGTTGTGTCATCTTTGCGGCTGCGGTTTTGCTTTCATATTCATTGGGATTCGTTTTTTATTCGGTAGAGGGGGGATGATGACGATATTATTACCACTATTATACTATATAATGAGGACACACAACCCGTAATACACGCGATCGGAGTGTTCACAAACAGCTTGCAAAGATGAGTTTCGACAAAATATTCGATCTCACAGCTGGAGTGTATTTCAGTTTTTGTTATATATTGTAATCACAAACAATGCACAGGTGGTAAGGCTATGCGGCAATGCTCCTACTCCTCGTCCTACAGCAGGGTTATCCGACACCCAGTATGGCTTCTGCCCCCGATGTTGGTTGAATGGCGTCATTTGCTGCTGTGTTGCTACTCCGTAGAAGTAGTTGCTGGGTGTCTTTTGTGCGTTGTTTTATGTTTTTTGTCGTACCGTCCTGTTTCCCTCATTTTTGTCCAGATGATTTTTGTTTTGTTTTTTCGTTTTTGTTTTTCCTTCTTTCTTGTTCATCTTTTTCTTTTTTCTTTTTTTTCCTTACTGCAAATAGTCTGGTGCGCTGGCTTGCACGTTTTTTGTTTTTTGCGTGCGTGCTCGTTGCGGTTGGCATCGCATAGCCAAATCACCTTGCTGTGTTTCCATTGCGTATCTGATGTGCCTCGTAGTTTGCGACCACGGGGCTCGTCTATATGATGTGAGGCATTGGCACGAACACTTGTTGTGCTGGATGTGGAAGGGTGGAAAAATCAGTGTAATGTGAAAAACATACACACACGTGCTTGGGGGGAGAAGAGAAGACACCTGTGACCAGTACTTGTCCAGAATATCGCTGAGGGTAGAAGCTGTTACGAGCTCAGCTGGGAAGTAACAGCGAAAATTGATGTTTGCTTTGTTACTGGTTTATTGTAAAAGCTGGTATTCAACACTGCGAAAAAATGCACTTGAGCTGTGTGTGATGATGATGTGTGATGAATGATGAGATCGACCAAAGAGGATTTTGATCGAAACTCATACGGAGTATTTGCAAGCTGCGTGTGATGCTTCGATCGCAAGTGTTACGGGGTGTATGCACCCTCGTGAAGCTGGTATTGTTGTATCGTTAGTAAGAGTATGACATCTCGCTACCCGAGCATGTCACTGGCTGCTGTGAAAACATGGAGAAGGAAAAAAATGGTCACACAACGTGCGCGGGGCCGCTGTGCCATCGTTCAAGATCCAACCCGGGGGGGCAAGAGGCGCGGGTGGGGCAGGTAATAGGTGCACTGCTGTTGTAGGTGTGTGGTGACAAACGTCAGCCCTATGGATATTTCTGTGTCAAGGGTTAGAGTCTAGACGGACCTTTCTGCCGGTACCGTCGACCATCAATGGTTGGGGTGCTGGGTGGATGGCAGATGGGTGATGCTTTGTGTGTATTGTTCACGTTTTTTTTTTATGTTTCCACCCATCTATACCCAACGCAACCAGTGTACCAGGTTAACGTCGGGGTGCCTCCACGGACGGAGATGGAGCTCTGTGGTCACGGATAACAAAACAAGATATCTCGTCAGAAATGCGTACGAGTTTATTTGGCGATTCCATGCCAAACGCAAGGGATACGACGGTGGAACATATATACTCGTGTGGAACTCTTTTACGTATGTGTTTGGTATCTGATCTTTGATCTTTGATTCCGGCGCGCTGCGTACGTTGGGGATTCTGTCACCGCACCATGCGCGTATTTATCGTTTGCGGCGTCTTTCACGAGATCGTGTATCGGCATGCTGCTTGTACCGCAGTGATTCGACGCAAAGTCGACAAAGTCGACGAGGGAAGAAAATGCTGAATTGTTTGCTCTCGTGATGAAAATGAAGGCGCGTACCGTAGTGGGGAGGGGGGAGGAGAGTCCGCTATGTGACCCCGTCATCTGAGCTACTACTGGGAGGGAGCGCGAGAGTATTGCGAGGACAATAAATGGGATGAAGAAAAAATAAAACAAGAAAAAATAAAGCAAAAGTGTGTACACTGCTGTATATCTTAGGTGACGAGGAAGTGTCTGTGTCCTTGAAAATAAACTGATATTTGATATTTCCACAGAACTACACCCAGCACAAGCAGCGTTCGTGCCGATGCCTCCTGTCAAAGGGGCGAGTTCTGTGGTCACTATATTATCTTAAGACAGAGATACGCATCGTAAATGCAGTAAGGTTACTATTGTTTTGGCCCAGCAACGCCAAACGTGATGGATATAAAATAAAGCGGGACGTAACGAGCAAGCGAGTACATCAGACAATTTGCAAGGCAGAAAGAAAATAAGAAAGTATGACAATAGAAGAAAAAATAAACAAACAAGTATAAAAACGAAAGGAAAGGAGGAAGTTAACGCAGGGGAGGAGGGGAGGGGCACCCAGGAAACAAGATCTACCAGGTATTTTTTAGATGTTTTCTTTTAGTCGAACAAAACACGGCAGACAGGCACGACGAATATCATACGTTTGTATCATACCTATATTAATAGACGATACTGGTAGACGATACAAATGAGCTACGAAGATCAATCAACCCCTTTAATACTCGGAGTATTGTTGTCGGTGTATTTTTACGAGCTCTCAAAATACGGCAGTGCGTGCTGGTGCATGTCGTGTATATCACAGGAGGTACGAGTACGTACTGTTTTATGTTTTTGTTGTATGTAGCCCTATTGACTAATGAGCTACGTATATTATAAAAAATGAGAATACACTCCAGCTATGAGATCGAAGATTTCGTCGAAACTCATCTTTGCAAGCTGTGTGTGATACTCCGATCGCGCGCATTACGAGTTGTGGGTCCTCATTAAGGATACAGGTCGGCGACTCCCCTTACAACTACAGTGTAGTTATCAGGGTCAACAGGGTGATTTTAGTCAGTCTGTGCGCGGAAACTATAAAACCCGTTTCTGAGGGGGCAAAATCTGACAGCTGTGGAGGGAAATGTATCCTTTTATCAATTGAATCTTGTAAGTCGAATAACCGGTGAGGGGGGGAGGCGGAGTTTTGAAGGACGTGGGGGCCTGGTTTTGATCAAAAGCGAGCGGGTTTGGAGGGGGGGGGAAAGGGGGGGCAATTTGTGCATGTAAGCTATAAATCCTTTCAAGGGGATAAATCTGACGGTTTTGGCACCAGTTTATTATTGGGGGGGGGGGGGGGGGGTTGGGGCGGGGGCGGGAGGGGGGGGCGTGTGGGGCAGCTCAATATGTGCGTGGAAACTATACATTATTTTGAGGGGATAAATGTGACGGTTTTGGAAATAATGCATCAGTTTATCATGTATATCCTGGGGTAAGTCGTACAATCAGTGAGTAAAGAGAGGGTGGAGTGCTCGAGGGGGTGGGGTTGGGATGGGTTGGGGGGGGGGGGGGGGGGGGGGGTAGGGGGGGGGGGCGGGGGGGGGGGGGGGGGGGGGCGGGGGAAGGAAAGGCTTTAGGTGAGGGGTTTGTTGTACGTGTGGTGCTAGGTCTAGGCGATGGTGCGGGTGATGGGGAAGACGTATATGAGGTATACTATACAAAGGTCAAAACCTTAGGGCCCACCGACGGAAACATTATCGAACAAAAGCTGACGATGGCCGCACCGATCTGTACTTATACCCGGCCCCGTAAGCAAGGCCGGGGTTGCTCGGGAAGGAGACGCATCCGCTGTGCAACATTGGGGTATGTGCTAATACGACACGATGGCGGCGTGGTGGTGCTTGCTGCTGACGCTGCTGCACGACGCAATGCTACACGCACGGTGGAGGTCCGACATCTTTTTTTTTCCGGAAACTCCTTCCTCGCTTGAGGAGGTCTTTGTTAGTGCCTGTGGGACTTAAGACGCAGAAATTAGTGAAAACGCGAAAATGACGATTTTACAACTCGGCCATAGAAGAAGCAATCCGAGTGGCTGCTGGTGTAGGAGATGTCCAACGCAGGAAGCTGCGTGAGGCAAGCGTGGGGCATGACGATACTCGGATAGCCTCAAGGGTTTTCCTAGACGCTTGAGCAGATCGCGCTCGTCGGTTCTAGCTCTGTAGGAATGGGCCCTAAAAAAGGGTTGAATTGAACTGATTTAGAGTAAAGTGGGAGTGCAACCCGACGGACTAGGTATACCAAAAAGTCATGTTGCTCCATAAGAAAGGATGGCATCCCGACGATTTTTGGTTATACATGGAACCCAGTCATGGTGAAAAATGGTTGTAGACCCGCTTGGGCTGGGTATATACCCAAAACGTCATGTTGCTTCGTAAAAACGAATGGCATCCTGACGAATTTGGGTTGACATGGAGCCCAGTCATGTGAGAAAAGTTGTTTCAGACGCTTGGACTAGGTACAACCAAAGAAATCATTTTGCCAAAAATGAGTAACGTTTCGACGATTTTGGATTATGTCTATGGAGCCCAGTCATTCAGGATATAGCTTCAGACCCATGGACTAGGTACACCAAAAAAATCGTTTTGCTAAAAACAATAATGACATTCCGACGATTTTGGATTAATACGGAGGATTCTTCAGAAAAATTGTTTAAGACCAATGCACTGGGTTAATACCAAAAAAAATATTTTGCTAAAAAAAGAATGACATTCCGACGATTGTTGATTAATATCGGGCCCCATTCAGAAAAATAGTTTAAAATCCATAGATAGATCAGGTACACCAAAAAAATATTTGTGCTAAAAAGAGAATGATCTCATTCTGACGACATTGGGTTAACGTTGAGCCCCGTCGTTTTTAAGATAGTTTCAGACCCATGGACTAGGTACACCTTTAAGTTATTTTGCTAAAAAAAAAAATCTACCATGGTATTCCGACCATTTTGGGTTAATATGAAGGATTATTCAGAAAAATGGTTCAAGATCCGTGGAGTAGGTACACCAAAAAATCATTTTCCAAAAGAAAAGAATGACGTTCCGACGATGCTGGGTTAATATGGAGCCCATTCAGAAAAATATTTCCAGATCCATGGACCAGGTACGCCAAAAATGATGATTCTAGAAAAACAATACATGTAGCATTGCGAGAATTTTGGGTTAATGTGGAGCCCGGTCATTCAGAAAATATTCCAGACCCATGGATTAGGTACACCGAAAAAAATCATTTTGCTAAGAAATAGTAGCATTTTGATGATTTTGGGTGAATAGGGAGGTCCGTCATTCAGAAAAGTAGTTTCAGATTCATGGACTATTTCGGTACACCAAAAAAATAATCTTGCTAAGAAATAAGTGCATTTCGACAATTTTGGGTTAATATGGGTATGAGGTTCGTCATATCAGAAAAATAGTTTCAGATTCAGGCTAGTCAGATTCATAGACTAGGTACACCAAGAAATAATTAAGCATGATCGCATAACGACGATGTTGGGTTAATACGGAAGGAGCCCAGTCGCCCAGAGAAATAGTTCCAGAGGTACACCAAGGATTTTTTTTTGCTAAATAAGGTTATGATCGCATTCCGACGATTCTGTTAAGAAATCCCGTCATTCGGGAAAATGGTTTTCAGCCCTTTTGGAGCCCATTACAGCGATAGCGAAACCATAAAATCTTTGATGTCATCAACCGTGTAGGTAGGAGCAATCGGTGTCACCGCTCAGCAGTAGGAGTAGGTCCGGGTGTCCTGCACATGTTGTGTTTTTTCACCATGGTTGGAACTAACCATGTGGATCCCTTGGAAGTCCATGCTACGCCCGTGTCGCGCGAGCCCTTGCGCTGTACTCCGGGCATCAACTCTCGTTGTCATCCCCCCATCACGCAGTGGTAGACGCTGGGGTCGTCGTTTTTTTTTTCGTCGTCGATTGTTTTCGCTGAGGTCTCGAAAAGTTGAGCAAAAGGTGCTTCGCGGATCCGTTGTGGCACTCGTCGCCGAACGCTCTTTCGAGACGGTCGACAATACCGTACCAGGTACTTGTTATAACAATGCCAGCATGAAAACCAACGCAAACAAAAATGTGTATAATGATTGCTAGTGCGTACGGTACATATCGACCATTTTCAAGATCAGACAAATGAACCCGGGTGCCAAGTTGTATTCCCCTTCCCCTTGTTGACCGACGCTTTTTTCGCTCTATGTGGTTTGGCACTCGCGAAGACGTGATGCACGCAGCATTATGATGCTCATGCTGCTGCGCGCTCTGGCTAGACGGCTGAATATATCGGACTTGTCGTGTGTTGGGTAGAGAGGTGTAAAAGTGTGGGCACATCACCGATCCCCACTGGATGATCTAGATCTGTCAGGGAAGATCTGTACGGTGTAGCTCGTGTTACCCGGTGGGAACCGTACGACCTCCATGATCTAGCACGTACTTCCTGGGTTGGATCTGTCCTCATAATATGCAGATCATGCACAAAATTTCATAACGGTAGCTACAATATCTATGGTACATGATCTACGGCAGATTATCTACGGTACATGATCTACGGTACATGATCTACGGTAGATTATCTATGGTAGATTATCTAGATCGTGATCTAGATCGTGATCTATCCGAGGCGTAGATGATCTGTGCGAGATGATTTAAATTATCCATTTCGTGATCTGTCCGAGGTATATATGATCTATGATCTAGATCGTGATCTGTCCGAGGTGTATATGATCTAGATCGTGATCTGTACGAGATGTAGATGATCTAGATCGTTATCTATCCGAGGTGTAGGTTATCTATATCATAATCTGTTCGAGGCGTAGATGATCTAGATCGTGATCTGTCGGAGATGTGGGTGATGTAGATCGTGATCTTTCCAAGATGTGTACACTTCGAAGTATGTGTACACGGGGCCCGACCTCAGGTGGTGCTGGTATTCTGCTGATCTTTCCACCAGTTGTTGTAAGTGCCTACTGCTGCTAGGTGATCAAATGGGAATCGGTTATCTATCGGACGTGTCGAGTTATCGCAGAACACACCCCTCCCCCACGTGAGAAGTCCAGCCTCGCCCAGCGTTACTGTTTTTTCTTGCGGTAGGTGTCATTCCTGTTCCTTGCTATGTACCTGGTAGGTGTCCTATACTGTAGAAGAATATAGGGGGTATACGATCTATACTGCTGTAGTATCCCCAAAGGGCTTGTACGTAAGGAACATTTTTTTGTTGTTTTCTGACTCCACGTGTATGACCATGACATTTTGGAGATCTGTGGTTGTGGCGCGGCGGATGTATGTGGGTATGCGTCTGATGCACGACGTGTTTCAGTTTTGTGTTTACCGGGTACCGTTTTGGTTTATGTGTTTTTTCTTTTTTTTTTCCTGAAGTGTTCTTCCACTTGAGAGTGATTGGACACCTGTCTTGTGATTATGGAGTAGAGTGTAGCGATGAGTTGATCTGACTACAACAGCAACGACCACGGCTATAACGATAACGACAACGACATGGACAACGACAACGATAGCGACAACGACAACGACAACAACGACAACGACAACGACAATGATAACGACAACGACCACACCACGACCACAACGACAACGACAGCAACAACAACAACAACAGCGACAACGACAATTACAACGACAAAGGCAACGGCAATGACAACTTCGCCGACAACGACAACGACAACGACAACCACGATAACGACAACGACAACGACAACGACAAAAAATATGATAATTGCAAGGATGTGTTTAGTGGTAGGGTTAACCCCTTTAGAGCCCCAATATCCCCCTATACCAATTCCGAGTAATTTGTACAAAACACGGGTTTCCAGTCGTAAAGGCGTTAAGCAATCAGCTCTGATACTCGGGTACCCCCAGAGTATGTACCCTGCTTAACACACCCTTGAAGTGACGCTTCGTGTTTCTTTCGCTTCCGATGGCTAACTCTGGCCCCCAGCGCACTGCGCCTGCTCTGGCCTCGCGACGCACTGTATGTGCGTACTGCGTTGGAGGGACAAGGAGTGCATGTGGCAGGCTTGCGCTGGTTGTTTTGTGGCCGTCCGCTGCATGAAGCAAGCACCCAGAAACTTTGAACTAGCAGCTGTCTGTTTGTTGTGGCCGTCCGCTGTATGAATGAAGCTCACAGACACTTGAACTAGCAGGCGTTTGTGTGCTGTGGCCGTCCGCTGCGTGAATGACGGGGCGAAGCTAGTGAGCTCACCTAACAAGTTGGCCGCCCGGATCTTTGGGGCGGTGGGCTGTTCGCGTTTGCGAGCAGAAAGCACGTCCTGGTCGGATAGAGGTACGGGCGGCGTAGACCCAACCCACCCCTTAACCCTAGCCCTAACCCTGACCCCAAACCGGACCCAAAACGGGCCAGAAAGGGGCGAGAAACGCGGCTGCGCCGCTTCAGGAAAATTATTTATTATTCCGATCTGCGGACCATCACATTCATAGCCCTCGGCCAATGAAAGAGCGTATATAACACCCTCCAAGACCCGGGCGGCCACATTGTTAGGTCTTCTGAAGCTAGTTGCAGAACTGCAGCACTAGTTGCAAACCGCACGATTTTCGATTCGCGCTTGCAAACTCACGGCCCCCCGGGTGGGATCAGGTTCCAGCCCAACCAGAAGCCTGTGCCCTATGACCTAGCCCCGAGATTATAGGCGGTGGGATTAGAGTTGGCCATTCAAACTCTATTCGGGTTGGTCCGACAACGCCTTTCACCCTCATACACAAGAGCCTTGGTAATAGCGTGTGGCTTGCAATTTTAGTGCTGCAGTTGTTTTGCAAGGAGTCATCGTTTCCGAACGAAGCACGCAGACACATGAACTCGTATATACTCGTAGCAGTTGTCCTGTTTATTGTGGCTGTCCGCTGCATGAATTGAGCACGCAGGCACTAAGCTCGTAGCAGTTGTCTGTTTATTGTGGCCGCTCGCTGCATGAATGAAGCACACATCGTGTACCTGGGAGAGTATATGTACCAGGTACATCGTACGCGATAGGAGCTTGAGAGGGGGAAAATGGCGAATGCGAGTGGCCATTACAGCATCAGTCACACGTACTTACATCCATATCAATATGATATTAATTGTTACCTGGTATATAATCACGCGGGCCGCTGGGTTAGGGGATGCCGGTTTTTATGTTTCTATGTTTCTATGTTGGAATCCGACGCAAGGAGTTAGCACGACACGCTCCCAAAACTTGTGTTCGGCTTTTACTGGTACGACGTACCCGTCAATTCTCGCAACTACTTCCGCATAATTGGACCTTTCTGTTTACAGAGAGCAAAATCAAGTCACATAATTTGGGTTTTTCTGCTTAAATAACCTTGACCCGAAAACCCCTCAACTCCTGCTGCCGCTCACACTGCCTGTTGCTTAGCCCTTGTCACACTGCCTGTTGTTTCAACCCTTGTCCCACTGCTGCAAGATTTTTTTCGTACCAATTCCGAGCAATTTTTTGCGCCCAGAACACGCAACCCCTGCCACCTGCCAGGTACACTGCATGCCTGCTGTTCACACTCAACCCACTTGCAAAATATGACGATCCCGTACAACTGTAATGCTAAGTAGCTTGTCGCTGAAAAAGTCGGAAAATAAAGGGGATACGATGGAGGTGACATGACCACTTTTTTTCTTAACACTACCCCTCAATTTGGGAGCTTAAGACCTCTCTAAGGCAAAAACGGGTTTGCTTGGAAAGAAAGACTGCTATAATATACCGGATGAAAAGATGCCATGTCCTAGGCAAACAACGGGAATCATGCAAAAAAAAATGGCCTATTTCTGATGATTTGGGGGTTAAGGAGCCCTGTCGTTCAGAAATCAATTCAGACGAAAAGTGCCACCTCTATCATTGCACGTGCCATTCCACCCTTTTAGCACCGCACTCCCCATATCGGGACAAAACACTTGGAACTGGACTAGAACGAATTTATGAGGGCTGGACTGGAAAAGGGGGTCACCCTCTTTTTCCACCGCGAAAATGATGCCGTGCTGTTAATGATTACAAACGCTATGTCCCCAAAAACGCCGACATGGAGTCCTGAACCAGAGGTGTTAATTGTTTTGCTTTTCTCTGGCGTTGTGCTGCACGCACAGCCATGCCCCCCACCCCCACCCCCTACCGCACCCGCGCGTTCTGGCTAATGTGGCACCCACTAGCAGAGGAAGAAGTAGCCGCAGCGAAAGAAGAGGATCCCTAACTTAACCCTAACCCTAGTCTTAGCCCTAACCCTAACCCTGCCCCTACCCTATCACTAACCCGCAGAGGAAGAAGAGGAGATGGAGGAGATGGTGCAAGATGGCCCGGCGGGGAAGGAGTGGGGTGGGCCGACGCGCGGGGGGGTGCTGGGCGAGCCGACGAGGTTCGGTGACTGGGAACGAAAGGGGAGGTGCTCGGACTTCTGAACCCCGGTGCGAGACACGGCACACGGCGATATGGCGGGGTCGCTAGCTGGTCGGTGCCTTGGGGCTAGATGTCAGGGAAATGGTTTATTTATAGCGTGACTACATCAACATTGTTATCATCATGATTACCGTCGTCATCGTCGCCCAATACCATCATCGTCACCATGATCATCATCGTCATCATCATGATCATGATCGTCGTGGTATAACAGTGGGGGTCTCCCAGTGAGGCGGTGGTGTGCGAAAGCAATATGACCGCCTTATAGAGGGAAGCCGCCTTATTCTTCCCACGTTATGAGTGCAATTCCCCAGCCGTGACCGCCTTAAATCGGGATACCGCCCTTACTCAGACCGCCGTATTGGGGGACCCCAACGGCATCATATGGGCTGTGATGGTGCCGGCATAGCTCTACGAAGGTAGGGTCATAGCCCTTTGACGGCACCGTCCTATGACGATATCACCATCGCGCTTTGACGGCACTGTCATGGCTCTTGGACGACAGCGTGACGAACCTTTGACGGCACCGCCACGGCTCTTTGACGGCGCCGCCATATCCCTTTTGCGGCACTGCCATAGCTCAGAGGTCTGTGCCAAAGATGCGCGAAGATGGGAATTTTCGCCACGGCTCTTTGACGGCACGGTCATATCCCTTTTGCGGCACTGTCATAGGTCACAGGTTTGTCCCAAAGACGCTAGAAGATGGGTATTTTCGAGCGCGTCAAGGCCACAATTGGCCTTCCTGTACTTATTTTAGGGTGTGCGGGTTGGAAGACGGGATGGATCTTTTTGTAACGCGACAAGGCCTCCATATGCTAGAATTTGCGTCGGGGGCTATCGGTCAAGGGGTGAAACCGCGGTCTCCTACGAGCATATTTTATCGATGTTAAGTGCAGGGGGCGGCGATCAGTCAAGGGGATCAAACCGCGGTCTCCGACAATAATTTTCGGTCGGGTTTAGTGTAGGGTGCGGTCAGTCAAGGGGCCAACCATGGTCTTGTCCTACCATCTATGGTCGGTTTTAATGTAAGGGGTCAAACCGCGGTCTTGTCCTAGCATTATTGGTTGGTTCTGGTATAGTATAGGAGGCGGTCAGTCAAGCGATCAAACCACGTCGAGGTCTTTTTGGCGTTACTTAACTAGTGTTAGTGTAGTGGCGGTAGATCAAAGGGTCAAACCGCCGTCTTGCTCTAGCATCTATGGCCGGTTTTAGTGTTAAGGGACAGTTAAGGGGTCAAACCGCGGTCTTGTCCCAGCACATATGGTCCTTTTTTGTATAGGGTGGTCAGTGAAGAGGTCAAACCGCGGCAAGGTCTCTTTTGTCCGTAAGATACTAGTGTTAGTGTAGGAGGTGGTCAATCAGGGGGTCAACCGCGGTCTTGTCCTAGCATACTTGGTTGGTTTCAGTACAGGGGGCGGTCAGTCACGGCGTCAAACCGCGTCAAGGTCTCTCTCGGCGTTAATGCACTAGTGTTAGTGTGCGGGGCCAGTCGAGGGATCAAAGCGCGGTCTTGTCCTAGAATATTTGGTCGGATTTAGTATAGGGGCGGTCAGTCAGTCAAGGAGTCAAACCGTGGTCTCTGTCATGGCATATTCGGCCGATGCCCGCATCCTCCAGCCTGATGGATGAATACTGGCTCCATTTATCACGATCAACCATTGGGGTGACTTTCTCGGCGAAGGGACTAGCCTGGCCCAAAAATCCGCCGCACGTACCCCGCTTGCAGACTTGGCTCTCAGAGGTTTTACGTACAAAGGTAGGGGGGTTGCGGAACCGACTATTAATACAATAGGCGTGGAATGTACCAACATGTACGCTATAGGGGAGACAGGCCTCTCCCTCTGATGCCGCTTTCTTTCTCTGCTCGCAGCTTGCCTGGGAAGGGTGTAGCGCTGGGCTTTTTTTCGAGAGACCGAAGACCTTGTGATCCTGTTGAGTGATCTCATCATCGGGGCCGGTATTTTGGAACAGTCTCTGCATCTTGTCGCTCGTGGTGTAACGCGCACGGCGTATCGAAGATTTCGTTATCCTGTTGTGATCTGATCATTGGGGCCGGTATTTTGCAACTCCGTCTCTGCATCTTGCTGCTGGTGGTGTAACGCGCGGCGGCATCAGTCAGCAGTTGGGTTGGGCGAGATCGGCACCCATCCATCAACAAGGTGTTCTATTGAATTTTGTTATTCCGTGGGGTGTTTTTTTCGTGCTTAATGAAACGCGGCGTGATTTCAGAGACGTCCAACATAGCTATAGGAGTATTAATAGTGAACGGTCTGGCAGTAGTAGGTAAGTTGTTGATGAGCCATTAATAGCTGTATTGTACGTGTGTGTATGCATGCCCTGGCTTGGCCCTGCGCATGTAATTCTTTGAGACCTGAGCCCGTGTTTTGCAGAACAACCTACTTTAGTGTAGTGTCGTATGTATTTTCCATGCCAGAGCCCGCGCTATGGAGGACACTTGAAGTTTGTGTGGGATAAGTTTTCCGTACCAGCAGCTTCAACTTCGTGCTCGTGTTTCGCAGGTCATCCGCTTAGCATCGGCACACCCTTATCGACCGCGTTCCTCGTTTGACGTTGATGTGGGAGGGGTGGGGATGGGGTTGGGTTGGGGGGGTGGAGTCGCGGCGGCGGGAGTTCTGCCTGTATTATCTCATGGACCAGGTGAATGCATGCATGCATGCATGTATTACTGCGTACGTTTTTTTCTCCGAATATGTTCGTGCCTGCATATAATACTGCATATTTATTTTTCTCTGGATATGTTCCTGCTTGCGAATGGGTCGCCCACCGATATTCCTCGAGAACTCGTGTATAAATTATGGACGCTGAGCTCGTACAAGGTGGATCCTACGCGGTAACTCTGACCCGTTTCAAGCACCGCGCGCACCCACGTGTGGATTAAAACTTTATTGTGGAACGCTTAGTATGCGCATTTGCAGTGGTGATGACATTTTCTTATACGAGGCAAATATTATTTCACGCTTGGCGCGTTTCGGTGACTTTCACGTACCGATATGTTCGGTATTTTAATATCTGCTTCACAGCATACGTGTTCTATTGGCTTCCACGTATTGGTGTGTGGGAGATTTGGTGCTTGCTTTGCTGTTCACCCGTCCAATTGACTTCTGGCTTGCAAGTTAGAGGTGTGGGAGTGGGTTGTGAAGCGCCACATCTTCGATGCATTCGCCAAATTCTCGGGATGGATTTAGTTGCACCTGATCTTTCCGTGAATCTGCATATATACGACCCTTCAGGGTGGGCTAGTGTTATGACATCCCCTCTCTCTCGTCGTGGCGTTATGATTAGTAGCGCAGTTGTCCCCTTTATATCTGGCAGGCGTTACGGCTCCGCCCCCCCTTTTGTCAGATGATATCCGGCGGATAGCATGCAACTAATACAGTTGTTGTAACGTTCATGCAACCCTCGTGTGAGTGGCCATTACGGAGCCAGAGGCACCCCTGAATAGCGCAGTAGTCGGTCCCTAGGTCCATATTGCCCCGATACTACTTTGCTGACGTCGGCAGGACGAAGAGGAAATACCATTACATGAAGGATATTATCCGGAGAATGTGAGGTTTTGCACGAGAGCAGCGCCGACGGATCCGATTTTGACCAGGTTTTGAGCCTTCCTCGAGATAGCTTGAGCTGGCGTCCACTTCTCGGGGCGCGTTGTTTCCTGGACGTGCGTCACCTTGCTCGCCCCTACCGACTCTGCCGGGAGCGGACTCGGCCGTTCCCGCTTCGTGTCGTGACGATCCCCGCCTAAATGTTTTTTTGGCGAACGGTTTGTTCCGAAAATGTGAAGTGCGTAGTCATACGATACGCACTAAAGCAAAACAGGCTGCCCCGAAAGCAAGCCGTTTGATGACAGTCGTTCGACGAACAGACACCAACAACAGTAGTAGTTTAAGATTGCCAAGTCGCGTGCTCTGCGAGCCTCAGGCGAACACTTTCATTTTTTTTTGCAGCTTGCTTAAAAAGAAAAAGTTTGTTGACAGTAGTTCGACGAAGGCACGAACTGCTTATTATATTCCCGAATCGAGTCTCGCGGTGAAATGCTTCTTTTATTTGCAGACATAACGTGTGCGAAAGTAAGTTTTTTCGGGTTCACTTTGCTTTGGGTTCGAGCCTCGGAGTGTATCCAATACTATTTTACTTTTTGTTTTGTTTGTCTCTATTTTTTTTGCCTCTTTTTTTTGGTTCCGCACGCGTACCGGCTCAAAGATTAACAGAATCTTGTGCATGGTATCATACTTTTTCTGTTTTGAGGATTTCCTCCCATTGCTGGTTAACATATACTTTCTTCTGGGCATGCTAATAATGTTTGCTGTACGTAGTCGACATTATCGGGGGGAAAACATAGTAACAACAATAGTAATGCAGGAAGATGATTTGACCCGTAAGTTATGAGCTGGGCTTTTCGCGGATAGGATGACCGCTCGCGGGGGCCGGATCGGATTAGGGTGATTTAGCCCGACCCGTGATATTTGAAAACCTCCTCCTGACCCGACCCGACCCGATCCGGAAGATTTCGAACATCTCCTTGTGACGCGACACGACCCGACCCGCGATTTTGTTAAACCTCCAGACCCGAACCGCGGGTCGGGTCATGACCCGTGACAAAGCCCTGGTTACGACTGCCATAACCTGTCTTAAGAGCATCACCCCCCCCCCCCCTCCTGCGTACCTGAGTAGGACTCACATAGTAGGAGGATGTGGAATATTCAAGGAGGAACGGGATGCGTTAGAGGAGGGGATGTGGAGAAATTAGACGTATGTGACATGGAAGACTTTGGTAGACTAGAGAGTAGCGCGAAAACGATCGCTATCCTAGGAGATAGATGGTGGCCTCAGACGGCGAAACAGGACGGGCCCCGGATAGGATAATAAGCAAACTGTTTCTTCTATGTAGGATATAGAAGAAGCGTAATGAACGCCCAAATGTTGGAGGTGTCTCGATTGGGAGTAGGAACGGTGCTCCGTCTCAAAAGGGATGGGTAGTCAATGGTCAAATGACTGAGTAAGGCAAGCAACGAATGTGTATCCCCCCCCCCCCCCCCTCCTACCGCAAAGGTTAACGGACAATGTCACAATAAACAAAATGATGAAAAAAAAAACTCGCATCCTCCTCCCCCCCCCCCCCCCCCCCCCCCCCTCAAACACACACCCCTCCCCCACTGGTGATGCGCGCGATCGGATTATTAGTCTACACACAGCTTGCAAAGATGAGTTTCGACGACATGTTCGATCTCACAGGTCTGGTTGGAGTGTATTTCTATTTTTATAACAACAAATGAGTGCTCGCTTCGTACTGTTTTAATTTGTGAATACATATGAATATACATACCTCTCTAAATTAACGGAAGATATATACTACTACCTTGCGATCGTTCGAACAGTCAAGTTCGTAGTACCTGGTAATGAGTGTTCTGTCTTACGGTTAAGACGGCTACTCCTCTTTGCACGACGCACTTGCAAATAATAACGTGCACGACTCGCACCGCCTCCAGAACCGCACACCCAAAAACTCATTTCGACACTTGAAACAGCAGCGCAAACACCACAGAGCATAAGACCATTGCACTAGGCCACACAGCACGCGCAAAGGTAGACAACACAGCGGACCACACACAGCAGACACGCAGACCACACAGCAGGCATGTCCTGATGGATCTTGCCGGGAGAATGGTCGTGCATTCAGAGAGTAACAGCAGTGCCGTCGATGTCGAGAGGATGCGTACATGTATATGGGCAATTATACGGCAGGCGGCACGTGTGTTTGCCCTCTCACTCGAATTTTACTCGCGATAATGTATTGCTATGTGGTGCCGACATGATGAAGCACTCGAAAATAGTCGTGCTTGCGTACTCGCTAGCGCGTACGACGCGTACGAGGAGCAGAATTGTAGCCGTACGTAGAAAGAAGGGGGCAGCATCACCCACACTCGGACTCGTACGTGCTCTCTTATCTGAGAGCAAGAGGGTTGAAAATCTAAATCTACGAGATCTCAACAGCAGGAGCAATAAAGTGAAAGTAATATATAGAGTTTCGACAAAATTTCCGATCTCACAGCTGGAGAGTATTTTAATTTTTATAATTGATATAAACAATCGTCCGGGATATTTATGGGAACTTCTCCTGCACCGGATTTAGCGAACGATTTTGCATTTATTATGCATGAGTTCAAATTCTTAAAAGTTACCTAGCATGATAGATGAATTTGAACATGCGGAGAATAATGGTAATGAAGCCCTGTATCCGTATACATTCATGTGTGTGTGTTCTTCACATTAAACCGTTCTTCTACTCGTCGACATCCAGCACACCCAGTGTCCGTACTGATTCTTCACCCTAGAAAGATCAGCTCTGTGGTCACAAGCTACGACACAGAGATAATGCATCGTAATGCATTCGACAACGCAATGTCATGCCCTAGTACTGGGTACGACAGGCACAACATACATACGTCAGCAACAGAAATACATTGGAAGAGAGAAATACGAAATAAACAAAAACAAAAACCTTCATAGAACAGTATGAAAACAATACGAAAAGGTTTATGGATTATATTGTTCCAGTTTCATTAGGATCACAGAGTAATGGTCCAAGTTTTAAAGAAATTGTACACAATAAAGGAGAGGGTTATGACCTTCGGGAACCGAAAGCGGCGTAACCCGTGGTTTGTTTGGACGCGAAAGAATTTAGGGTTTTTGTTCCATGCTCTGGTAACGGTCCACCACACGGTAGTTGGTGGCCATCACTCTTCGGTTGACTCGCGCAGCTAGGTAAGCCCGCACGTCGGAGGGCAAGGGACGGTACCGTGTAGGCTGTGCGACCAGAGAAGAGGCAAGTGTTAGTAGCCGGCCAGCGACCCAGCATTAGGTCGGCTCTCGTGATATTTCTCTTCGGTTGACTCGCGCAGCTAGGTAAGCCCGCACGTCGGAGGGCAAGGGACGGTACCGTGTAGGCTGTGCGACCAGAGAAGAGGCAAGTGTTAGTAGCCGTGATATTTCTGTCGTTTGTGTCTATTTCTCCGGACGTGCTTGACGAGAATTTGGTTATGTTTGTCGGTCACATCCCAGCGACAAACCGAAAGGAGTGGGCTGCAATACATTATCACGCAGATAGTATATACAGCGCCCTGGTCCTGCAGGTGACGAGCCAAATATGTAAGAAATGCAGAATGTCTACCTGGTACTCCGTCGAGTCAGGCGTTGGACAGTATTTCACCGGTAATAAAAAGTGAGAAGATAGACGCATAATACTTACCCAGTCTCCGTCGAGACGGGCAGACGGGTGTTGACTTATGACGACGTTATTGTTTGTACCCCCCCCTTCATGCTCGAATTGAGAAACCAAAGACAGGATACCTATACCTCGTCTCCGTCGAGGCAGGCATTTGGTTATTGCTGTACGCGACCGCCGGTCTCTCGGCTTCGCAGGTTTCGCGTACAATCGATGGGTCATGGTTTCAGGTGGGGTTGATACAGAATACGTACCTAGTCTACGTTGAGAGGGGCGCTGATTTACGTCGCCAATTATTTGTACCCGCCTTCATGCTCGAATTGAGAAACCAAAGACAGAATACCTACACCTCGTCTCCGTCGAGACAGGCGTTTAGTTATTGCTGTATGCGACCGCCGGTATCACGGCTTCGCATGTTTCGCGTACAATCGATGGGTCATGGTTTCAGGTGGGGTTGAGGCAGAATACGTACCCAGTCTCCGTTGAGACGGGCGATGATTTATGTCTCCAATTATTTGTACCCCCCCTTCATGCTCGAATTGAGAAACCAAAGACAGGATAACTACACCTCGTCTCCGTCGAGACAGGCGTTCATTTATTGCTGCATGCGACCGCCGGTATCACGGCTTCGCATATTTCGCGTACAATCGATGGGTCATGGTCTCAGGTGTGTTGCGGTAGATTGGTCTCTCGGGGTGCTCTCCCTCCCAAGTCACAGACACAATAATAACCAAGCAATTCGAAAGATATCAAACAAATGGTGGAATGTACCCGGCGTAAGTTGAAGATGTTTGACGGAGAAGAAATAGAAAACCCTGTATCTATTGTCAAGGAACAAGCAGGTAGCACAGCAGTTAGTACATTTCCTGGATATATATGGAGATTTTACAAAGTACGCCTGGGGTTTCGCAAATTAAAATGTATGATAAACGAGACCACATGGAAACGTTGGAGGATTACCAAAAATATCCTCATATAGAAACTAGATCGTCTAATAGTTGTAAGTACGCCACCCTCCATTGCCAGCTATGTAGATTTGCAATTAGATTTTTCAGAAATTGAATTTTTCTAAAATGTAGCAGCAAAACTAGTGAAGGATATGATCAATAATGGGTATAATAGAGTGAACTTGAGGAATAAATTACACAGCTTTGAAAGTTCCTTCGATAGATCACCTATCACAAGAACTATAACGGGAGTAAAAAGTCCAAGTGTTCGTGATAAATACTAAGTATTGGTTTACAGTGGAAACGGAGATTTGGAATCACATAGACCACGGAAGATATGAACAGGAAAAGGGGATTGGACGGAAGACAGAGAAGTTTAGAAACTACTGTATGAAATACTTTAAAATAATGGTACGGTCAATGGTGATAGTATGGTTGTTGACACAACTGGCTTTATTGTTGCTATGGTTGTTGCAGCTATTGCTGTTATGATGGTGACTGTTATTACTATTGTTAATGGTATGTTGTTTTTCGTATTTCTGTTACGTGTGATTGTCATCATCGTTATAGTTGTTCTGGTTTCATTGTTGTTATGGTTGTGATTGTCGTTGCTTTTGTTGCTGTTAAGTTGGTGGTGTTCTTGTACTTGTTGCTATTGTTATTGTTGTTATTATTGTTATAATTGCTGTTATAATTTCTGTGGTCTGTTGTTGCTGTGGTTACATCTGTTGATGATTTTATGGTTGTTATTGTTATTTAGAAAAATGTAGATTTATCCAAAGGTTAACGGAGGAATGAAGTTATAAAAACAAACGAGATTAAACGACTGTTGTAATACAGCATCCATGATCCACTGATGGAATATATCATACATCAAACCCCTTAAAACTATCTCCTATTTGTAGCGCCTAAGTTAAAAAAAAAAAAAATCATAACATAGTACAATCAAGGAAGGTATTATATACCAATATTCCTGAGAATATTAGTGCATTATACCTGAATTGACCGTGAGGGGGAACATTGAAAACCCAAATGTCCCTCACGATTTGGTTAGGAGATACAAAATGATGCATTCCCAACATCTAAGATAAACTCTAACTTATTTATTTCTCAACAGAACCAACCTCAAGATTGGTAAATGTATGTACTTACCAACAAAACCAACCTCAAGCTTGCGAAAATCAATAATAAATAACAACATTATGACTGCTGTCCCAAATTATTTACCTCTTACTGTCTAGTACGTACCCATGAAACATAGCCGTGAAACGGATGAACCAATCCTTTTGTGTTTCCGTTTCGTACACGTGTACTGCAATCAAGATCATGGAAAAACAACTACACAAAAAATAAGCAATGCACTTGTACATTTAGTCAGTATTGGTTCCTTGCTTCAAGCTTCGTTGTGTGCGGAATCAAAGCTTTGAGCGCTCAGCCTTTTGTGCTTTAGTACCGTCCGGTAGTGACTGAGGGGAACCAGGGAGCTTTAGTGACATGTTCAAGCGCATTGCTAAGCTGTTCACGTGCTGAAAAACTGAAAGACTTCCTTGATCTGCGGCAAACATACAGGTGAACATTTGGAAATGAAGGAGTTTAGTGTACGAGTGAATAGAACTGAAAAGAAGTGCGGTCCAAGAAAAACGAGAATGACATGTCATGGATG
This sequence comes from Undaria pinnatifida, assembly GCA_012845835.1. Lineage (NCBI taxonomy): Eukaryota > Phaeophyceae > Laminariales > Alariaceae > Undaria > Undaria pinnatifida. The sequence continues at coordinate 13,774,060 of JABAKD010000027.1, forward strand.
GGGTACAAGCATTCATATTGGAGCGACCATAACAAGTCAAGAAGGACGGGATGGACTGGATATACACTGCTGCTGTGCACTGCCTATACAAGGGAAGTACCGTGAGTATACCACAACATGCTGATGATGCTCACTAGTCATGCTCACAACTCGTCGGCTCACAAGTCATGCCCACAACTCGTTGATTTTCCATGATGAGTGGTGCACTTCCAATTCATCGACTCTTCATATGACCTGACTCCGTAACCTAGTGCAAAAAGCCAGTGTAATTAACAGGTGAAAAAAATTATTCCCCATGCGCAGGGAATTAACTGCGCATTTTTTTCATGAATGACATGACTCAGTAATATAAATGGTATCATATGAAGATTAATATTTAGTGCGATCAGTTACTGCTGCTGTGAACAAAAATCTTTCGTACTATAGAATTAAACCGATATAATGAGAGAGCGGAAATAGGGTCATTTATAAAAACATAATTTGTCTTCACACGCACATGATATATGTATGTAGTTAATATGTTAGGGTGAAAGCGTATCAATTTAAAACCGTGGGTTCGAGTTTCACAGACTCCCGTTTTTTTCTCTCAGGGCGGGACTTTTACATGATATCTAGTAGATCATTACTACTGTCTTCATACTCCCGACGTATACCAAAACCCGCCGTTATAGTACAGAAGACAAAAGAATAAGACCACCCCCCCATTGTAGAGAAAACTTACCTACGCACTTAATTAACCACAAGTATCAACAACCCTGACCAAGCCATCCATCCGCAAACCATCCACCATAATATGATAGAGCAATATAGTATAGTGGAAACTACAGATAGATATAAATGTATAAAATAGATGTGATGTTAGATCTAGCTCAAAATTCCCCACCTGAAAAAGTAAAAATGCCAATACACCAATCATTTTAGAGGAGAAAAACATTTTTTTTACAAAAGAACAGGACCCCTCCCATTAAGATTTTTTTTCGCCCACATAGTATATTTCAAGTGCCAACAAGCAGCTCGAAAAGATGAGTATTGACCCGAAATTCGTCGAGCTCACAGCTGGCGTCCTGAAAATATTTTTATGAAATGTTAGAGTGACAGCGTATCAATAAACCCGTGGGTTCGAGTCCCACAGAGTCATTTTTTTTTTGGGGGGGGGGAGTAGCATTAAATTAGACTTTTATTCTCGAATGCTGTATTAATATTAACATAAATATTAGATAGCTAGTAGTCTAATACTCTATATTTTATTATTATTTCATTTGCCATCTGACAATCAATGTATGTAGCGTGAGTGTCAAAAACCATGAACATGATGAAAGAACACAAAATCCAGATGAAAGCGTGAAACGATGTTTCCAACAACCAAAAACCACGAATACTAGATGTACCTCCAATTTTCATGGCCCTGCCCCCTCCAGCCGCAAGGGCCAAGTCCTCCCCCCCATATTGGTACTCCTCCCGATAACAAAGCGGGGGAAAAAACAAAATAAACCACCCAGTAGCACCATACATATGATAGAGCTGTATAGTGGAAACTACAACAAACAGTAATGAATTTATAAAATAGATATGATGCTAGATCTAGCTCAAAATTCCCCATCTAAAGTAAAAAAACCAACACCAACCATTAGAGTGAGTGGTGGAGAAAAAACAAAACATACGTAAAGTTCCAATAAAAAACTCACCCGCACGTCCGCATATTACAAGTACCAACAACGCAGCTTGCAAAGATGAGTATTGACCCGAAATCCGTCCAACTCACGGCTGACGTCCTTACTAAAATATTTTTTTATAAAACAGTAGAACAGAGCAGATACCGTCGCAATGGATATTTATCCCTTGAGAGCTCTACAACAACAGCTCTAATTTTTTTTTCAAGCTCTAATTGTTGCGGGGAGTATAATTCAATCCATTATTATTGTTGTACCACTGTAACACTTGTACCCACAGCAGCAGCTTAGCATCAGCAGCAAGCAGCAGCCAGCAAGGCCTTGCAGCCACGGGTCAAGCCATCCCTGCCACCACCACCACCTGGTTGTCCACCATCATCCCCAAGGTCGGTACGGTTACCAATCCCGCCTAGGTGCGGTATATGCGCGGGCAGTGCCGTGTAGTATCTATCTTGGTCTGTGCCTGTTTGTGTTCCTGCGCTGCGTTATGCCGCCCCCCCGCCGCCGCCGTCTTTTTTTATAAAAGAAAGCTGGCATGGTCTGTCTCCGAAACAAAATATATATGTCAACCCAAAAAGCATCCGTTTCATCGGGGTTCTCTGAGATTTTTAACGATTGACCGTGGGGACTGACCACACATCACCGAGGCAGGTGGGTGCGTGACGTGAAACCAGACACATGTGCGGAGATGGCACTTGCTCGTCGTGTCATATGCGATATATGGACAGAGCAGTCACAGCGCACGGAAAAAATTCCGTATGTACGCGACATGACTGTAAAATAAAAGTAAATGGAAAGAAAGATGAGGATGGGCTAATAATTCTGAAGAAAAAAAAACGCTTTCTGACGACGTGATTCTTCCGGCAAAATCCATCAGGGACGTGCCTGCTGTGTGGACTGCGTGTCTGCCGTGTGGTCTGCTGTGTTGTCTGCTTTTTTTGCGCGTGTTGTGTGGCCTGGTGCGATGGTCTAAAATGCTCTGTGGTGTTTGCGCCGCTGTTTCAGGTTTCGGAATGGGTTTCTGGGTGTGTGGTTCTGGAGGCGGCTCGAGTCGTGCACGTTATTATTTGCAAGTGCGTCGTGCAAAGAGGGGCAGCCGTCTTACGGTTGCTTGACCGATGTCCGAAATCCCATGATGACACCGGCACAACGCCCCCCCTCCCCTCCATGATGAGATAGGGGGCCTCATTTATTGTTCTTGTTTTTTCATTTTTTTTCTTGTTCCGCTCTCTCATCTATTTTTATCTTCGCAACTCTTCTTCCTGCTACTTCTCCGTCTCTACTATTATTAGACATAACTCAGATCCGAGAAGCAGGGGCTCTTCTCCCCCCTCCCCGCCTTCTCCCCCCTCCCCGCCTTCTCCCCACTTCTGCTGTGCGTGCCTGTGCCTTCATTGCGAAAAAGGCTTCAGCCCGTTTTCTTCTCTCCTCGTCGATTCTTATCCAACTGCGTACGTACCAGGCACATGTCTTATGGTATGTTGATAATAATATAGCCACAACTAAACGGTAGTCGTCACATCCGAATCGTTTTTTTTTTTTTTTTAATTTGTTCCTTCCTTGGTTAGTCTAGTCGTTTATTTTTTTTTATTTTTTTTAAACTGGGGTGCCCGATTGTTTCGTGTGCTGGCTATACTTGCATAATTTCGTTTCGTGCCCGCCATCTTGGCCTTGCACATGACCAAATCACTTTGTTGTTTGTTGCATTTGAATCGTGTACCTCTGTCTGTCTCGTAGGTGGTGACCACAGGGCTCATCTCTGTATAGATAGATAGGGCATCATCGGCACGGATAATGGTTGTGCTGGATGTACATGGCTGAAAATATCAGTTTCATGTGAAGAACGCACACCTGGAATTTTTTTTTTTTTAGGTCAGTTTCGTGAGTTCGAGCCCCGCCGAGAGGATACTCGTATAAATTCGTTGGGACTTTTTCTTGTGCACAAATTGACTTGCGGAAAGCGCGAGAGCGTGAGTGAATTAGCAACACTCGATGAAAAATCGACAAGCAGAGGGATTGCTGAACCCTATGCGCGCGATAAAAGTTGAAGGCAAGAACCGGGGGGAAATAAGGGACGACACCTGTGACCACGGCTTGTCCAGAAGCTGGAAAGTAAAAATGTGCAAAAAAAAAAAAAAAAAAAAAAAATACTCCACGGCTAGTACGAGGTACTAAATATTATTAATACTACCAAAAATACGTACACTGTAACCTAACGGGATCCAAACAACATCGAAACAATATTCGACTATATGTGTACGTATAGCCTACACTCTACTTGTTGTTTTCGATCACTAAGATACACTACAACGAACAGCTGTGCGAGATCGAATATTTCGTCGAAACTCATCCTTGCAAGCTGTGTGTGATACTCCAATCGCGCGTATTACTGGATGTGTGCCCTCGCCAAGGATGTAGGTCGGCGACTCCCCTTGGAACTACAGTGCAGCTTGTACCAGGGTCAACAGGGTGAGACGTTAATCAATCTGTGCGCGGAAACAAGAAAACCCGTTTTTGAGGGAGACAAAATCTGACGGCGCTGTGGAATGCATCATCATTCATTCGGTTTATTATGTATACACCGTATGTAGTCGTATGACCGATGAGGGGAGGGCGGGTTTTTTATAGGGGGGGGGATTCCCGCATTTGTAGGTGGCATAAATCAATAGGAGGAGCTTACTATACTCGTGGTGCTATAGGTGTAGGCGATATGGGGGGGGTTGTTTGGGGACGGGGAGGAGGTTAATTGGAACTTGAAGACGACCATACACCTGAATTGGAGCTACTGCGTGGATGGCTCGAAAGGTAAATAGGTGTCGTGGGTATAGTGTTTATAATTCTGGCCCGGGTTTTCAGTTTTGCTGGGCTGGCGGGGGAGGGGGGAGGGTGTTTGTGGGTGTATCAGGGGGGTGCGGGGTGGGGGGGGGGGGGGGGGGGGGGGGGGCGGAGGTGGATGTGCGAGCAAAAGATTCTACTTGTGCGTGCTAAATGCAGATGCCCTGTAGACTAGTCTATATCTTCCACCTGTAAATCTTCGCATTTATTCTGTCTTCTTCTCTCCCTGTATAGTCTAGACGTAACTCAAACCCGGGCTCACTAACCGGGCTCTTCTTCCCCCCTCCCCACTACACGGCACACGACGCGCCTTCGTTTTTGTCGCCAGAAGGACTCAGCATTTTTTCCCCGCGCCGACTCCGGGTCGAATCAGTCGTGTTTGTACCCAAGCTACAAAGCGCTCTCGGCAGTTGTTATTGGTGTGCCTGGAAAAGCAAAAAACCTCCACGACCAGATTGGAAAACCATGATTAAAACCTTAAAAGTTGGTCGTCGTCGTCGTAGTAGTAGTAGTAGTAGTAGTAGTGTTCGAGGTTAACCACTACCAGACCACCGGGGCGACCGGCAGTAGTAGGTTAGTCCCTTTATAGTGCCGGTATGTGCACTATAGAGGGAACAACCGGCACTATAGCGGAAATGGGCACTACTACTCCTTCGCATATTGCCACTCCTTTTGTTTCCATCTGCGCCAAGCGATGATGATTTCACAGGCACTATAGCGGACAACCGGCACTATGGAGGGATCACTACTGTTGTTGTTGTTGTCGTCGTTGTTGTTGTTGTTGTTGTTTGTTGTTGTTGTTGTTGTTGTCGTTGTTGTTGTTGTTGTTGTTGTTGTCGATGCTATCGGCGTTGTCGTTGTCGTTGTCGTTGTTGTTGCTGTTGCTGTTGTTGTTCTACCGTATTGTTTTGTACAGTATATCAACCGCGGCTCGACGACGGGGCCAATCCAGACAAAACGGGACAATACGCGAGTTCAATTGCCCCCTCATCGGGGACGTGGTTCGCTTCAAATCCCGGAGGGAGGTGGATGTCGCGAGGAGAGGAGAGCAGGGGGGGGGGGAACTCTTGAAAAGTCAATCAAGAGACCAAGCCTAACCACCGACCCGGAACCGCGCAAGCAAGAACAAGCAACCCCCCCCTGGTAACACCGACCAGCCCCCAGACGTGCTTGCAACTCAGTTTATCTTTTGGTATAATAATCAACTTGCTTGGTGAATATATAGTCCGTAAATATTATCGAGTGAGGAATATGTCAATACTAGCGTATACACTTAAACTTTGTTCGTGTATATGTATGAGATGTGTGTGCGATCACGGGGAGAGAAACGGGGGGACCAGGGGGGGGGGCGGGGGAGTCGGAGGTCTTTCGCCCTTTAGCCATTGCTAGAATGTATGCGATACCGGTCCGGTAGAGATATGTTATTATTATTATTGGTGCTCATAAATTATTTAACTCATCATCATCGCCATGCGCAGTCGGTCGTGTGGTCCGGCGGTAACAGGTGTGATATCCCTTTAGCGCGGTGTCCCGGGTTAGTGCAGTGGGACAAGCCCTTTCGATTTGTCGCAAGAGTCATCACACGGTAGTAGTCGAAGAGGTTTTGCATTTTATCGGAGGCCAAACGCTTCTGGCCGGTCTTTGAGAAGCTCTCCTCAAAAGTGGGCAACTGACTGGAGGGCTATACATATATATATGTAGGTGCTGATACTTTCGTGAGTATATATTATATACCAGGTACGAAGCATATGTTTATTTTATGATAGACTAAGTCTTGGTCGGGGTGCACGATCGAATAATGCCTTCGAAAATCACAGTTCGTCCGGGTGAGAAATTTCGTTGAAATCCTCACGTTAAGACTCGTCCTACGGTAGCCCGCCCCAGCTTTTCTTTGGCGAAGTCGCCGGTTTCAAAACCAGCTCCCGGGTGTCGTGTCTCCTGAAATACGTTGTCCCTTCAAAACCCCGACGTCATCGATCGATAGGCCTTTGAAGCAGACAAGAAAATGTATGATGATAGATACTTTGTTTTCAAGTGCGTCCCTTCCATGTGTCGAGCAGCCATCGAATGTTCGCCGAAGAAAATCGCTGGCCTTAGCGGGGGCTATCGTAGTAGAATCAGTCTTGAGAGCCCAACAACAAAAAAAATCCGCTTCACTCACACTCCTATCGTGGAATGACTCACTACTATCATAGAGTCGTTCTTATAATGTGATACATTCGTCACCAAGTGCAAAGCGGAGCCCCCCCCCCCCTCCACGCAAACAGGGAGTTCCGCGCACGGACATTGCTATCATCGAGGCGTGAGGACTTCCGAGATGCTCGTACGGCATCGGAGTATCCCAAGAACAAAGCGATATTGCTCGGAGTCGCGTTTGATGCTGGCCCGCAAGCGAGGGGCAGGGGTCCACATGCAGACAGACACAGCGCTATTGGGAGGATGAATTCCTGAACAAAAAAGGGGGGGGAGGGGGGGGGGGGGAAGGACCCACCTTTGTTTCATCGCGTTCGCTCGCGTTTACCAGAGTCATACAGAGCCTCAGACTGATTCTACGATAGCCCCTCCCCAAAAAACAGCGATTTTTTCGAACGAAGGTTTCACGACTTCTCGGCACAAGGAAGAGTGGTATGAAAACGTAATCGTCAGTGAAAAAAAAAAACTTGCTTGCAAAGGACCGCTACTAGTAGTTCTAGTAGTATCGATCGATTACCGTCGGGATGGCAAGGGGCATCGTATTTTCGGGAGTCATGGTCGGGAGTTTGGTTTCAAAACCGGTGAATTTCGTCAAATAAAATGTTAGCGTTTGGGGGGGGCTACCGTGGTAAGACCCCTCAATCGGGCATAATAGGCGTACCGTTGGAGAGCTCGCCTGGAAGGTGGCGACGACGCCTTCCTTTTTAGTGCTTGTGATTCCATTCCCTGATAACAGTGGATCTCCATACTAGTACTAGTACTAGTACCAACAGCACTATCTAATGGTGCTATTGCGGGGGACCCTAGTAAACAGGACCTACGGTGGAGACAATAACCTATATATTCATCTATTTTTACTAACAATGTTTGGTCCTATTTACTATCGTCCTCCGTAATAATAGTAATAGAGCGCACTGCAGTACCCCAGTCCCAGTTTAGTGCGGTGATATTGTCGTCCCCTGGCAAAGAGGCACCGCACTACGGAGGGACACCGCACTCGACTGACCGTAGACTAAGCTATATAGTCTATATATATAATTCGCCAGAGTAATAAACACTCCCACGCACTGGATGCCACCTCGTTATCTTTCTAGAGCCATCCATGCCGCTGCTGCAATTCCCCCCCCCCCCCCCCCGCCCCCAACGCCCCCTCCTTCCCCACCACCCGCACCATCGCCTAGACCTAGCACCACGTGCATAGCAAACCCCTGCATATATGCGACCTAAAGCCCTTTCGCCCCCCCCCCCCCCACCTCCCCCCCCCCCCCCCACCTCCCCCACCCCACCCCACCCCCACCCCCTCGAACACTCCGCCCTCTACTCACTGGTTGCACGACTTACAGGATATACATGATAAACTGATGCATTCTTTCCGAAACCGTCAGATTTATCCCCTTAAAGGATGTATAGTTTCAACGCACAGATTGAGCTGCCCCGCCCGACCCGCCCCCCGCCCCCCCCATGATAAACTGGTGCATTCTTTCCGAAACCGTCAGATTTATCCCCGTGAAGGAATTATAGTTTCCACGCACAAACTGAGCTGCCCCCCCCCCTTCTCCCCCCCCACCCCCGCTCGCTTTTGATCAAAACCAGGCCCCCACGTCCTTAAAAACTCCGCCCTCCCCTCACCGGTTATTCGACTTACAGTATTCACTTGGTAAACTGATGCATTTCCTTCCACAGCTGCTGTCAGATTTTGCCCCCCTCAGAAACGGGTTTTATAGTTTCCGCGCACAGACTGCCTAACATCACCCTGTTGACCCTGATAGCTACACTGTAGCTGCAAGGGGAGTCGCCGACCTATATCCTTAATGAGGACACACAACCCGTAATACGCGCGATCGGAGTATCACACACAGCTTGCAAAGATGAGTCTCGACAAATTATTCGATCTCACAGCTGAACTGTACTTTTATTTTTATAATATACAATCCGTTAATTTTTGTGGACTGGGCGGTGTTTCTTACTTGCCGGACTACTTTAGTGCGCGGTGGCTAATTAATTGGTTTTCCTTCAGAATTTTTCAAGAATTTGTCGCCCCAGACACCCCTCCCCCCCCCCCCCCCCGCCCGAGATTCCAAGTTAACCACAACCCGAAGGAGAATGGCAAAAAGATATGTGTGTTGGGCGCCCGGGCAGTCTTTTTTCGCCGCCTCACACCAAAAATGGTCGCCAGGAAAAAAATGACCGGAGCGCTGTAATCGCAGAGGACAATTTACAGAAAAAACAAAAGAGCTTCTTTTCCCGTTTTTTTTTCCCATTCATTATCCTTTTTAGATCACTTGGTTTTAGAGACTCTCCTCTTTCCGGCGTGAGGGCGTCTCAAAAAACCAAATGATCTAAAAATGGGGAGAAAAAAAAATGCCAAAAAAAAAAGCTTTCTCTTCTCTTCTTCTAAATCGTCCTGCGATCACAGCGCTTCCTCTCCGGTTTTCCACCCTGATCGTTTTTCATGAGAGGTGTAAACTGCTGCATTTTCAATTACCACGCCCCCCGGTGTTCTCCACATTAATAAACTGATGTTTCCAGCCCGTCTACCTACATAGTGCGTGTGAGCAGAACAACCAGTGTCCGTGCCAATGTCTCATCCCAGCGCGACGGGCTATCTATCTATGTATGTGGCCGCAAACTACTCCTACGAGACAGAGATAATAAGAGATACAAATCGCAAATACAGCAAAAAAAAAGGGTGTGTGATTTTGTGATTTGTGATTAGGCCATGCATGCAACAATATCAACCGCAACGAACACACATTTTAATACTATGATTGACATAGTAATATATTTTGTTTTTAGATATTCAACATGCATACGCCCGTTCATACATATTTAATAATATATACGTCGTACATGGACAGTTAGCACTCCGTCGACACAAAAAAAGGACGAGCGGAGGGCGGATGGACAAGTATCATGAAGTCGTTTATGTACCGGATTCATTCATATTGCGGGATATGTCTTGTGGCGAGCGATGCCACACGCAGCAACAAAAAGCGTCTCGAAAAAATGAACTGCTGCTACTTGAGGAGTTTTCGTGGGAGCACCGAATTTTTTGTTTTTGGCGTATACCGTAATGCATGAATACATGATACGGTGCATTTCGACAGGATAATCGCGTTTGAGCAGCAGTACGCACCTGGCTCGTGTGCATATGATACGACACGACAGTAAAGATATAAACGCACCAGGTACACAAGTATGAACTTTCACGCAGGCTGTTTGTTTCATTTTGTGTCCATAAGCATATATCCTAACAGAATACCGTGATCGTGCGAAGGATGGCACCCATCGGAGAGATGGCACCCATCGGAGAGATCACACCGGGGTGCGCAAACAAAAGCACCAACACGATACGATTAAGTTGTATTTCTTCACCCTAATCGGAGAGATGGCACCGTGTGCGATCTCCCCGATGTAAATCCAAGGCTGAGTGCTACCGCAAAGGGTCATTTTTTTTTAGCTGTGCGAGGTACCGTACGCAGTGGTAGGTTCCTTTGGCATGCGATGAGCTAGATATCATTCAAGGCGCCGCTCCTCTCGCCCACCGTTACGATTGTACCGACGCACTTCACGATTTGAAATGAGTCTCGTGTTGTTTTCATTTTATCGGCATGGAAATTGTATGCCCTCCGTCAAGGACACAACCCACGTATGTACCGGAAACTAACTGGGACCAATAAGCTGCTGTCGTGGTATTCGGTATCTCGTACCCATCGGAGAAATCGCACCGGGGTGCCTGTATGCAGCACCGTTGCATCAGTAGAGGCCGGGGTGTGCATTATCATTCGGCATCGCACCCATCGGAGAGATGGCACCGGGGGTGCCTCGAAAAACTAGAACCAAACGATCTAATTGAACTTCCGCACCGGTATCGGAGAGATGGCACCCAACGGAGAGATCGCACCGAGGGTGCCGATGAACGAGAAGGACAAATTATTTGAAAACGTGATCGCACGCCCGGTGCCAGCCTTCGCATGATGATCACGGTAATCGAGCAGTAAACGGCAAGAAAAAAAGGCCGTACGTAGGAAACCTTTTGCGTACTGCATGTGGGAAAAAAACAAGTTTTACGGAAGAAGCCACTCTCCATGCATGTATCATTACCAGGTGCCTGGGGTATGAAATTTGGTGCCCACCAGGTACATTTTTCATGACCTACTGCAGGACGGTGCCAAAGCGGCGCCACCTTGCAGGCAAACAGAGATTTCCGCACGGACATTGCTATCGAGGCGTGGGGACTTCGAGATGCTCGAGTACGGCATCTCGGAGTATCCCGAGTACAAAGCAAATGATACTAGACGTCACGCATGATGCTGGCCCGCAAGCGGGCACGCGGATAGACGTAGCAGCGCTGACCGAGACGGGCCACAGCTGCTTCCACTTCTAAGGCGCCGCGCACGCACAAATCACCACGTATGCTACGTACGCTCGTCCGGGACGGGTGTCCCTCGACGAGCGCGCAGCTACAGAGTTCGCCACCCTCGCTGTGGAAAAGCTTTCACTGCGCGCCGCGGAAAGGAAGGCGTCGACCTGACCGATCACGTCGCGGCCAGTATCATTGGAGCCTCTGTTATCGACGCTTGCTTCGATAGAGGTGCTGTTAGCATTTTTCGCTTCGTGAAAGCGTTTTCCGAAATTCATTACGGCGATTCCCCTCACCAAAATTCGTCGGAAAAATCTCCATATTTTTTGTTTTTCTTTGTTTCTTTCATTCATCTTCTTTTTTTCTTATTATTTTTCCTTTAAGCTGGCGTTCATCGGGTTTTGTTGTTGCACTTTTTTCGTTTTTTTTTGTTTCTCAAAAGTCTTCTTTTTTTTTCGGTGTTAAGAACGGAAGAGAGCTCTCCGGAAATTAGAAGCCCCCCAGCAAAAAAAAAAAAAAAAAAAAAACGGGGTACGATAGAGGCGCACCGCTTTTTTTTTCTGAGGTTCCTCAATCTGGGAGAGTCTTAAGACATGTCCCAAAAACATTTTTGTGAGAAAAATCAAAACTGCTATGATACCGTGGGTGAAAAATCCCACATGGCCTAGGCATACAACGAAAATCACGAAGAAAAAAAAAAGGGCTACTTTTTTACCGATGAGTTTGGGCTATAACCCCTTTTAGAACCCCAAAATCCCTCCCTATACTAACTCCAAGTAAACTTGTCCCCCAAAAGGGTTTCCAGTAGTGAAGGCGTTAAGGAGAGATCCCCGTCATTCAGAAACCATTTCAGACGAAAACTGAAACGCCTAAGTGACGCGTGATAGAGTCGAAGGGAGGAACGGCCAGATCGTCCCTATCGCCGAAAGTCGTCAGCAAGGAACGCCTCTTCCAGATCTTCTCTGTGACCACCCAGGCCCCGCGATTTTTCGCGCCGAGTGGATAGGCTCAAACTATCCCTCAGGGACCGTCACGCCGCGAAGGGAAAGGGAGGAAGAAGCTGGAGGCGGAGGGCGGCGGACCCCTGACCTGAGGATGGAATGTTGATGAGGATTATGATATAGTCTATATTATGTGGAGGAAGGAACATCGGGAAATGGTCCGGCGGAGGGACATAGGAGATATACCATTAAAACAGTGTTATGGAGGGACATTTCGATGTTTACATCGGAACGAAAAATAATAATGATGACTACTATGGTACAGCAAAAGTCTCCCCCGGAGTCACTTCAACCTACTCGATTCGCTTGCTCTCTGGCCCGACATACTTGCATATTCCACGCGCCCTTCATACTCTCTGTTCTGGATGTGTTGAACATGTTCGTGTCACACCACCAAAGAAGCACCAACCACAACCTGGTTGGTACATGAAAAGGTAGTCTGTCACCTCCCCCCCCCCCCCCGCCCGATTTCAGGCCTCGTCTCGATTGGGATGCGTAGTCAATGGTCGAATTGCTAAGGTAGGCAACAAATGAGGACGCCCCCCCCCCACGGCCCCCGCCCTGTTCCACATCTCCCGCAACAAATGAGGACGCCCCCCCCCCCCCGGCCCCCGCCCTGTTCCACATCTCCCGCAACAAATGAGGACGCCCCCCCCCCCCCCCCTGTTCCACACGCGCCGCCCCTGTTCCACACACACGCCCCTGCTCCACCCCCGCCCCCTGCTCGATCTAGCCTATTGGAAACTCCGTAGTTCGTAGGTCTGTGAGAGTTGCCTAGGCTACGGTAATTGACTTCACGGCTGGTTTTAGTCGAGTAGAGCACGGTGCAAAAAACTAGAAACCCACCCACTACTAAGTACCACTCTGACTTAAGTACGTACCCACAGGTATGAATACGCACCACACGTTAGAAATGAGGACGGCGGGTACCGTAGCGGGGAGGGGGGGGAGGAGAGCCCCTGCTGGTTAAGCCGTTTTAGAGCCCCCGAACCCCTCCCTATACTAAATCCATGTAATTTCGTCCCCAAAAACGGGTTTCCAGTTGCGAAGGGGTTCATGGTGACCCCGGATCGGAGTTACGCCTAGGGAGGGAGAAGGAGAAGGAGCAAGAAAATGTGCGAAGAAAACAGAAACGGGGATGAGCAACACACAACCCAGACGAAAAAAAAGAGAAAAAAAGTTGAGCCGCAAACACGCTCTAGCGCGATACGCAACGGCGCGGAACTCCCCGCGAAGAATCGCACGCAACTGCTGATGACCATGATGTGGGACGGGACGGTAGTCCCTTCGCAGGTTGATCTCTTTGTTGTGACGTATGTTTTGGAGACACGCCGAGGTGTGGGTTATAATATGCGTTATAACCGCACTCTCGAGGGTCGACGATATGAGGGAGCACCTCGGAGTGCCCTCGAGGAGCCAGGATGGCCTTGAAGGATTATAGTGATAACGAGGCGGCGGTACGATCTTGGGGATAGGGCCTGGTATCCACATCACCCCCCACTTTTTTGAGACGTGCAAACGTGCGCGTCTTGTAAGCAATAACAAACAATAATATGCCTCAGGAGCGAACTACCAGGTAATAACTGATCGAACCCATGCTGCTACGTAGTAGAGGGGGCGCACCATGTTTTTTTTTTTCTAGTGCCCGGTTCCTGGCGTACAAAAACTGATCTGCAAAAAAAAAACCAACTAAAGCGCGCTCTCCGATGAACAGCAACCGCCCAGATGGCCTGGCTATCCTAGCTAGCTAGGCATACAAAGCATACAACGAAAAATATTGCTTGAAATAGTCGTTCTACGGCAGCCCCCCCCCCAGCTTTTCTTCATCGAAATCGCCGGTTTTGAAACCAGCTCTCTTTCGGCCGTATCTCCCGAAAATACGGTGGTTCTTGCCGCCCCGACGTCATCGTTCGATAGACCTTTTTGCAAACATGAAAATGTGTGTGAGGACTGTTTTTTTTCACAGCATCCTTCCTCGTGTCGGCTAGCGCCATGAAACGTTTCGTTCGTCGAAGAAAATCGCGCTGGTTTTTTTTGGGGGGGGAGGTATCGTAGAATCAGTAAAAAAAAAAAAAAACGAACTTCTGACGAACTTGGGTTAAGGTGCCCACCCCCCGTCATTCAGACAAAAAAGCGCTTCGAAACAGCCGAATACATGTTCCTACCTGTATCGTGGAACGCGTCAAAATGTGCAGGGAAACGTAAGAGGAAAGTCAGCTACAATAATCGGTGGAAGCTCAGGACTCGGGTGAAGAGGTCCGCCAGGCCCTTTTATACACCCTTAATACACACTACAAAAAAAAAAAAAAAACACTGACTGCTGCAGCTGTGAAAATCGAACAGTTCGTCGAAACTCATCGTTGCAAGCTGTGGCGCGATATACTCCAATCAATCGCGCACATATATATATATATATATGTTATAAAAATAAAAGTACGAGCTGTGAGATCGAAGATTTTGTCGAAACTCATCTTTGCTGCAAGCTGTGTGTGATACTCCGATCGCGCGTGTTACTGGGTGTGTGTCCTCATTAAGGATATAGGTCGGCGACTCCACACTTGGAACTACAGTGTAGCTTGTACCAGGATCAACAGGGTGATGATGCTAGTCAGCCTCTGTGCGCGGAAACTATATAATAGAACCCCTTTTTTGAGAGGGACAAAATCTGACAGCTAGCTGTGGAAGGAAATACATTAGTTTACCAAGTATATATCCTGTAAGTCGTATAGCCGGTGAGGGGAGGACGGAGTTTTAAAGGGGGTGGGGGGCGGGGGTGGGGGAGCGGGGGGATTGAAAAAAGGAGGGGGGAGCGGGGGGGAGGGAGGGCAACTCAACCTGTGCGCATATATATTTTGGTCGAAGACGCATGCTACATATACATTTTTTTTTTTCCGAGACTCACTTTTTACTTAAGGAGAACTCCAAAAAGAAAAAAAAAAAAGCTGATTTTGGGGGGGAACGATATTCTACCCGAACGTACATATCATGCCCGATATCATGCCCGATGGACAATCCCACATGGCCGGACTATTTTAGCATACAACGAAACAACTATCCCAAAAACGTGTGTGAAACAACAAACAAATAAGTGATAACATTATAAAAATTCCAACGAATTGTTAGGGTCGAAGACCTCACCATCACCTTACACAATCACCTTACACGATCACCTTGCGATCACGTTACAGTCACGTTACGGTGACGTCACGATCACCTCTTACGATCACCTTACAATCGCCTTACAAGAAAATATTTCACGACAACAATCCAAAAAAAAAAGAAAATTGGTTAAACCCCCTTGGCGTCCTAAGAACCCCCTTCTCTATAATAATTCCAAGTAATTTAGTGCCCAAAACGGGTTTCCAGAGCTGTAAAGGCGTTAAGGCGTTAAGAAGCCTCGTCATTCATTCACACAAACGTTCGACCAAGAATACCGGGGAGGGGGGTGGGGGGGGGATTCCCCCATTTTCTATTTTCAATGCCGGGTGCGAGCCGCTCGTGCACGAGCATCCCACTAACTGTAAGGGTGTACAGCATTAGTCCCTGAGTTCCTCGCATGAGGAACTCAATATCTCACCCGATACTATATGACTTCGAAGGCATTCGTTCGCACATCCCGACTAAGCTTCTCTATGCCTTAGTCCGAAAATAAAACTTACTCGTGAAAATTGCGTTACTTACTCCGGTAGTTCCTCACACCACGAGGACTTTTTTTGGCAAAAAAACTGCAACCCCTTATTATCGTGGGATGACTAGATTGTTCACGGACCAAAAAAAAAATCGTTTTGGCGATTAGTTTGGCGCCGCAGAGGGTAATTTTTTTTACGCCCATTCCGTTGCTAACTCGTATCGCTCACTTCTCAAATTGAAGCATTTCAAGAGGAAAGTTTGTTATTGATAGACGGCAAAGGAACAGGGGGACGTGTTGGTTTGTTGTGCTTGCGGACAAGCCTGATTTACTATGCGGTACCAGGTATTATATTGGTGTGTGTGACGGTGTAGCATCTTCGGAGATGCGGGGGGACTAATCGTTTCGCGAAAGAGCACAATAATCTTGGTATATATGTGACCGTGCACGCAGGGGTCTCGTATATACCAAAACATTGCAAACGGGGCAAGCCCCCTTCGTCAGCCTATACGCCTACTTAAATTAATAGTACCTGCAATTAATGTTTACGATATTTTCTGCACCTCTTCTCTTCTTCTCCCATATCATGACGGCGCTCCGGGTGCGCCGAGTCTTCTCCTCGTGAGGCAGCCCGCAACCCCCCACCTGGTTTTACTGATGAGGTCACTGACGCGTGCTATATACGGTAGAGGTATACCTTTTTTTGGCGATTTGGCTATTTTGTTTTCTGAATGACGGTGGGCTCCTTAAGCCAAAATCGTCGGGAAAAAAAAAAATAATAGGCCATTTTTTGTTGGATGATTCTCGTGGTGTACCTAGGCCATTGCAATCCCCCACCTGGTTTTGCCGATTAGATCCCTCACGCGTGCTATGTACAGTAGAGGTATACCTTTTTTTGGCGATTTTGCTTTCTGAATGACTGAAGACACTCCTTAACCCAAAATCGTCGGAAAAACGCCATTTTTTGGTTGTATGATTCTCGTTGTATACCCAGGCCATGGGATCTTTCATCCGGGATCATATCAGTTTTGGATTTTTCTCTCCGTAGAATCAGTTTTTTTTGGAGAGGTCTTAAGCTCTCAAATTGAGGATACAACCTTGAGGAAAAAAAAAATGTGGTGCGCCTCTCTCGCGCTACGAGTGATCCCGAGCTCCTGTAAGAAAAAGCTCCCCAACGTGACCCCCCCTCACCGTCGCCTGGGTCATCCTTACGAGTGGTTCTTGGAAGGATGTGCGGTTCACCCTCCATGCCCGGCTCGCCGAGGAACACCTTCCCCCCCGGCGCTTCGCGCTCATGGTGCAAGCAAGCAATGTCTGCCTGGTGGTTGGTGAAGACCCGAACGTGCTCCGTCCCGGTTTAGTAGTAGGGATGCCAAGGTCTATGGTCATACGACTACGGCCAAGCACAAACTAAGTACACCGCCCCCGCCCCCGCCCCCGCCCCCCACAGCCGTAGCGTAGCCTGGGTCGTCTCACCCGAAACATGCTATAATGCCATGCCTCTATCGTGTGGTGTGATGCTGCTGGATCTTACAGTAGCGCACGACGCAAGCTACCGCAGAGATGCATCCCTTTCTTTCTGAAGCTCCTCACACGAGGACCTCATATATATGGCCGGTCACCCCGGTGGCGTATCAGGTTATACTCGAGCCTGGTGTAGGCCAGTTTCGTGAGTTCGGGTCTGCCCGAGTGCATATATACTCGTACAAATTGGTGGGAACTTTTTCTTGTGCCCAATTTGACTTGCGGAAAACGCGAGAGAGCGTGAGTTAGCCAACACTCGATGACAAATCGACGAGCAGTGGGATTGTTGAACCCTAGAGATGCGCATTAAAAAAGTGAAGGCAACAGCCGAGGGGGGGGGGGGGGGGAAGGAACGACACCTGTGTGGCCACGGCTTGAGTTCATCAGAAGCTGG
Organism: Undaria pinnatifida; assembly: GCA_012845835.1. Classification (NCBI taxonomy): domain Eukaryota; class Phaeophyceae; order Laminariales; family Alariaceae; genus Undaria; species Undaria pinnatifida. Next base: position 13,791,668 of record JABAKD010000027.1, read on the forward strand.
AAAGTAGAAAAAAATGTTACGAAAAACAAAAAACAAAAAACAAAAAACAAAAAACAAAGAAAACAAAATAAAAACACCCATAAAAAACATTGGTTTCGATAAAAATATGGGAGAAGTTCATCCCGATGCACAATGACATGCATGGCTTAGGTATTAGAAGCGCAATCATGCTGCAATAAAACAAGAACGTTCACGCCTCTACAGCTGGAAACCCTATACTTTTTCCAAGCAGTTTTCTTTTCTCCCCAAAAATGGGTTTCCCGATACAGAGAGCCATCCCACGGTGCGGGGGTGCAGCAATATCTCACCCGCCGATACTACATGACTTCGAAGGCATTCGCTAGCACAACCCGAGACCAAGCTTCTACTCGTATGCCTTCTTAGTCCTAAAACAACAATATGTACTCGAGAAATTACTTGACCACAGTATACAACCGTCTCATTCGGACAGAGGGGATATACCTTTTTTTTTGTGCAAAAATTGCAACCCCCTACCATGGATGATCTGTGGATGATCTGTGTACTTCGTGGCAGACAGATCCTTGGTCAAACGTGACCTGCATCCAATACTCGAAGTATGTATAGATAATGTTGCCGCGGGTATGTATCTATCTGTGTATCGATCGGCGCGTGCTACGATAGAGGTGCACCACTTTTTTTCTGAGGTTTTCTCCATTTTGGGAGCTTACGACACCTCTCCGAAAAAAAACTGATTCAAATGGACCGAAAAAAAAAAACTGCTACGTACCGGATGGAACATCCCACATGGCCTAAGTACACAACGAGAATCGTGCAAAAAGTGTCCTATTATTTTTTTTTTTCCGACGATTTTGGGAGTGTCTCAAATCATTCAGAAAACAAAATAGCCAAAAAAAGGTATACCTCTATCGTATATAGTAGGCGTGTTATGTTGGCTTGGATCTGCACTCTCCACCACAGATAAATCCTGCACAGCATGTAGTAAGCTCAAATATATATATTTTTTTCTCACACTTTTGCTTTCCAGCTTCTGGACAAGCCGTGGTCACAGGTACGTGCCTTAAGTTCTCTTCTTCCCCCCGGTTCTTGCCTTCAATTTTTATCGCGCATAGGGTTCAGCAATCCCACTGCTCGTCGATTTTTCATCGAGTGTTGCTAACCCACGCTATCGCGCTTTCCGCTAGTCAGAGTGTGCACAAGAAAAAGTCCCAACGAATGTATACGAGTATGCACTCGGGGGGGGGGCTCGAACTCACGAAACTGACCTATACCAGGCTCGAGGATAACCTGATACGCCACCGGGGCGACCGGCTTAGGTATACATAGGAGCTTGTCGATCTAGGTTGTAGCTTTTCCACCGCCATTTGGGGTGGTTGTGTGACTTTGCTCGTCAAAGGACACGCGGCTTGTCTCGATCGAGCGCGGTGTTCATCTCTTTTTCACCGCCCAAGTACACCGTATAATAAGGATGGGTATCTTGTTGTTGTTGTTGTTGTTGTTGTTGTCTCACATTAACTCTTGTCAAACATCTAGAGTCCGCGGTCTCACCCAAAGGTGCTGGAGCCCTAAGAAGATCCGAAAGACCAAGTGAAATCAAAACTCGTCCGGGAATTACTACGCTTTCCCGCCTAAAAACGCACGATACGAAGAAGGCGCACAAGTGAAATGATCAAATGTGCAAACTGAACTAACATGGCCGCGGGTATCCACTCAACAACGGCGTAGAGTTCCCCCGTTTCCGCAACTAACCAACTCGGGGCTACAAACTACTAGAAGGGTCTAGGTTATCTAGATCGTGATCTGTCCGAGGTGTAGATTATCTACATCGTGATCTGTAGATGATCTAGATCGTGGTCTGTCGGAGGTGTAGAGTATCTAAATCGTGATCTGCCCGAGGTGTAGATGATCTAAATCGTGGTCTGTTCGTGGTGTATATGATCTAGATCGTGATCTGTCCGAGATGTATATGATCCAGATCGTGATGTGTCCGAGGTGTACATGACCTAGATCGTGATCTGTCCGAGGTGCCCTAAGCTTTTCCACATCGATGGTGTATGATTTCGTGACTTCTCTCGTCGAAGGACACGCGGCTAATTCCGATCGAGAGCATTATCGATCACTTGTTTCACCTCGGAAGCACGGGTACACCGTATGTTAACAATGCGTTATTCAAACGATCACGGGAAAAAATAGTCAAGGGAATCGTGACAACAAAAAAAAAAAAAAATGATACTTCTCGAAGTATTAATTTCGAGTAGAAATCGAGTGATATTATATGTATTTGTGTCACGAATACACTGATGTTTTTTTCTTTTTTTTATTCTGAAGCTTTTAAAAACAATGTAACAGTCAGTATATACACTTCAGAGGGTTCACTCGACCAAAAGAAACGACGATTTTTTTTATTTATTTTTTTCAAGCGTGTGACATTCATAATTTCGAGGAAATGTTAGGGCCTTTACTGCACAGTAGCCTCTTATATTGTAACACGCGCGCGTAAAATATTGGAGGGTGGGGGGTAGCACCTATTAATGTATTCTTCTGAGGTTCTTTCCTCGCTTCGGCTCGGTTGAGGAACTTCCAAAACACTCGAACATTGTAAACAATAGGATGATGAGGCGTTACGGACCTGAGGTTAGCCGATTAACTTCGAAACACTCGAGCATTAGTAGGATGAGGCGTGCTACGGACCTAGGGTTAGCCGACTAACTTCGAAACACTCGAACATTGTAAACAGGATGAGGCGTGTTGCGGACCCAGGGTTAGCCGACTAACTTCGAAACTCTCGAACATTGAAAATATAGGATGAGGCGTGTTGCGGACCTGAGGTTAGCCGAGACTAACTTCGAAACACTCGAACATTATAAGTAGGATGAGGCGTGCTACGGACCTAAGGTTAGCCGACTATAGCTATGTAGAGGTAAGCTCTGAGCTGGTTGATGACTCTCACACAACAGCGGCTTCTGGGATGTTCCATCTCTCTCCTGTGTTCGTTTGCTTGCTTGCTATCTGCCGAATTTTCAGAATCGTGCTACACGATAGAGGCCTCACCCGTTTTTTCTGAGGTCTGCTCCTCGATTTCGGAGCTTAAGACCTCTCCCACAACAAAAAAAACTGATTTTTGGAGGAAAAATAAAACTGCTACACGACACCGGATGAAAATTCCCAGATCTGGCCTAGGTACACCACGAGAACCATCCGACAAAAACTGGCCTATTTTTTTTTTTTCCGACGATTTCGGGTTAAGGTGCCCACCGTCATTCAGAAAACAAAATAGCCAAAAAAAGGTATACCTCCATCGTATCATGCGTCGCCTTGTGGCGCAGGAGGTGGGGGGGGGGGGGGGGCACGTTTGCCACAAATCATAACGCCGCGCGCAACAGGAGGAGAGGGGACGCCGTGACAGTCATACATTGAAAAAGATCAAGGTCAAAAGTGCCGCACGGCGTGAATGATCCCATGGCCGAGGCATGCAACGAATGAGATGCGGACATCAGGCTAAACACCTTACGGCAGAGGTGGCCACTCCTTTTTTTTTTTCATGAGGCCCCCCTTGCTTGAAAGGCTCTATAAAAAAAACACCCGTGTGTGCAAAGCAACCCGATGGAAACCCCTATTGCCTACGTATACACCAAAACACACACATATATACATACATGTGTATGCATTTCAAATCAAGAATGACATACCCATTGCGAAAAACTTGGCTCGAGAACCCGCGTCATTCGGGAAAAAATACATCTGTATCGTTGATGACAACCCACATGGAGTAGCTTGTTGGCTCAGACTCGTCGCCAGTCAATCTCAGCAACATGATGTTATTGCTACCGACTGATTCTACGATAGCCCCGACCCACAGCCAGAGATTTTCTTCAACGAGCGTTTCATGGCTGCTCGATACGGGGAAAGATCCTAGATGAAGCCCCGACCCAAAGCCACAGATTTCTTTAACGAGCGTTTCGGGGCTGCTCGACACGAGGAAGGATATGCTATGAAACAATTGTCCTCTCATGTGTGTTCTTGTTTGCAAAGGAAGGACTATCGAACGGTGACGTCCGGGTTGCAAGGGGCGCGGTATTTCAGGAGATACGGCCGGGAGCTGGTTTCAAGGGCCATTTCGCTGAAGAAAAAGTTGTGGGGGGGCTACCGTAGAACGATTGTACCAGTGTGTTTTAGCCACCCGCCGACAATGTTCTGCTCAAACCCTCGATCACTTCGAAACACGCCAAAAAAAAAGTAGACCAAATCAAACCAAAAAGAGAAACCTATAAAACAGGTGCTAAGCTACATGCATCCAAACACACTCTACGAACTACACAGCGCCCCCCTTTCTTTTTTCCATCGTGTACACGCGTATGGGCCAAAAAAAGTGTGGGGCCCGCTCGTATGTGTAGGAGCCGAGCGGCCTGCACACAGGCCAGATGCAGGTCGCGACGGGTCAACTTCAACCTTGCACGTTGGCCCAGACCACTAATCCTCTCCTAGCCCTAACCCTAGCACTATCCGTAGGCACCTGTTACGGTAGAGGTATACCTTTTTTTGGCGAAAATGTTTTCTGAATGACGGCTTTCCTTGACCCAAAATCGTCGGAAAATACGCCCCCTTAATTTTTGCAGGATTCTCGTTGTGTACACCCTAGTAGGCCCCATGGAGAACTTTTTTTTTAAATCCGGAATCACAAGTCAGCGCAGTTTTATTTTGTTTACTCTGCAGATCAGTTTTTCGGTCCCTCGGGTAAGTGGTGTCTTAGAGTTCCCAAATTGAGGAACGCCCACAAAAAAAAAAAAAAATGATGGGAACCTCTATCGTATAAAACGTCTCCCTAAGGTTCCATCAGCCCCAACCCTTCGGGGGGGTTGGGGGCAGCAGGGGCAGACTTCACGCGCGGCTCCACCTCTCCCCCCCTCCCGTCGTGTTTTTTGGTGGCGTTTTTGTTTTTGTTTTCGTTTTCGTTTTTGTTTTTTACTTTTGTTAACATATACTCCGGAGTATATATATATATATAACGGGCGGCTCAAAGGTCCGAGCTGCCTCTCGACCGATAGGACCAACGAGAACTGCCAACAACGACCTGCACACAGCTTGCGTGCAGGCCGGTGCTGCACAGGTTCACTGGGGTGCGCGCGCGTCTACACGAAGAGAGCTACACCCCTTCTCGTGGCACGAATAATGGCGTTGCATCGCATCGCATCGCATCGCGTCGCATCGCATCGCATCGCATCGCATCGCATCGCATCGCATCGCATCGCATCGCATCGCATCGCATCGCATCGCATCGCATCGCATCGCATCGCATCGCATCGCATCGCATCGCATCGCATCGCATCGCATCGCATCGCATCGCATCGCATCGCATCGCATCGCATCGCATCGCATCGCATCGCATCGCATCGCATCGCATCGCGGTTGGAGTGAATTACCTCCCTGAAGGCGCACTGCCGCTGTGCCCACGCTTGCTATTCGACGTGCGTGTTAAGTGTGAAGGACTTAGAGGGTGCTAGTCCGTTTGACGACTTTGCAAAAGGTTCACCAATAGCTTACTACCCAATCTAGGCCTTATAACACTTTCCCCCCCTGAAACGGGGGGATAGCAGGTCGGCCGGATACACGGACGGACCTGTCAATATCCAAGCGGTTTCGTTTCCTGGGTATACCGAAGGGGGTATTTTTCAAGTTCGATGTCCAAGGGAAAAATCGCGAAAGTTTATATTGTGGGTGGATGGTGGGATTCGAACCCACGACCCAATAACCCACGGTTTGTCGACGACGCCATTAGCTCAAGCATTCGAGGGAATTAGTCCGTTTGACCACTTGCATGTAAGGTTAACTTGCTCCGCTGGTAGGGACTGCTCACGCTATCGCTATAGTGGGATCCGAAGGACGCGCCAGCTAGCGTTGGGTTGCGAAAGCAACTGAGTTAAATCGACACACGACGACTCGTATGAAAATACGTGGAAGTGTGGTGAGCTTGAGCTTCTTTTTTTTTTTCGACCCCATCCGCCGGAGGATGAAAAAAAAAAAAAAAAAAGTTAACCAACTGCTTATCTAAACTGAGCCTTATAAGACGTGGGTGACGTCGACCCCAAACTACGGTACTATATAGTACCCCCTCCAATGCTTATCGCAACTAAGCCTTATGACACGTGGGTGACGTCCGCGTCGAGCAGGGACCCCGACCTACGGTACTATATTGTATCCCCCCCCCCCCCCCCCCGAGTGTTACTACCCAATTTAGACGCATGCCGGGGTGCTGAGCGTGGCCGGGTGCTACGATCGAGGCAGTATGTTTAATGGACAGCGTTTTTTTTTTTAATGCTTAGTTGGAAGTGCTTGGCGCGGGAGGGGGGGGAGGGATCTCAGTGAGGGGGGAGATGCAGGAGGGGACGTGTTGTTTTGAAGGAGTTTTTTGTTTTTGTGCGTCGGCAAGAGTCAGTTTGGGTTTGTTTGACGTGCTTACTTACGATTTTGTAGGTGGCCTTCGTATTTTTTATTTCATTTTTTTTTATGGTTATGTCTTGCAATTGACCCTATCTATACTGTGACAGACATACAAGCGCATGTTTTCGGATGGCAACGAAAGCAGCAGTAATATCAGATATATATATATATATCAGTAACATCAGAGATAGCACTTATGGTTGATGAATTTCCTTCCTGGCTTGAGAAGCTCGCTTTTACCGCTCCCCCGAAAACACCGACTCCCTGACGAAACTGAAAGCGCAACAAGCCGAAAGAACCCATACCTAGGAGTGGCAGGGGAGTGACAAAGCTCCTTCCTTCGGCTGGAGTTGAATATTTCGGCCCAAGACGTTTCTGACCCACCTTTGTAGAGATAGATTCTCTCAAGCGGAACTACTGTGTAGGTTAAACTACGACAACTGACGAGTGCATGTTGATTTAGGACTCAAGCACGCATGCAAAAGCTTGGTTCGGGTTGCAAGCCCCCACGAAAACATCATGACTTTTGAACGCGTTTCTTATTTCGTTCGCGCCAGACCCGACCGACCAGCCTTTCCCATGATGCCCTAATGATGCCCTATCAATAGTTCTGAAAGCAATTACCCTGGCGTTGCTAGCTTTAAAATGATCATGCTAACTGACCGATAGTCGTGTCCGCGCTTGAGGAGCTAGCTCAACCGCACTAAATAAGAGGGTCGTCAAAAGAAGATCAGAAACATTAGCTAGTAACCCAAAATAGTGCAGCTCGTACCGCACCATAGAGGGATGACTCAATGACATATTATTGGCCGGCGATTTCCGACGATTTTGAGGGACGAATTACTTGGGATTAGTATAGGGCGGCGTTTTAGGGCTCAAAAAAGAGGCTGAGGCGCCCCCCCCACCCCCCCCCCCCCCCGTCCTTGAGAAAAACAGTTTTTTTTTTCCCAAAAGCACTATTTATGCCTCTATCATTGCACATGCCTTCGATTTTGTTTGTCAGCCGATGAGCCCCACCGTTGGGCATGAAGGTCTTTCGCCCAAAACCTGTGCCTGGTACGAAGTATCGTATCGTAGAGGACACCAAGCGTCTCTTTCGCCTAGTGTACTCTCGAGAGCGCGAGTGTGGATCTCTGATTAAACCTTGTCCAAATACGGACCGAAATCAAACTATTTTTTGTATGACGGTGCACGCACACAAAGGAAAACAAAACAAGCACTTTTTGATCGATCATTGTGCAGATCTACCCCTTGGTGCAAAAGACCTAATGATCTATACTGGTCAACTGGCGTGTTTTGCTCATTGCCTCTCTGGTATGTACTTCGAAGCGTAACCGCATATAATCTAGTCGTCATAGATGGCAGACGAAATCGCCGCGCGCGTGTATTCTATTTTCCGCTTTTTTTAGATGATTGCACGATGGATCGATATACCCTATATATACTGCACGACTTCCTGGAGTGTTTCTGTTCATGTTGGCGCATACAATACGGCGTACCAGGTATTATATACTCCGGAGTATTATAAAAACCAGGTATATAGTCTATGCAACAAGTGAAATAATGAAAAAAACTTTTATTCCTCGTTTCACTGCTTGTGCCCGGCCCATGGCGATCGCGCTCGCAACCCCGCCCGTCTTGATGCGGGAGCCAGACCCCCCCGGCCCCGGGCTGAACCCAAGAGCCACAATTTGGCAAGGGCGCGTACCACGAAACCAAGAGGGGTGAACAGAAAACAGGGACGATCGTGGATCGGGGGAGACACGCGCTATATACAGAGTACACCTGCACCGTTTTCGTAATTCCGGAGGCGTTCTGAAGTAGTGCTACCTCGCTAGCTGGCTACTGCACGGGGATGCATACTATACCGAAAACACACACAGCAAAAACACACCCAGCAAGAACAAAAGGCAGGGATTTTTGACGGATAGGGCGGGTCGCTTCTCACGGTTCGGGTCGGCTCAGGACGCGTGCTATGATATATACGATGTATAGAAAGAGAGAGATGAAAGATAGAGGGAGATATATATATAAGCTACACTGTAGTTGTAAGGGGAGTCGCCGACCTATATCCTTAATGAGGACACACAACTCGTAATGCGCGCGATCGGAGTATCACACACAGCTTGCAAAGATGAGTTTCGACGAAATCTTCGATCTCACAGCTGGAGTGTATTTTCATTTTTTATAATATATATAGATATATAGCGAGAGAGAGTAAAGAGATATATATAGAGAGAAAGATATATATATTATATAGAAAGAGGGAGATGAAAGATAGAGGGAGATATAGATAGATAGATATATAGCGAGAGAGAGAGTAAAGAGATATATGTATATAGAGAAAGAAAGATATATATATAGAAAGAGGGAGAGAGAGACGAGGTAGCACATTTTTTGGGCTAAAATAGTCCAACGAAATACGGGGTTTCCTCAAAACCAAAATCGTCGGTGAAGACTTATGTGATGAACATTATTTTGTTTTTGGTCAGAAAAAAAAAGGAGATCCAGAGCCTCCTAGTGGGCCATGTGTTTTTGTTTTGTTTTCTAACATGTATTTTTGGGTTTTTTGTTGTTCATCGGGTCACACTTTATTGATAAGTTTACTCAAAATCAGGGCTCTTGTGTCGGGTATAGCCACGTGCTACTACGATGGAGCAATTAAGGTATACCTTTTTTACGATAGAGCTATTAAGGTACACCTTTTTAACGATAGAGCTATACCTTTTTTTGGCTGAAATGTCTTCTGAAATGACGGGGGATCTATCTCTCCTTAAACCAAAATCGTCGGATAATACAGCCCATTTTTTTGGGGGGGGGAGGGTGGGCATGATATTCTCGTCGTGTACCGAGGGGCCTATAGATGGGATTTTTCATCCGGTATGTCCGACATAGCCGGGTTTTTTTTCTTCCCGTCCAAACCAGTTTTTTGGGTGAAGAAGGACGTGTCTATCGTGCCTTAACCCCCTCCACCGAAAAAAAACAGAAAAAATGTGGCGCACCTCTGTCGTGTAGCACGAGAGTCTATATCAGAGCTCCTCAATTGCACGCCTCTACCTCGGGCGTAATCGACAAGCTGTATGCCCGACGTAGGGTGGCTCACGGGGAGATTGCTCTCGGTACCCGACGAGGGACCATCAGGCGGAGGAGAAGATAATAGGAAGATAGAATATATATATGTATATTGAAGTACCGGAGTCCCGGAGGCCACTCTGAACATGCACACCGGAAGAAAACAAGATAGTAGACTGAGTAAACAGCAGTAGCACAGATACACTGCGCCAAAGGGGGCTCAACTCGAACATATCGAAGATTGGGACCGCCAATCGTATCATCAATAGTTCTACTCTACCATCTCCCGTAGATCCTATGCAGTCACACACACATCATACATCAGACTTGTGCGCAGGCATAAACCAACAACATAAACCAACAGGGCGGCCCGTGTCTCAGCGACTCCGGACCCCGGGCCCATGACCTTCGAAAAATCCTTGGACTCGAGCTCGACCGGGGTGACGTTTTTCAACACCTCTTCTTCCCGCCACGGTAAACTCCGACACGGTCTTTCACGGACCCGGGATTTTTTTTTTGATAAACAAAACTTCTTGGAGGCCCGACCCGTGGATCTCATCAGTAAAGAAAAAAAAGCAGGTTTTATGACACCGGTGGAAAAAAGCCGTTTTGGGAGACGCATGGGGGGGGGTAGGCCTTACGGGGCGGGCGACTCTCTTGCCGCTGAAAAGAGCAGGCCGGCCCTGTCGCCAAAGCACCCCCACCCCTGACCACTACTGGTAGTGACAGCACCTGTTCATCCGGGCGGGTGCGAAAAAAAAAAAATGTCTGAACGCCCTGTCTGTGTCTGATTGGTTGAGGACTGCCTTTCGACCGGCCGATTATTTTTTGGCAAAAAACGCCGTACGAAAGACGCGGCGGCGCCGCGGGACCACCCTTGCCAACCTCGAGCCCCCTCAAGGGTCAGGGCCAGGGTGAGGGTGAGGGTTAGGGTGGGGGCTCGGGTTCGGGTTAGGGTCAAGGGTTAGGTTTCGGGGTGGGTCTGGGCCGACGTGCAAGGCAGAAATCGACGGATGAGGTGTGCGGCACTCCTTTTTTTTCCACACCGATAACGCAAAAATAGGGGTTGCTCACGGTAGCAACCGATAAATAGTAGCAGTGTTGAACACGCAGGACACCCCCCCCCCCCCCCATCCCTCGGGCGAATTTTTAGCGGTGACTGACTTTTCCTCGGCAGCAGGGGAGAGTGCAAAAAACGCCTACATATATGGCGGCGGCGCATCTATCCATGGGAAACAATCTCAACGAGAGACGAGCGTGTTCCCCGAGGCAAAGATGAATGACGCCTGCCCCACGGCAGTAAGAGGTGCTTGTGCGTGCGCGAGCACTTTTATGGCTCGATCAACGATAACATGTAATTGTATTAATAAAAAATGACGCGCGCTACGATAGAGGGTGTGTGCACCGTTTTTTTTCTTCTGTGTTCTGAGGTTTTTCCTCCATTTTTGGGAGGTTAGGACCTCTCTCCGCCCCTCCCCCCCCCAAATAAAAATAAAAAAATGTTTTTTTGAGTGAAAAAAAATATAAAAAAGTGCTGATAGAGCACTGGACGTACTCGTATCGGGAATGAAAAAACATCCCATCTAGATAATGGGCCCCTCGGGTACACGACGAGACAATATTTGATCATGTTGTGTTGCAAAAATAAAATGAAAAAAAAAAGAAGCGTTTAACGACGATTTAGATAATTAGCCCCTCGGGTACACGACGAGAGAATATTTGATCATGTTGTGTGTTGCAAAAATAAAATAAATTTAAAAAGAAGCGTTTTACGACGATTTTGGATTACGGAGTCATTCAGAAAGCATTTTAGCCAAAAAAAAAAAGTATACCTTATTAATACCTCTATCGTGTACAGCACGTACGTGTCGTCGTCGCGATTTCCTCAATTTCGCGCAACCTCTCCCTAACCCCACCGAGTGTGCATACTCGTACAAATTCGTTGGGACTTTTCCTCGTGCACAAATTGACTTTTTTTGCGGAAGGCGCGATAGAGCGTGAGTTAGCAAGAACACTCGATGAAAAATCGACGAGCAGTGGGATTGCTGAACCCCTGATGTGCGATAAAAATTGAAGGCTAAGAACCGGGGGGGAGAAGGGACGACACGTATGACCACCACGGCTTGTCCAGAAGAGCTGGAAAATAGAAGTGTGAGAGAAAAAAAAAAAAAAAAAAATCATCGAAAAATAATGTCAATTTCTTTTCTTTCGCGATGTGTACATGAATATATGCATGACGCGTGCTACGATATAAGTAACAATATTAATAGCACTTATTGGCGAGTACATTTTCTGAATGACGAGAGACTTCTTCAACGCGTGTTCAACTGGATTTTTTTTTTTTTTTGGGTTGGGGGGGGGACACTTTTTCTTGAATTTGGTATAGGGAAGGGAAATCTGGGGGCTTAAAGAGCGTTTTAAAAACAGAAGTTGTGATTTGGAAAAGGTCACTCTTGTTTTTTAGCGAAAAACTGATTGTTTTTTGTTGTGGCAATTGAGGTAAATCGACACGCACACTACGCGTGTGTAAAAACACGTGGGAGTGTGGTGAGCTTAAGCTTTTTATTTTTCGCCATCCGCCGGAGGATAATACAAGAAAAAAAAAAAACAAGCTACTATGGTGAATCCTCTCTGCTGGGAGCCTAAGAAGGCGTGATATGGTATTACCTCAGGCACGGCTTTGCTCATCTCAATGTTAAGATACGGCCTCGAAAGGCCTGTAACTATCAGAATTTGATACCATTGAGATGGGTTTCATATGATAAGGTTGGCGTTTTATATTCGGGAAAGTTAGGAAATAGATCGGAGGCACGTGCCTCCGATCTCAGAAGCCGTCCGGGGCGCTGGTGGAATCGAATAAAGCAACGTCTCTACGAAGAAAAAGAAAGTGAGTACTCTCCGAGGACCTGCTCAATAGGCAGACCTGCAGGGGGCACCCTGTGTCCCCACCTATAACCTTACATTGAGGTTGCACGTTTAGGTTTATCTCAAAACCGTTTTTCGGCCCCGCGTGGGTTATTCGTTAACGAGGTGAGGAGTCGTATAGTATTGGAAAAAATAAATGCATTTCGATAAAACCTCACAACTCACAACCAACACCAGCACTAACAACAACAACAACAGCTTACGTTCAAACAATATTTATTAGCCAAAACCGATACAAGCAGGGGTGGCATGGTACCACATCAGTATGTTCTCCGCAGTGAGGCGGTGTGGTGTGCTAGCAATATGACCGTTTCATTGGGGGCAATGATCTTGTTCATTCCAGGTTGTATGCAGCAGCCCCCAGAAAAACACAGGGCACCTCTACCGGACTAGGCCAGTGCCACGATAGCGGTATACCTTTTTTTGGCCAATGGTACGGTAGGGGGGGGGGGGGGGGGTAGTACCCCCTTCTGGGCACTTTCATTTTTTGGTGGCTCGGTGTCACTCGCGCGCGAGTGAATCCCCCCCATCCCCCCCCCCCCCCCTGTTTCTTTCGTGCTGTTTAACATTCTCGACATTTCATTTATACGAAAAACGGGGATCTCGCTCGTAGCTACGCTGCAACAACAACAAAAAATCGCCGCGAACGTGTGTTGTTTTCGTCGGTGAAGAGAGCACAGAGTCGCTCGCGCGACTGGCTCGAATCCCTTAGCGAAAAACTGGGGGTACCTGCAGACCTCCCTGCCGTACGTAGCCTTGATCACTTTTTTTGTTTTTGGCCATTTTTTTTTTTTGGTCGAATGACGGGGCTTCTTAACCTAAAATTGTCGAAACAAATAGGCCATCTTCCCCCCCCCACCCCCCCCCATGCTTCTCGTTCTATGTGTACCTATATGCCGTGGGGATTTTTGCATCCACGGTGTGTAGCATTGTTTCTTTTTTTCCGAATCGGTTTTTGGGCTAAGAAAGACATGTGTGTGCGTCTTGACCTCTTGAAATGAGAGGAACCCCAGAAAAAGACGTGGTGCACCTCGCTATCGTAGCGCGTGTTCGGTTTGACTCAAAAGTAGTGTGGCTTGGGTGCGGTGTGTAGAGCTCTTGTACATATAGAGATCCTCAAAAGCCACCCACCACCCTCAGAAAAGGCAATAAACAAACGAAGAACAAGGGACACCGTTTTTTTTCTGAAAGCGGGGCTCTAGTATATCTCGCCCCTTCCCTTTCCCCCCCCTCAAAAAAAAATTAAAAAAAAAATGTTCTAAAGAGTAAACTGAAGAAGTGCTCAACCATGGCGGCTATAGAGAGAAGTTGTAAGAAAAAAGCTACGCTCATTTTTCGTATGAACCAAGTTTTGAAAAAATTCCGACGATTTAGGCTGTAAGGAGCTCCGTCGTTCATAAACGAAAAAAACTTGGAACTGCATTATTATGCTTCTTCTATCGTAACACGCGTCCCTCGAGCAGCGACCCTCAGAACGCGAAAATAAAAGGTTCATTTCAACGATATAGGAAGGGTTCCCGCCTGGGGCGCGGAGCTCTCGGGATGGACGTGTCCTGATTTGCTCCTCTGCGCGGAGAGCCCAGAGCACACGCCAGGCGTTACACCTATACGTTCGCACGTTTCGACAAAAAAACGCACGTTGCGCCGTTCGTTTGCAACAATATTTCTTGCGGTTTGTGGAGAGTACAAAAGAAAAAGACGCTTCCACCTTGTGAGAAAAGTCTCTGTGTATACTGGAAACCCCTTTTTTCTTGACGATTTACCCGCGGACGGGGATGACGTTTCTCCCTCGTGGGAAAAGCCTCTGTGTATACTGGAAACCCCATCTTTTTAACGATTTACCCACGAACGGGGATGACGTTTCATCCCCCCCTGTGTGAAACGACTTTAGAGGTTTGCGGTTGTGGCTGCCGATCGCGGGCGCCGTTCTCCCTTTTGTCTAGATTCGTGCGAACGAGCGGGGATGATAGTGTTCCATCCCCTGTACTAACGTCTTTCAAAATTTTCGGGTTGCCGTGGGTTCGCAGTCGTCGCCGTTCGCCCCTTTTCGATCAATTTTCGTGCGAAAGGACGGGGGTCAATAGCATTACGTACCCGTCGTTTTGAATTAACACGGCTCTAAAGATTTTCGGCTGCGCCCCGGCGTCCGCGAGCGGGCGCCATTCGCATTTTCCTTTGGCCGCAATATGTACACCTGCCTGCCGATAACTGTCACGTCTGTGTATGTCCGGAGATTTACTATCTGCAGTCTGCAGTGAACAGGGCTACAGAGCTTCCCAAGTTCCACTTATTGGGGAATTTCCGATGGAGCGGATTTTTTCGTGGGAGCAAGACATCGCGCGAAGAACTGGCCTGCCTGGCTGGCTGGCTGGCTGGAGCTGGCTCATCTTGACGTTTCACCTGCGTCACAAGGGACAAAAACAACTTGGGATTTTTAAGTACAGCCATGGTTTTCCTGGTTTCCTTGTAGTGCCGATGTGTTTTAGCCAACAATACCGGCATTATACCGGACATCGGCACTATTGGGTTGGGGCTAGCAACGATATGGCAATACTATAGCGGCTTCTAGTCATGCCAAGCGATTTCACAGGCACTGTAGCGGAAATATGCACTATTCAAACCGCACTATGGGGGGACCCCCAATTTAAGGCAAGAAGTGCGCTTGCGTTTCGGGGCCAAGCTACTTGGAGTTTGAACAAGGTACAACTGCACTCATGCTTCGGTGGCACGCTCCAGCTCGAGAGCGTATCCTTGAGATGGCGCGTGTCACTGTCGTATAGCACTACACATTATCTTACGTAGGGGAAGTGGGGGGGAGGGAGAGGAGGGCAGGGGGGGAGAGGAGGGGAGGCGGGTGGAGGGGGGGGGGAGGGGGGGGGGGGGGAGGGGGGGGGGGGAAGGGAGGGAGGGGGAAGGGGGGGGAGGGGGTAAAGGGGTGTACTCATTTTGTGCATGGCCGTAGTCGTATGGCCATAGACCTATTATGCCGGGACAGAGCACGTCGGGTTTTCACCAACCAGGCAGACATTGCCTGCACCAAGCGCGAAGCGCCGTGAGGTGTTCGGCGAGTCGCATGAAGGGTGAACTGCATCCTTCCAAGAACCGCTCGTGAGACGGACTCCGGCACCTTGTGCCTACTTTCTTGCTTATGGATGACAGCGCCAATGTGAGTTACTTTTTTTTTCCTGGTGTGGCCATTCCAGAGACAGCGATGGGTAATACTATGTACCTGCCTCGTGGGTGCCTTACCATATTCACACCACATGATGCGATCGATCATTCCTCTTGTAAGGAGTTAGGGTTCTCCACCCCCCGCACAATATGATCGAGCTCGATAACCATCCCCTGGTGACAGCCAAAAACAAAAACGAAAACGGTAACCCGGTGGTCTAGCTCACGCGGTGATTGGCATGTTTTACAGCGTCGTTGCCAACCAACGCCAACCCCAATATACGTATAATGTATTACAGCGTGGGTGCCAACCGAGGCCAACTAGTATATATATATATATTAATTGGGTAGGGGTGGGGGGGGAGAAGGGAGGTGGGGGAAGGAGGGGTCTATCAGGGTTTGATTTACGTCGAAGAATACCAACTAGTAGAGACACAGTGGGTTGAACACAGGGGGAGGAGCATAAAGTGCAGGCCTGAGTACCGCCTTCCAGGCACCTGGTACTAGGTGTAAAAAAAGTCACTTGCTAGAGAGAAGTTCGTATACATGGATGAAGTTCGAGTCGAATGTGAATCGTGTTCTGCTGGTTCAGAAAGAGCTCCTGAATCCAGCGGCAAGCCCCAAGCGAAACAACTGTTAATGTGTAGGTAATGTAAGCCATGTCCGCTGAAAGTTTGAGAAACGAGATGTTCAACTTCCTTGCACAGGACTTCTCCTCCTTCCTTCCTGCTCAACATCCTGCTCACAGGGCTAAGAGTGATTGAGGTTTGAGCCGGACAGACGCCGGAGGGAAGAGGCAGCAAAAACAAGGCATAGCACCAGAGGTACCTGGTACTGACTAGCAGTATGATATCAAATAGTGTTATTGTAGAAGTGTACAAGGACTACTGAAGTATGTGCGGAGTGCACGAAAAGCATTAATAATATACTCCGTATTACGGAGGACGATAGTAAATAGGACCAACTATTGTTGGTAAAAATAGGTGAATATATAGGTTTTTGTCTCCACGGTAGGTCCTATTTACTAGGGTCCCCCGTAATAGTAGAGTGGCGAGTAGTATTACTACCAATAATGGACTAGCACTATAAGGAGTGGGTGGATGGAGTTCCCCCGCCGAGGATTTTTTTTCTCCTCCCAAAAAAGTTGTTTGTTGGTTTTTTGTTGTTTTGCTGCTGTCACTGCTAGTAGTTGGTGCTGCTGGTGTTGTTGTCGTTGTCAATGTCGCTGCACATGCAGCGGTCTGTCGTCGTGGTCGTCGTCATCGTCGTTGTATCAGCTGGCATTTTGTTGGCCCTGACCGACTCCGCTGCAGCTTTCCCCAAAACGGCCAATTTAACAGAGTTTTCTGAAAAATGGGAACGGAGCCTAAAATGAGAACCAAGCGTTATCTCCAGAACCATGTGGTGTATCAGAGAACCGAAATGATCCTGCGAAACCTCTTGGCCAGCCCTGTGAGAGGAGCTCGTCAGAACGGTCATGCTCCATCTCATGCCTTCGGGTGGGCGCAAAAAGCGATATACGCTGGCTCTATGGTGATTTCTCTAGATGCTGGCTACCGAGGCGATGCCGAGGACCTCCAGCCTGAGCGACAGCTCATTCGAAGGCTGCTGTACAGCCCCACAGGACTGTCATTTTTTTTTTTTTTAGTTGTACATAATTGGTTTGCTTTTCTAAAAAAAACCGTCCGTTCTCATTTTAGGCTCCGTTCCCATTTTTCAGAAAACTCTGTTCCAATCATTTACCCCATTATATGGTGACCGACGATCAAATAAGATTAAAACCAAGAAAAACAAATGCCAAAATAACGAAATAATGGCAAAAAAAAAAGACTGTACACAAAAAAAAACAGGAACGCTGTACTTATACGTATATATACGAGGCCGCGAGGACGCGCGCGTGAGGAGAAACGAAAAAAAAAAAAAAACGAAAGCAGAGCGCGCTCGAAAAAACAAACAAGAAGAAGAAGTGTGATTCTATCAGTCTGATTGAAATACCCTGCTGCGGAAAAGCTACTCGTCGTACGTCGTCGTACCATCGCGCCGCGCCGCGCCGCGGTAAGCATGGCACCTGACCCGCTCGAGGGGAGGGTGCCTGTGAGCGGGGAGGGTGCCTGTGAGGAGATGGCACATTTTGCTGGGGTTGTTTGTGGTCGCGGTGTGTGATGATATTTCTTTTCGGAGTTTGACCTTTGCACGGCTAATTCACCTTGTGCTTGCTGTGCTGGTAATAATGCGTATCCTTGTCTTGTGCTAGTCCGTGGGGGCATCGGCGCGGACACTGGTTGTGAGCCGTCCCACTGGTAACGGGTTGCCCCGGTGGCGCATCAGGTTATCCTCGAGCCTGGTAATATGTAGGTCGGTTTCGTGGGCTCGAAATCCCCCCCCTCCCCCTGCCCGGGTGCACACTCTCGTATAAGTTCGTGGGTTTTTTTTTCTTGCGCGCACAAATAGACTTGCGGAAAGCGCGAGAGCGTGAGTTAGCAACAACACTCACTCGATGAAAAATCGACGAGCCACAGTGGGATATACTGATTCTACGATAGCCCCCCCCCCACCCCCCCCCCCCCAACAAAAAACGGCGGTTTTCTTTAACGGACGTTTCATGGCTGCTCGGCACGTACGAGGAAGGATGCAATGAAAAGCAAAATCATAACATATTTTCTTTTTTCGCAAAGGGCTGTCGAATGATGACGTCGGGGGGGCAAGGGGCACCGATTTTCAGGAGATACGACGGGAATCTGGTTTCAAAACCGGCGATTTCGTTGAAGAAAAGTTGCGAGGGCTACCGTAGCAAGACTCGAAGAGAGCAGTGGGATATTGCTGAACCATGTACTTGCATATATGCGCGATGAAAATTAAAGCGAGGTAAGAACCGGGGGGTGGACAGAGGGACGACACCCCCTGTTAACGCGCGGCTTGCCCAGAAGCCGGAACAAAGTAGAGATGTGTGCGAAAAAAAAAGGGGGGGGGAGGGAGGGGGGGGGGGGTGCAACAGAAAAGTTTTTTCCAAGAATTTTCTGAAAGCTCCTAACACGAGGAGCTGAAGTGTCCCACGGGTCCGAAACACGACCGGCTTTCGGAGGCATTCGCTCGCGCAAACCCGACGGCCAATGTTCCTACACGCCCTCTGTCTCTAGTCCTAAAAAAAAAAATGTGAAGTTGGTAAAATTAGTAGAGTACTTTCAACTTTTTACCCCGAAGAAGCGCAGCACGCCGCTACTACGGTGTTACTTACTACACCGTGGGGATGACTCTTGCGAATCTTACTACGGTAGCCCCCCCCAACGCTAACATTTTCTTTGACGAAATCACCGGTTTTGAAACCAGCTCCACCGGCCGTATCTCCTCAAATACGGTGCCCTTCGCCACCCCGAGACGTCGTCGGTCGATACTTGTAGTCCTTCGCGAACGAGAACACATGTGAAGATATATGCTTTTCATAGAGCATCCTTCCTCGTATCGAGCACCCACGAAACGTTCGTTAAAGAAATCGCTGTTTTTTTTGTGGGGGGGGGCTATCGTGTAGGATCCGTCTTGTGCTGGATGTCATTAGATGCGTGGAAATATCAGTGTAAACGTGTGAAGAACACACACAGTGCACGCCACTTGCTCTATTGGGGGGGGGGGGGTGATCTGTTACTGGTATGTTTCCATATGGACGCACGCACAAAAATGATTAGTTAGCTGTTCAAGTAGACGTGTGACTACGATGATACTAAACAAAACCCAACCTCTTACCAGGTATAAACCCAAAGGGACTTCCCAAAAAACGCTCTAAAAAGGTGTTACACCTCCCTTGAAGACATAACGATTACAGGTTGGCCAGGAAAAATCCGGTAAGAGCAATCCGGTCGAGACGGCGTGCTATATACAGTAGAGGTATACCATTTTTTGGCGGTTTGGCTATTTTTTTTTCTGAATGACGGTGGGCTCCTTAGCCCAAAATCGCCGGGAAAAAATAATAATACAGGCCATTTTTTTTGCATGAGGTATTCTCGCCATGTGCCGAGGGGGAGCCCTATAGGACTTTTCATCCGGTATCAAGTCTGTTTTAAATGTTTTCTATTCAGTTGTTGGGTTAAGAAGGACATGTCTTAACCTCCGAAAGTGAGGGGTAGTATTAAGAAAAAAACTTCGTGCACCTCTATCGTAGCACGCGTCCCGACGACGTCAAATTTGGGGGGGATCGAAATATTATTAGAGGAGGTCGGGGACACAGAGCGTCTAGGTCCCCCGACGCGTCTGCCTATTGAGCGGGCCCCTGTTGTTGCTCTCGCGTGCGTCCGTTTGCTCAGAGCTGCATGCATGAACACCGCGGCTTTGAGCCAGATTCTTGGGAAGTCACCGTTCTTCCAACGCAACACCACAACAGTATTATAGCTCTCTCTGGATGATCCGTGTATGTACAGAAACATGGGGATCTTCGGAGGGGAAATACTGTTTTAGAACACGAGAGTCGAAGACGCCGCGGCTCCTCAAAACCCACTCCCACACGCTCCTCTCCGCGGCGAGGGTACGACGCCGGGGAAAGCGCCAAGAGAAAAGGAAAAAGAAGGGAATCCTAGTCGTCAGGACCAGGGAATGCCAGACGCCGAAAATCCACCGCCACACACATCGTGATCAAACCGGGCAGGGGGCGGGCGGGGCAAACGTACCTACGACAAAAGACAGGAAAAAAATCTGCACCACCCCGCCACATACCCAGCGAGGGGCGGGGGGGGGGGGGGGGGGAGGGGGGGACACTCCTTCCACGACCAATGCTACGATAGGGGGGGGGGGGGTTCCCTTTTTGGGCGTTTTTTTTCACGGTGGCAGGCCTGGAGCCACTCGCGCGAGTGAGACCCCCCGTTTCTGTGTGGTCTCAAGGTTGGGTGTTCTTTAAAACTTCGCGACATGAATCCGCAATGCGCAATGGTTAGCCACGCTTCGCCAAGCTTATCCTGTGTAAAGCCTTTTCGTCAGTGAGTTCACTCGTGCGAGCGTGATCTAGCTCAAATATTCTGGTGAAAAAACGGGGGCAACCCCCCCGTTACCATAGCCTTCTTCCCATGCATGGCCGTAGTCGTATGACCATAGACCCTCGCATCCCTACTATGCCGGGACGGAGCACGTCGGGCTTTCACCGACCAGGCAGACGCATCGCACGCGCATCAAAACGCGGAGCGCCGTGGAGTGTTCGGCGAATCGCATGAAGGACTCGACCTGATTCTCACTACGAAAATACTTACTGTCCCGTGCCACAACACGAGCGGCCACGTTTCCCAGGCCGCCCCCCAGTCTCTAAGCCGGGGGGGGGAGCGGTGGAGTGCTCTTTTTTTCGCTTGTGCCTTATAGCACGCGTCCCTTTCGAGAAGGAGCACATTTCGTATGCTCCTATATTAGAGGCACCTTCAACAATAAGGGCGCTCACATTACAGTTTTTAAAAGACGAATGCACAAAGGTTATTGTCCACTGCCACAATACGAGCGGCCATATTCCCCAGATCGTCCCCCGACTCTAAAGCGCGCGCGGGGAAGGGGGGGGGGGGGGGGGGGGGGAGGTCGGCAGGAAGTGTTACCGGCCTTCCAAGGCAATACTACTATAACAGCATGGGGTCAACCACTGCTCGTCAAAGATGGGGGGGAGGGGTGTACTCGGTTTGTGCATGTGGCCGTATTGGTATGACCATAGCCCCTCGCGTCCCTGCTATGCGGGGACGGAGCACGTCGGATTTTCACCAACGAGACATCAACGGGGGGGGGGGGGGGGGGGGGGGGGTATTATGACATTACATGCAAGAGATCTTGGGGTTTCGGTGCCGGTCTTTCCGCACCTCAACCGATCGCCACCAAATGGCCGGAAAAGGGAGGGAGAGGGCAGCAGCAGCAGCAACAACAACAACAACAACAACGACAACAACAACAACAACAACAACAACAACAACAACAACAACAACAACAACAACAACAACAACAACAACAACAACACGGGTATTAGAGGGCGTTTGTCCGTTTGACCACTGCTAAAATAAAGGGGATACACTAGCTGCCCACCCAACTAAGCCTTGTGACACCCCCCCCCACAGGCATGACGAGGAGGCTTGCCAGCTACTCGTGCAAATAATGACGCCGCCCCAACGGGGAAGAGGGGATACGATCCATCACATCATACGATGCTAACAACTCAATTTAGGCCGGCTCGGATAATATGTCTTGTTTATATATATTAAAAAAAAAAGTCCACTACAGCTGTGACATTCGAAGATTTCGTAAAAACTCAGAAAACTCATCTTTGCAAGCTGTGTGTGATACTTCGATCGCTCGTGTTACTGGGTGTGTGTGTCCTCATTAAGGATACACAAAGGTTGGCGACTCCCCTTGGAATTACAGCACTTGTAGCTTGTACCAGGGTCAACAGGGGCGCGGGGTGTTAATCAATATCTCTGTGCACGGAAACTATAAAACACATTTTGACGGCCCCGGACAATATCTGACGGCTGTGGAAGGAAAAGCATCATTTTTTTTTAGTACGTATAAAGTCGCACGTCCGGTCAAAGGGGGAATTATTCAACATTTTTAGGCCACATAAACGAATAGAAGAGCATGCTGCACGCGTGGTGCTAGGTCTAAGACGATGGTGGGGGCGGCGGGAAAGGGTGGGGCGGGGGGGGGGGGGGGGGGGGTACTCGGGTTGTGCTTGGCCGTAGTCGTATGACCATAGACCCTGGAATCCCTACTGTGCCGAGACGGAGCACGTTGGGTTTTCACCAACCAGGCAGACATTGCTTGCACCAAGCGCGAAGCGCCGTGAGGTGTTCGGCGAGTCGTATGAAGGGTGAACTGCATCCTTCCAAGAGCCGCTCGTAAGACGGAATCCACTCCTTGTGCCTACTTTCTTGCTTATGGATGACAGCGCCAATGAGTCACTTTGTTTTCCGGCGTGGCCACTCCAGAGACAGCAATATGGGTATTACTATGTACCTGCCTCGTGGGTGCCTTACCATGCTCACACTACGTGATGCGATCATTCGATCATTCCTCTTGTGCGGAGTTAGGGTTCTCCGCCCCGCACAATATGATCCATCTCGAAAACCATCACGGTGACCGCCAAAAACGAAAAACAAACAAACAAAAAAAACGGTAACCTGGTTGTCTAGCTCGCGCAGCGAATGGCATGTTTTACAGCGTTTTCGCCAACCAGCGCCAAACCCATTATTCACACAATGTTGTACATTGGCATCGAAGCCAACTATTATGTGTACATTTTACGGCGGGGGGGAAGGAGAGAGAGCGGAGGAAGGGCGGGGGGGGGGGGGGGGGGGGGGGGCGTACTTATTTGTTGCTTGCCTTTTAGTCGCTTGACCATTGACCACGCATCCCTTTCGAGACGGCGCACCGTTCCTACTCCTAATAGAGACACCTACCGGGGGGGGGGGGGGGGGGGGGGGCGTACTTATTTGTTGCTTGCTTGCCTTAGTCATTTGACCATACCATTGACCACGCATCCCTTTCGAGACGGAGCACCGTTCCTACTCCTAATAGAGACACCTACCGGGGGGGGGGGGGGGGGGGGGGCGTACTTATTTGTTGCTTGCCTTTTAGTCGTTAGACCATGACCACGCATCCCTTTCGAGACGGAGCACCGTTCCTACTCCTAATAGAGGCACCTGCAAGATTTGGGCGAACATTAAACTTCTTCCGCATACTACATAGAAACGGTTTGCCTATCCTATCCCCGTCCTGCTTCGCCGTCTGCAGCCACCATCTATCTCCTAGGATAGCGATCGTTTTCTCGCTATTCTCTAGTCTACCATACTCTTCCATGTCACACGCGTCTAATGTCCTCATCTCCTCTAGCGCATCCCGTTCTTCCTTGTATATTTCACGTTCTCCCACTGTGTGAGTCCTACTCTCTATTGTTGCGTCACACGAGCACATATGTGCATCCATGCCCTCCTCCCCCCGACTACTGGTGGTATATCTCTTCTTTCTGGTAGGTCCAGGTCCCCTACACGAAATCCCAGTTTCAGGTTTTTCGCGTAGTCCATTGGGCCGTTCAGATACGTTTTCATTTCCATCTTCCCTCAACCCCCCGTATATCTCCAAGTGCTTCTCGTCTTTCACCGTATTTCTTGGCGTTCACCTTTCCTTTCTTCTATCATTTCTTTCAATTACTGTCCTGTACCCGCCAAACTTATTTGTAGACTGTAGTACCTCTTCTTGGTCTCCCGCTAAATCCTTCCAATTTTTGTCGACTACACGTTATCCCATCTTGTTCCAGCTCGCCCCTTTGTTACTTCCTCCCATACGCAGCATTATCAACTGTATGGCTGGCAAACTCTTTTCCGCCACATTATTTACTCTATGTTGCCATTTCAACTTTCTCACACTAAGAGTCTCTATTTGTTTACAGTGGGTACAGTGTGGGGGGGGGATTCCAACGTTTTTATGTCGCAAAAATGTATAAGAGCTTACTGTACGCCTGCTGCCAGGCCTAAGCGATGGTGAGGGTGGCGGGGAAGCAGGGGGCGGGGGGAAGGTTAGTTTGATCTTGAAGACCCTATAAATGAATTGGCACCACTGCACGGATCGCTCGAAAGGTGAAGAGGTGATATCACCTGTCTCGGGCAGTGTTTACCATTATTCTGGCGGATTTCGATTTTAGGTGGGGCGGCAGGGGAGGGGGGGGGCGTTTATGTCTCTAGGGGGGTGATTATTGGTGGGGCGGCGGGGGATGGGTGTGTGTGGTTGGGGGGGGGGGGAGGGGGTGTACTCAGTTTGTGCATTTGGCCGTAGTCGTATGACCATAGACCCTCGCAACCCTACTATGCCGGGACAGAGCACGTCGGGTTTTCACCAACCAGGCAAACGTTATTGCTTGCGCCGAGCGCGAAGCGCCGTGAGGTGTTCGGCAAGTCGCATGAAGGATGCAGTGTGGTGGTGGGGGGGAAGGAAACGGACGTGGATGCGAGCAAAATATCCTACCTACGTGCTCAATGCATCTGGATGCCCAACTTTTCAAAGATAAAAACTATGACGTGGATGGGAGAAAGCTTGTTTTTGTAAACGTGATGTTTTTGCGTTAATGTTAGCATCGGTTTTTGATTTCCGCGTACTACTGTTGCTAAGATACGGCCTCGAAAGGCCTGTAATTATCCAAATTTGAGATCATTTGGATGGGTTTCGTATGATAAGGTTGGCGTTTTATATTCGGGAAAGATAGGAAATAGATCGGAGGCACGTGCCTCCGATCTCAGAAGCCGTCCGGGGCTCTCGTGGAATCGAATAAAGCAACGTCTCTACGAAGGAAAAGAAAGTGAGTATTCTCCAAGGACCTGATCAATTGGCAGACCTGCAGGGGGCACGCTGTGTCCCCACCTATAACCTTACACACTATGTACTACTATTATTTCATTTGCCTTTTCCGAGCATCAAAATGTAGCAGTGTGCCCAGCAGCACCAGCAGCAGCAAGCAGCAAGCGGGGTAGTAACGACCATAATACCTGGTACCTGTTGGTGCCATTTTAACCATTTAGCCGCTGCAAAAATATCCCAGTCTAATTCTAAGTAATCGTGCCCCAAAAGTGTGCCAACTGGAAACACATTTGTGGGGACACATGACTTATGATTAGACAATTAGTACATATACCCCCCGCCCCTCGTGCGCCCCTCGCTCCCTCTTGTTCAAACCCCGGCCCCCACGCCCTTAAAATATCCGCCCTCCCCTCACCGGCAATACGACTTACAGGATACACTCGATAAATTGATATCAGATGCATTTCCTTCCACAGCTGCTGTCAGAAGATTTTGTCGTCGTCCAAAACCGGTTTTACAGTTTACGCGCACAGACTGATTAACATCACCCTGTTGACCCTGATAGCTACACTGTAGTAGTTGCAAGGGGAGTCGCCAAACCTGTATCCTTAATGAGGACACACCCAGTAATACGCGCGATCGGAAGCCTATCACACACAGCTTGCGAAGATGAGTTTCGACGAATTTTTCGATCTCACAGCTGGTGGAGTGAATCTTGACTTTTTAAAATATATTTACATATACCAGGTATGGAATTAGGCTGGGATCGTTTTTTGCAGTGATACGTACATACCAGTACGTTTCATCGTAGCAACTTTTATCAATTGATAGAACTATATGTATACAGTAGTAGTGTGTGTGTGTGTGTGTGTGTGTGTGTTCTTCACATTAAACCGTTCTTCTACTCGTCGACATCCAGCACACCCAGTGTCCGTACTGATTCTTCACCCTAGAAAGATCAGCTCTGTGGTCACAAGCCACGACACAGAGATAATGCATCGTAATGCATTCGACAACGCAATGTCATGCCCTAGTACTGGGTACGACAGGCACAACATACATACGTCAGCAACAGAAATACATTGGAAGAGAGAAATACGAAATAAACAAAAACAAAAACAAAAACAAAAACAAAAAACAAAAAACAAAATAAGAAAACAAATAAAAACAAAGATAAAAATAAAACAAAAAATGAAACAAACAAAATGAAGGGGAAATCGAAGAAACAACCCAACCGCAAAGGAGAGCCAAAGCTCGGAAAAGAAACATAATAAAATGAAATAAAATAAAGTAAAGTAAAACCAAAATAAGATAATCCGAACACGAGCCAAAAACCTGGACACGCAAGGAGGGAACAAAGGGGAAAGAAATACCCCAGAGAAAGACGAAAAGTGCTATGTACCTACTAGTCGGCCTGGTACCTTGCTACCCTGTCTGTAGTAGTGTATGTCGTGTGTAGAACTATATTTTCGTAGTACTCAATGTACAAACGTAATATATTACTAATTAGACTAGTAGTAATATAGTATTCATTCTCTTCATATGACAGGAGTTGAGTAGGATCGAGATCAAACGTGGGGCGTGAGCTTTGATACATCGGGCATCCACGTTAAATACACATCACATCATCACAGCAGCATCATTCATCAAAAATCATCCATTATTTAATCTTTTGAAAAAAATATAAATATCATGAGAAAAACAAAATATATAATCGTACCTCGTACCTGGTGATATAAAACAAGTGTCACCACGCGCACGCGGCTTGAGCAAAAGCTGTTAATTTTGATCAATATCCTTTTTGGTCGATCTCACAGCTGATGAAGTGTGTTTTTTCATTTTTCTTAAATATAACCCGGTATATGCATATTATTAATAGATTAAAAAATAGCAATCAAATTCATACCTCTTGCATTTTAAAGGAATGCCATTATTTATCTTACCAGAGGCCAATTAAGTATAATAATGTCGATAAGCCCATGTACCTGTACAAGTATTATCTGCGAGGTATACATGACGCTCGCGCACAAATTATGATCGGAGTATCACACATAGCTTGCAAGCAGAATACTAGTATTATCGAAGTATAAGAAAATATGGGCTTTGTACGTACGTAAGAAGTTTGACCAATCAAATCAATGCGGTAATTCATAGTCAGTCGTATGAGCGACAGCATTGCGTACACCTGGCCAAGCTGTGTAGGCGACGGCCTGCACGCGGAGCGCGTAGGGGAGCAGAGTCAGAGCCACAGGTCCAAGGTGTGAAACAGACTAGTTGAGTTTTGACGAAATCTTCGATCTCACAGCTGGATGGAGTGTATTTTTATTTTTATAATATATTAGATGTATCATAGTACAAACATAAACACCTGAGAGACCGACCCGGCCGATGATGTTCAGGACGACGATCGGTCCCGGGTTCCACCCAGGAAAGTCATGTGGGACCGATGCCTGCTGCTAGTAGATGAGACATAGCGGTGTTTAGAGTCCAAGAGAGATCGACGGAAGCCTCCCTCTTTGTTGTTCGGGGTACAGAGATGGTGCTATGGCCCACGGCGGCTAAGCAGGCTGGCAAGTGTTACCGAGAGAGGGATTGCCAAAGTGGCGGATGGTTGCATGGCGAGGTGGTACAGAGAGGGCCGGAGGTGGAAAATCTAGATGGTTGTGGCATGCACATGAGGACGCCAAGAAGAAGGGCGAGAAGGAGAAGGGAGAGGGAGGCGCGAGGGGGCGGCGGGCGGGAGGGGCAGCCGAACTGAAGGGCGAGAAGGAGAAGGGAGAGGGAGGAGCGGGGGGCGGGGGAGGGGGGGGGGGGGGGGCAGCCGAACTGATGGTGATGATGATGCTGCTGCTGTCGACGAAAAATAAAGCATAAAGTAACTGCCATAGATCGTGGAGCAAAAGGCATCGCAATCAATGTGACTAACACGTGGAAGCTGTGCTATCTACTTGCTGCCACCACGACAGGCTTTTGTTATTTTTGTTTCGTTTTTGGCTTTGCTTTTGCTTTGTAAGGGTCTTCATTTTTGCTTGGGGGCGTTTTGGCTTTGCTGTTGCTTTGGTCTTCATTTTTGCTTGGGGGGGCAGTGGCAGCACTGAATCGTATGGCGCTGTCGGCGGGCATGGGAAGGACGTGGCAGACCGTGTGGCTAGGCGTGCAGGCTCGTCTTCTAGCTAGGGTAAACAGAGAGAGATTTGTAGCAGGAAAATAATAAAACTATTATTATTAATATTATTATGCTGCTCGTCGTGCTTCCCTTCCCTCTCTCTGTCATTTGAGTACGAATAATAGATGAGATTAAAAGTATTAGTAGTTACACTGTATGTACTAGTACTCTTACTAGTATACTCTATCAGTAGTGGTATACTAAATGTAGTAGTTTGTTTTTTGCTTGGCCTTATTTCTCTCTCTTTCTTATTTCTTCTTTCTTTCTTTTTTTCGTTCTCTATCTGCCTCTCTCCCGTTTCCTCTCCCGCTTCTTCGCGATGGTGGTGATGTGTTCCAACGCTTTGTTGAGTCTCGTCCAAAGCCTACATACACCATGTCATGTATGCTATCAGAAGCCGCACACTGAGAGAGAGAGGACATCCATCCGCACGAGAGCTCGAGGGTTCGTTTATCATGTTATTATTTGTTTTGTTCGTCTTGTCTCATTGCGTTGTTCTGCATCATCATCATCATTATTATTAGTATTGCCTGGTGGTGTATTATTTGATTATTTGTGATAAATCATTTTGCTTGTTGTTTGTTGTGTCCCATTTCTAGTCTACGGTCGTACGGGAGAAGAGTCCTTCAGAAATAAATTCTGATTTTTTTTGCTCTAATCTACTCACCAAGTCATGCAGAGGGAGGAGATTTTTTGCTACATACATGACATACATACTGGTATGTATTGTGGTGTTATTCGTACCGGCGGGTACGCTGACATTTCATTTGCTTTCGTCTATATTCGTTTGCGATATCATTGGTTGTGTTTTTGGTTGCTGCTCTCTGTTTCAGTCTGTGACCACACGATGTCATCATGGTTTGCCTCTCTCTCTGAGATGAAGAAACACGGGATGAACACTGACCCGGTGTTTTGCTGAGATGATGATGACGTTGGGCAGAAAGAGCCACAACACACACCAGCAGGGTGCAATAATATACCTCTCCCCTCCTCCTGGTATTACACTATAATAATAACAGGCAGCTTTTTTTAATTAGCTTTTTTTCTAAATGAGGGAAATGTCACGTACATGTTGTGGACGTACCATCTCTATTCTCCAATCAAATACTGCAATAAATGTTCCCTTTTAGAGCCCCCAATCCCCTCCCTATACTAAATCCAAGTGATTTTGTCCCCAAAACGGGTTTCCAGTGGTGAAGGGGTTCGAGGTTAGCTTTTTATCTCGTCTCTCGCGTTGCTCCTGTACAACGAGACTCGAGGAGTTCATATCTAAATAATATGGCACGCTAGGATCAAGGTAACTACACATGGCTACACCTATCGATTGAAATGTTCTATCTTGCGATCCATGTTCAATAACACACCACGAAGAAGCTACAACACATTGTATACCACACCTAAAAATTGTTTTGTATACCCCCACCTAACATA
This sequence comes from Undaria pinnatifida, assembly GCA_012845835.1. NCBI lineage: Eukaryota > Phaeophyceae > Laminariales > Alariaceae > Undaria > Undaria pinnatifida. The sequence goes on from JABAKD010000027.1 coordinate 13,821,144, forward strand.
AAATCTGCTAGAATAATACTCCGGAGTAAACAACACCAGGCAGGTGATATAAACTGATGCATTCCATTGTACAACCGTCAGATTTGTCCCCTTGAAGGATTTGTTGTTTCCGCGGGCGCATTTATTGATTTGTCCCGCCCGTCCCCCCCCCCCCCGATCCCTCTTGTTCAAACACCCCACCTAAAATCAAACTATGCCAGAGTGATAAACACTACTACCAGGCAGTTGATATCACCTCACTCACTCATTAAATTTTTAGCTATCCATGCCGTAGCTCCAATTCATCCCCGCCCCCCGCCCCCCCCCCCAAACGCCCCTTCCTTCCCCACCACCCGCACCATCGCTTAGACGTAGCACCACGTGTATAGCAAGTCCCTACATCTATGCGACCAAAAAAAAAGGTGTTGGAACCCCCCCCACTCCCCCAACCCCGCCCCCCCCCACCCCTTCGAACACTCCCCGCCCTCTCCTCGCCGGTTGTGCGACTTGAATATACGATACATTTGATAAACTGGTGCATTTCCTTCCACAGCTGCTGTCAGATTTTGTCCCTCTCAAAAAAGGGATTCTATCTATAGTTTCCGCGCACAGAGGCTGACTAACATCATCACCCTGTTGATCCTGGTACAAGCTACACTGTAGTTCCAAGTGTGGAGTCGCCGACCTATATCCTCAATGAGGACACACACCCAGTAATACGCGCGATCGGAGTATCGCACACAGCTTGTAAAGATGAGTTTCGACAAAATTTTCGATCTCACAGGTGGGGTGTACTTTTTTTTAATGTTATATCATGTTCATAGCTTCGACGAAATCTTCCTTGAAATCTTCGATTTAACCCTGGAGTGAGAGTGTATTATTATAATATCAGAGTACATGTAAGATAAATTAATAATACGTCCTCTTCTGCTGTAGTACGTATTACTCGTCCCCTCAAGTTTTATTATTATTATTTTTATGGTCCTCTCTCTGTGTTGTCCAGATAAATCTAGTAGTTAGAGGTGACAATTATACTACTACTACTACTACTACTACTACTACTACTACTATCATATTGTAGTGAATTTAAGTATGGTCATAATACAACAACGAACGCCTGCGCTGCTTGTGACTTTTTTTTTTTTCACTTTTTTCACCTTTCTTTTAAAACAAAAAAATAAGTAATGATATTGCTTGAAACTCTCGTGTCATTTTGTTGTCCTAATCTCTTCCTTGTTGTGATATTATTCGAACCTATACCTATATATGATAATATACGCTCGACCTCGACCTCATTGAATATACTTACCACCACGCCGCTTTTTTTACTATAATTTGGACCATAACAAGCCGGTCGCCCCGGTGGTACTTATTGTTGTAGCTGTTACCCTCGAATACTATATACTCCGGAGTATTATACTATACTATACTAGTATAAAATAGTATCAGTAGTAATTATAGGTATAGAAGAGGCAGAATATTATCGAAGTATGAGAAAATATGGGTTTTGTACGTACGTAAGAAGTTTGACCAATCAGATCAATGCGGTAATTCATAGTCGTATGAGCGATAGCATTGGGCACACCTGGCCCAGCTGTGTAGGCGACGACCTGCACGCGGAGCGCGTAGGGGAGCAGAGTCAGAGCTTACAGGTCCAAGGGGTGATACAGACTAGTTTAATATAATACAACTTCGAAAGCAAAGTGCAAAAGAGAGTTTTTAGTTGGTTCTGGGGTTAAAATCCCCCGCATGGGTCGGACTAGTGATTATATTTACGTAAAAAAAAGAAACTCATGACAAACGAGAATCAAAAACAACAAACACAGCCACACACAGTTTGATTAACTACTTTTACTACTACTACTACTACTACTACTACTATTTGCAGAGTATACTACTTGCAGTATAAATAAAACTATATACTGTTATACTATATATCATATATCAGGTGCATGTAATATATAACATGTTGCGAAGATCAGTGTCGACCAAATGCTTGATCTCATAGCTGGAGTGTATTTTAATATTATTTGTGACTTAAACCTCTTGAAAACCTCCCCCCCCCCCGCGTTTTTCTTTTTTTTTTTTCTTCTTTTCTTTTCTCCTCGCTTTCTCTTGCTTAAACGCCCCACCTAATATCGAAATCCGCCAGAGTAATAAACACTTCCACGCCCTGGATATCGCCTCTTTATCGTTTTAGAACCGTCCATGCCGCTGCTGCAATTCCTACCCACCCCAGCCCCCAACGCCCCCTCCTTTCCCACCACCCGCACCATCGCCTAGACCTCGTACCACGCGTATAGCAAACCCCTACATCTATGCGACCTAAGGCCCTCCCCGCCCGCCCCCCGCCCCCCCCCCGGCACATTTCCCCCCCCCTCCCCCACAAGAAGGATTTATAGTTTCCACGCACAATTTGACCTGCCCCACCCGTCCCCTCCCCCCCCCTCCCCCCCTCCCGCCCCCCCTTTGATCAAAATCAGACCGCCATGTCCTTAAAAACTCCACCCTCCCCTCACCGGTTCTTCGACTTACAGTATTCACTTGATAAACTGATGCATTTCCTTCCACAGCTGCTGTCAGATCTTGTCCCCCTCAGAAACGGGTTTTATAGTTTCCGCGCACAGACTGCCTAACATCACCCTGTTGACCCTGATAGCTACACTGTAGTTGCAACGGGAGTCGCCGACCTATATCCTTAATGAGGACACACAACCCGTAATACGCGCGATCGGAGTATCACACACAGCTTGCAAAGATGAGTCTCGACAAAATCTTCGATCTCACAGCTAGAGTGTATTTTAATTGCTAAAATAATATACCGCGGCGCTGCGTTGAGAGCGCCAATAATTATAATAATAAAAATGTCTGCGTGGGTAGGCGCACTTCGATGCAGTGGGCGAGGGAAGAAACAGCTGGAGAGTCTTCTCACGATATCGCAAATGAAGGGAGAAGAGCCTGCTTATAGTGGAGCCCCGGATCTCGGAGTTTTGTTTTTAGGTCTATAGGAAGGGATAATTAAGAAGAACTAAAAAAGTGCGAAGATAATAGAGGGTACGTAGGTTACAATGTCTTTATTAAATACGTGACCAAAGACGTTACGACACATCTGAGAATTACAACAACGTTAATTAAAAGTAGTGTTCAATTATATATTGTTATGTATGGGTTATTTTGTCCTCTCGACGAAGTCGATTGAGGAATGATAATTATGACTAAGACTACCACTCGCAGTTATACCAACCCAAAAGATGCATTCATGATATGCAAATCAAACACGCTACCTAGGACCGACGTATTGAAAAAAATCAACAATGCCGACGATCATGCTAAAACGTGGTAGGTTAACAGAAACAACGAACGTTCCTGTGAGTTAATATCCCGCCGAAATGCAATACTTACACGGTACAACTAGGGTATCATGTGATGTAAATCCACCTCGCATCCCTACTGATTGAGTAGAAAGAGCTAGTCGTCGACTTTGTCCCCAATCATTTAATACAAATCTGTCGCGCCTTGAACCTTCCACAGCTCATCACATGTCACCCGCCAATATGTCGGGATCCAGCGATCGCAATGATGAAACACCTACTACTTCGTCCACATCAATGTATTCAATAAGCAGATACATTATTTATAAAACCTTCGGGTAAACTTTAATTTTAAGGCTTCAACCCTAGTCTCGTTCAGTGTTTGCATTCAACCAGCACCGTTTAGCCAAATTATGTATACACACATAGTCAAACTATGAACAGTAACGGTGTTATGATGCCGCTACAACCCATAGTTGTCAAGGTTGGTTATTGCATGTTTATCTTGAGGGATAAATATACATTTAACCATACTTGACAAAAGCCGCGAGGGGGAACGTTGAAATTCCCAAACGTCCCTCGCAACTTCGTTCTTAGCCCCCCGAAACAGTTTTCTCGGTGTACACAAATACGGTTTGCAGATATACACAACACGCCGCCCAACCACCGTGAAACAATACGTATTCAAAAACACCACTTTGAGACAACACGATAACGAAGTCTAGAAAATCAACCAAAACATACACATGTATGTAGCAACAACCACCCGGGCACAAAGTTCTCATAATCATAAGGATGTTTGCACATTGTAACCACATATACGTTCACATACGAAACGCAGTCAAGAGATGGAACCCATATACCCTGAGTTCCAAATTGAGGTCCCTACGCGTCAGAAATATCACATAGTCTACATTTAGACTTTTGCACAAACCTAAAATGCGTCAAAACTGCTCGTTGCTAAATAACAGGTTCATCAAGAACGCGAGAACAAACAGAACGAGAGACGGGGTAATCACAGCAGCGCAAATTATTATAGCATTCGCCCACCACATCATCTCCTTTGCAATTGGTTTTGGGCATCAGCGAACTGGGTCCAACGCATGCCCGTAGTGTTTTAGGTGGAGTAATGAGCGGTAGTAAACCAAGTGCGCTGCTCGATAACCTGATCCTGACCGTCGGTATCCTGAACAATCTTCGGGCCGCGTCTCCTTTGTATCAGGTGTGTGAAGAATTTCATTTTTCGTTTTCAAGCAAGTGGTTGCGTTGAGATATACTACCTGGTTTGATGAAAAGGAAAGGAACACCACTCAGCGATCAACTGCTAGACGCTAGGGCATGTTTTCATGAGCCCCACTAACAAGAGCACCAGACGTGGACCGTCATCTACAGGACCGCAACATCTTGGACGACACAGGGGTGGGGGGGGAAAAACAGGGCGTATAATCGTACACTAGAAAATAATAATGTGAAAAGGAAGTGCAGGAAGATATGTTAAAACTGCGGTAGACCACACTACCGCCCTATTACGCAGGGCATTTCGTGCCTACCTGCCGTCTGCATGATCGCCTGACAACCTCTACCAAACGCAGGAGCATATGCCTAACGAAGTAACGTCATTGAGCGCGGGCACGTCAACCGCTCCTTTCGAAACAATGACGATTTGCACCTCTCCCCCTCGTGTTCAATATTGGTGACATAGCATAACCACATCACCTCGCTTGCTGGGTTTGTAATATGCATCTCTGTCTTGGAATTGGCGCCCTCAGAGCCCCACATCGACACGGTAAAAACCATGGGCATAAAATCGTACATGAGCTAATAATAATGTGAAAAGGAAGTACAGGCGGATATATATGGTAAAATTGCGGTAGACTACACTACCAACCTATTACGTAGAGGGTATTTCGTACTTACCGTCTGCATGATCGCCTCCCAACTTATGCCAAACACAGTATGACCAAAGAAGTAACGTAAATAAGCGCGGGTGTACCAAGCGTTCCTTTCGAAACACTGCCGATTTGCACTTCTCCCCCTCGTGCTCAATGGTGGTGACATTGCATGACTACATCACCTCGCCTGTTGTGTTTTGCAAGGTGTATCTCTTTGTTATGATTAGCGATGTCAGAGCCCCACACCGGCACGGTAAAATTATGGTTATTACATGGTTGTACCTATCGATTGAAATATTCTATCGATATCTCGCGATCCATGTACAATAACAAATTATGAAGCTATATAATCAAATCTGATCGAACAATAAACAATAATACCAGGCAGGTGATATAAATGGGTGTATTCTTGCTACAACCGTCAGATTTGTCCCCTTCAAGAATTTATAGTTTCCGCGCACATATTGAAGTGTCCTGCCCGCCCCCCGCCCCCTCCCCGATCCCTCTTGTTCAAACGCCCCACCTCAAATCAAAATCTGCCAGAGTAGTAAACACTACCAGCCAGCTGATGTCACCTCATTATTTTTCTGGCCATCCATGCCGTAGCTCCAATTCAACCCCCCCCCCCCCCCTCCCCCCCGTCCTCTTTTTTTTTTTTTCCCTCTTGTTCAAACGACCCACTAAAAATCGAACTCGGCCAGAGTAATGAACACTTCTACGCAATTGATACCACGTCATTATCTTTCTAGCCATGCATGACGTAGCTTTAATCTCCCCCCCCCCCCCGCCCGCCCCCAACGCCCCATCCTTCCCCACCACTCGCACGATCGCCTAGACCTAGCACCACGCGTACAGCAAGCCCCTACATATATGCTACCTAAACCTGTTAAAAAAACCTTACTCCCCTCCAACCCCCCCCCTCCCCCCCCATTTTTTTTCCCGCTCCCTCTTGCTCAAATGCCCCCCACCTAACATCGAAATCACCTCACTCATCATCTTTCTAGAGCCACCCATGCCGCTGCTCCAATTCATGCCCCCCCCCCCCTCAACGCCCCCTCCTTCCCCACCACCCGCACCATCGCCTAGACCTAGCACCACGCGTATAGCAAACCCCTACACATCTGTGCAACCTAGAGCTGTTTAACCCCCCCCCCCCCGCCCCCCCGACCCACCCACCCACCCCCTCGAAAACTCCGCCCTCTCCTCACTGGTTGTACGACTTACTACAGGTGATATACATGATAAACTGGTGCATTCCTTCCAAAACCATCAGATTTATCCCCTTAAAGGATTTATAGTGTCCACACACAGATCGAGTTGCCCCGCCCGGTGCCCCCCCCGCCGCCCCCTCTTGTTCAAACCCATGCCCCCACGCCCTTCGAAACTCTGCCCTCCCCTCACCGGTTATACGACTTGCTACAGGATACACTTAAGTCTTGATAAACTGATGCATTTGCTTCCACAGCTAGCTGTCAGATTTTGTCCCCCCTCAAAAACGGGTTGTATAGTTTCCGCGCACAAACTGACTACGAACATCACCCTGTAGACCCTGATAGCTACACTGCTGTTTCAAGGGAAGTCGGCGCCCTATATCCTTAATGAGGACACACAACCCGTAATACGCGCGATCGGAGTATCACACACACCTTGCGAACAAAGATAGATGAGTTTCGACAAAATCTTCGATCTCACAGCTGGAGCAGCAGTGTATTTTCATTTTTTAGTAGAGGGGATGAAAAAAAAAGGTGTGGCGGCCCGTTGTCTTATATCATCGTGTTACCTATATACAACTTGATCCGGAAATATAAGCGACCTTTCAATTTTCATATTCAGACAAAAGGTTCTTTATAGTTGCGGACAGAGTGGTATAGGGTATACCATGGTTCGTTTGTACCTTTTTCAATCTAATAACATCATACGTCGTAATTCGTATAAAAATTATCGTACTTGTTGGAGTGTGTGGGCATCAAACTATGCGATACGCTCAGCAAACAAACGTGGAAGATTTACTGTATGAAGTACGTATTATATAATACGCGCCGTATACATCGCAATCAATTAATTTTCATTTATTAATCGATTTGTGATGAAATACAATAACTTCGTGATGAAAATAGAGCAGTATAGTGGAAACTACAGTAAGGAATTTATAGAATAGATATGATGCTAGATCTAGCTCAAAATTCCCCACCTATAGTAAAAATACCAACACCAACCATTAGAGTGGATGGAGAAAAAACAAAACATATGTATATAGACTACATATTTTAAACTAAAGAATAGGACCCCTCCCATTTAAAAAGCTCACCCACATAGCAGGTAGTATATTACAAGCACTGCAACAACGCAGCTTTGCAAAGATGAGTATTGGCCCGAAATTCGTCGAACTCACGGCTACCGTCCTTGAAATACTTTTATAATATAATACTATTGATAGCATCATATAAAATTTCATCACACCATAAAAAAACACACACAAGACAAAAAAAAAGATTTGATCCGAATGTGGGTGGGACCAAAAAAAGCACCAAAAAAAGCTTGCCAGTAAAAAAAGAAAGAGAAAGAAAGACAAGTCTTAGCAGGTCGACTCCCGCAGAAATACCTTCGACGCAGCAGATCTCCGATCCACCGCGACCATCCTACAGCCGACAGCACCCATCAATCGCATTCCTGAAGCCCCGATCCTCGCGGACGATCCTACCTGTGCAAAGCCACTTCGAGACAGGAAGGAGGGCTGACTGATAGCGCTTGTCCGGGGGAGACTAGGCAGCGTATCAAGGCAATTGCACGGGGGAGCAAGCAGACTTTTGGCCTGTCATTTTGTTGCAGGTACGGGGGTGTGTTGTTTCGTTTTTTGGCCCAAGATCGAGGTAGGGGGCTGAGTAATTGGAGTAGCCGAACGAATTGGAAAATTAGAATTGGAGACGCTGCTTTTTTTTGCTCTGGGGGATCGGGTTTTGCACACGGCTTAGCTAGCTGAAGTGCAGTCCCTCCTCCTCCTCCTCTTCCCGGACGCGCGTTGCTGCCCCGCAGTAGAATCTGCGTCGCCTTTTTGCTGTGGCCGTCCACATGCATGGAGCGAGCGTGCTTTTCTTTTTCTGGGTGACCTAAGTGCGCTCGCAACCATTTCCACATATCATAGAGGCGGAAAGTTCGTTCGCGAGGCAACAAACACCTCAAGAAGCAAGGGAAAAACGCAACAGACAGACCAAAACTCTGCTTTTTTTGGCGTGCTCCTTATCCCGAGACCGTTGTTGGTGCACAACGCGTGCCTCAAGCAACTCCCTTGCTCCCCTCCCCACGTGCTTGGATCCGACATCCTCTCCCTGCAGCAAAGTGCAAGGCAATCAGAGAGGGCCAGGTAGCGTCAGCAGCGCACGCAAGAGCTTTGCACTTTGCACCCACAATTCAACCTCAGGCGAGAGAGAACAAACTGCGGGCAACATTCGTTGTGATCAACACAAGCTGCTGCTCCGGGCATCGATCAATCAACTAGTTGCACGCATCGTGTGAGGCTGGGGAGAGGGCCATTGCCAGCTGGCGCCGAGACCGACGATGGGAGACAGGATCGTCGAAAGGCAAGCCGTGGCTGCGGGAGCAGGCGGTGACCCGATCACTCTCCGGATGCAGCAGCAACAACAGCAGCAGCAGCAATCGACGAATGTCGAGAATCTGCCTCCTGCATCGTCCGCACCAGCACCCTTGGCAACCGGACGTGAAGGTAAGCAAAGAGGCATAACTAGTAGAGTAGTTGCCCTCTCCGGGTGGTTCTCTTGGATCCCAGCTCTACGAGATATGCTGAGCATGTTCTTCCCGGGTGTCGCCCGGTGATCCGGCCGGGCGGCGCCGCTATGCAGCCCAGAAACCATGCACTCGTTCGTAAAACTCGTATATTTTTACTGGTGCATAGTAGGGCCGAGTGCTGCTGTGCGAGGATTGTTTATTTAATTTTTTGGATGCGGCGGCGGATAAGAGGTTGCGGACCAAACAAGCTTGCAAAGCTCTTGTAGTTTGTTCCTACTACTGTTTTACTAGATATACCAAACATATCGTAAAATCAATACCAGGTACTACAGCAGACATCATGAAGACCATTATTAGTACGACAATAGCCTAACTGTTAGTAGTCTACTGCTGTCATATTTTTCGAGTACTCGTACTTCATACTGGGCGCATGTATTACCAGTATACTGGAATCTGGATACGACGTTCATGCGGCAACTTCTTTGCCCAGTCGAACCAAGTCCAATTTTCAACCGCCTGATGATCCATGAACAACGCGTGACTTTCAAAACCCTCGCCTATAGTCTATAGTAAATTAGTCATACACCTACTGATATTGCCATTACTGCTGTTTGCTGTTGGACTATTAGTTTAATGGTCTACTGCAGTAGCAGACTCAGACTAATGCAATACCTTTTTTAAGTGGGCCTATTATACGTTTTTGGGGACAATATATACTTGGAATTGGTATTGGATAGTCTGCAGTCAAAAAAAGAAAGAAGGGTTAATACCCGGTATGGTACGAGTACTACTGCAGCATACTGCTGCTGTACCTGACACCTGATACTCGATCGTACCGTACCTGATAGCACCTGATAATATTAGATTTTTGACGGTATCTTTTAGCCTTGCGCTGTTTTAGGCCGACGTGTCAGCGCTGTCTCACGGCGTTGAAACAGAAAAGGCAGCGCAGTCACTGAGAGACGCCCCCCCCCCCCCCAGACGTTTACCCTTATCATGTACTGTTAGGATCTACTGCTGTAGTCTACGGACGCACCTACCGCACATATCAGGACATACACATCGCAACAGCAGTACCAGGTACGTGTAGACTACATCATGTGATACAAAATACCGGTCCAGAACCTACTACTTCGTACCTCTCACGTTCAACAGCATAAAGACTACACATCTATCTCTTACTGTATAGGAATTTGGTGTTTCTCAATGTTAGCTACTTATGCAGACGCCACGCACGTCAAGTTTGCGAATTGTCGACGTGCCATTCATTAAAATGTTCGAAAGACAACAGGTTTGACTAAAGCTCTCTCACGGCGCATTCGTTCATTCATTCGTGTTTCCTTGTGTGTCGCCCCCAACTCATGCCGATACCGCGGCAGCAAGCAGAAGTAGTACAAGCAACCGTGCGTGTTACAGCGGCAAATGTACTGCTACTACTCTGACAGAGAAAACAAACGGATGAACTGTTAGTATGACAAATATAGTTCATGTGATTCTTACTGAGTACTTGGGTAGCAATGACAGCATTGTGCCATATACTCCGTTCGTGTAAAGTCAAGCATAAATGTGAGTGCAACGCAACATCTCGAGCAACAACCATAAACAAGAAAAGACAACACGAAAAGACCACCAGGTACAAGAAAAGACAACAAGAACAGACGACCAAGGACAAAAACACGATGGAGCGTATCTGGATGGCACGTACCAAAGTATAGCAAGTATCGTAAGGGGAGCTATGTTTACTTTATTGGCATGAAAAAAGCAGGGGCTAAAACCTAAAACTATTAATAGTGATTTAGAAAAAGTGGATGCTCGTGTCGTGTCTTCTGCGTACGTTCCTTCGCGCTGGTCGTGCTCATGGCCGTTGTGACTACAACAGTATTCCCTTTATAATGCTGGTTAAGTAGTGCCGGATACCCGCAATAGTGCCTGTGAAATCCCTTGGTGCAGATGTCTTTCCCGGAAAGTGGCAGCAAACGGAGTAGTGCGGGTTGCCGATATGGTGCCGGCATTTGCAGCTGGACATGGTGGCGCTATAGATGCCATCATTATTGATACTGTAAACCAGTAATCAGATCAGGCAAGCTGAGATATGATGAGATGAGATGATGAGATGGTGAGATGGGATTACTGACGTGATGTGAAACGACCTCTCGGTGACACCCAACGCTCAACAGGGGGTTTCTTCTTTCTTCGTTACCTTTTCAAACCAGAAAATGCAACTACTGCAATAACAGATAAGTGCCAGCTGCTCACCCTGTTGTAACGTATGCTATGAACATTTAGACTTATAAACAAGAAAAGCAGAGCAACCCCCCCCCCCCCCCCTCCCCGCTCCCACGAGCGACACACCTAGTGAAATACAGAGGGCATTTTTCAGCAATAAATAATGGGAGCAGCTTTTAGTGTAACACCCTTTTTTCAAGTAATAATACGGAGTAGTCGCAATAATAGCTCGCAGCTTTTCAGTTGTGTTTCGCATCCCTCCCCCGCCCTGGCGAAGGCAGATTTTGTTTGGTTTGTATCCCCCCCCCCACCCCGCCACCCCCCACCTCCCTACTCCCGCCACTGTTGTTAGTGGTTGGTTCGATGTATTGATAATACTTTCTGTTTACCCCCCCATGATGGCGCGCTGTTGCCTAACCCGGGCCTCTTGACAGCCACAGACGACTATTTTTTAACCACGATACCAAGGTTAGGACTGTGTAGCAGGTATACTACAATGTGATACGATATACTGCTACTACTACTGCTGCTGTCGGTATCTGGGTTGCAGGCAATACCTGAAGTATCAACCCACGGATCGGATCCTCGAGTCATGGTCTATTTCAATATGTGTGCGATGATTGGGCAATACGGCATATCATACCTGTTCCATTACAAGCCCTCTCATTAGAAAGAGCCCCACAAGAAAGTCAGCCTAAAGCATATCAGGAAAATAAGAAAGGCGACAGGTGCTATAGACTATTCCCCACCTAAAGTATAAATACCAACACTTACCATTATAGTGGACAAAAAATAGGACACCTCCCAATAAAAAATCACTCATATAGTATATTACGAGTACCAACAACGCAGCTTGCAAAGATGAGTATTGACCTGAAATTCGTCGAACTCACGGCTGACGTCCTTGAAAATTAGTTATTAAATATAGACGAAACATTAAACTCTAACCACAACCCTAAACTATAAACTGGTCTGGGCGGATCGGGTTGCTTGCGGGGTTAGTTGCCATGTGGCTTAATTATTGGTTCTTTAGGTTTCAAGGATTTTTCCCCCCGTTTCAACTTGCGACACCCCCGGAATTTCAAGCAAACTACATCACGAAGGGGAGGCGTAAAAGTATACCGAAGTTAGTGTAGGACACCCGTTCTCAAGTAAGGTATCTAGCCTTAACCCTTTTACAACTGGAAACCCATTTTTGGGGACAAAATTACTTAGGTTTATTATAGGGAGGGGTTCGGGGGCTCTAGAGGGGTTAAACCAGCATCTCGGTTCTTTACCAGAGGGCTGGGGCGGCATTGACGTTATCAGTAGGTTAACGTACTGTTTGAAACGTACTCTGTGTATCGATCAGTGGTAGCCATCAGTATGTGTATGGTTTACATGTTCACCTCTTGGTGTCACACATGCGGTCTAGTTTTATGGGTTTTTTTTATCATATGGTTTGTCAGGATTTGCAACGGTGCGATGTTGGAAGAGCTACGTATTGATAGCCACATTTCGCATCAATATGTGTAGTACACGAGTTTGGTGACAATGCAATCGTACATCGGAATGCCCACGCGCATCATTAGTAAACAGTGTGCGCGCATTGTGAGGCAGAAACCCTCTACGAGATAAGATGGGTAGGGGCCACAAACTTCGAAACAGCAAGGAGATATAATCACAACATTTTAATAAATAGATGGGAAAACGTAATGAGCGCCCAAGTGTTCGAGGGGTCTCTATTCGGAGTAGGAGCGGTATTCCCTCTCGAAACCTACGGTGCTCCGTCGCGTGGTCAATGGCCAAATAAATGACTAAGGCAAGCCACCAATGATACCCCCCCCCCCCTCTTTCCCTTCTCCCTTCTCCATTTTTCCTTCCCCCTCCCTCCATAGTTTTGGGCAGCGATTGTTAGTCATCTGTCTACCGACATCTTGCTACCTGTATACCTATCTGTCTATCTGTCAATGTGTCAAACTGTCTATGGCATATTGATGTCCATCAACAGCTTGCCTACGAAACTACCATTAAATACTACAACTTGCAAAGCGGCGCGGCTTGAAAAAAAAAAAATCGTTCTGCCTTTTTTGTCTGTTAGCCGAGCATAAGTTAACCTATTCCTGGCACAGTAAGATGTATACAACAGGCATTTGGGTGATTTTGTCCTCTAATTGCCCGGGCCGCGCGTGGCGTGGGTGGTGGTGGTTGGGCGGCGGGTATGGAATGTCCGGTATCGTGTGGTGGGTGTTGGGTATTGTGGCGGGTGGTGGGTATTGAGTATTGGGTGGTGGGTATTGAGTATTGGGTATTACGTGTTGGTTATTGGGCTTTGGGTGAAGGATGGTGCGTATTGGTTGGTGGGTATTGGGTGTTAGGTGTTGGGGATTTGTGTGGTGGGTGGTGCGTATTGAGTGTTGGGTGGTGGATTCTCGGTGTTAGGTGCTGCTTGTGGGGTGTTGGGTATTGGGTGGTGGCTGGCGATGTTAAGGCGTGCGTGGTGAGTATTGGGTGCTGGGTGGTGGCTGGTGGGTTGTGAGTGGTGGCTAGTGGGTGGTGGGTATTGGGTGGAGATGAAATGTTGTTGCTTCCCTTTGACCCAGCTGCTCATATGGCCGGTGTGATATTTGCATGGTTTTTCTGCATGTGGTGCCAGGTACATCATGCATCAGCAAGATTCTTTTTTTTTGTGGGCGCCTCTTATTCGGCGCGCCCCCGCCTTTGGGTGGTTTGGCCTTCCATTGCGTTGCCTTGCCTTGCGTTGCCTAGCCTAGCCTGGCCTTGCACGCCTCTCGACTCTCCTCCGCCTCTCTCGACGTCCCTCGATTCCTTTCGACTCCTCTTCCCCCCATCCACTCAAATCAACTCCTTTCCCTCCACTCCATCCACTAGACTTGACTTAATTCGACTTCATCACTTGACACTACCTCCTTGTTTTTCTCGCTTAGCTTCGTAGACCCTCGTAGATCAGTTTGGTTCACAGCATGTCTGGTAGCCAATCAATGGGTCTATATCTGAAGCACTTGAGCTTCCGGGCGATGATATGGCTGTGTTACTACAGTAGAAAGAAGACTGTGTCGCCTCTTTCCTTAGGCTGTCGAAAAGACACGACCGCCCGTAAGGCACGTGGAAGAGACAGCACGAACGACTTACTTTCTCCTCGAAAAGCCATTTTTGCCATTTTTTAGCGTTATCTCGGGACCCACGTATCTCAACCAAAATAACGACGATGAGTGCGATCTTGTCAGGGATCTCGGTAGATCGTGCAAGCGGTGCGAGTATCACCACGTTGTACGCGTTTCGCACAGCTCCGTACCGGGTACTTCGGACACAGGCTCTACCCCAACGCCCCAGCTTCTTGTGATATATGCTGAAATCGTTGTTTTCTGTCGACATATTTCCCATCTGAAGGCCGGAAGGGGCCTTAAATAGCCGTATTTATCTAGTTCGTGGCCACGGAATTCCACAGGAGCGTGACTCAGTACGGACCCAGGGTGCGTCGATTGTTGCTCTGTGGAAAGAGCGATTTGTTGTACGACTCTGGTGTGGTGCCGTTAATAGTAGAATGGGCGATTTTGTGTGAAGACAACATATACTGACGGTACTGCGGGCGGTACTACTGCCGTATGACTACTGTACTACTTCTACTTCTACTTCTACTTCTACTTCTACTATTATTACTGCTACTACTACTACTACTACTACTACTACTACTACTACTACTACTACTACTGCTACTACTGCTACTACTACTGCTGCTGCTACTACGACTACTACTACTACTACTGCAACTGCAGACTGCAGACTGCAGAGCGGCAATGTACTGCTTTACAGTCTGTACAGGCAACACGCCGTGCGGCTAAAATATTGTTCGTGATACGTCCTGCCTGACACCGGCCGCACGAAACAGGTACTGCTTTGTGCTGCACTGCTGCTTATTGCGGTGATGCAAACAGCAGGGAGTGGGTGATGGCGGTTGCGGTACTCCGATGTGTCCTGCCTGTGTGTTTTTATGTGGCTGAGAAGTCTTGAGAAAATCTCGGAACCCAAGAAGCACTGACCAGCTGTTGTGCAATAATCGCTCGCTTTCCCCAACCTAATCCTTGTGGTAAACGCTACTGATGGATGGCAGAGCGAGCATACTTTCACTTGCTTTGTCTGTTTGACCTGTTTTGTTGGGCCTATGTCGGTTATTGCTTCTATATTTATAGTTTTCCTCTCTCTCTCGCTCCTGACCCCCCCCCCAACCTTCCCCTCCCCCCCCCCTCTCAATCCTTCTCCTCCTCCCTCCCACTCTAAATCCACACACCGGCTATACCACTACCATCCACCTGCCGCAACCCACCGCCACCCATCCACCATCACCACCATCACCATCACTACCACTACTACTACCACTCCCACCACCATTCACCACTCACCGCGCATCACCCCCCTGACACGATGACCACCCCCACCCCCCAAACCCCCCCTCCCACCCCCCCACTAGGAGGAACCACCTCCAACAGCCCCCCATCAAGAGGTTCCCCGCTCGACAAACGCTCCGCCAGCACCGCCCCAAGCACAGCCGCTAGCAGCTCTTCCCTTACTCCCCCCGGGGGCAACAGGGCCTCCACAACTACCCCATCAGCATCTAGCACCAGCCCGGCCGACACTGCCATCACCACCACCACGGACGGTCTAGCTCTTGCCTTTGGTAGGGCTGAGGGCGGGTTAAGGCCTCAGGGCGCTTCGGGTTTTGGGGTTGGTGCTGCGGACAGCAGTGCTACCAACGGAGTTGCGCCGGACGGGCGGGCGGGGAGGAGGGGAGGGGATACCGATCGACCCCTGGCTGTCGTGGGGGGGTCGCCTCAGGCACCGCCACCGTCGCAGGAGGACGGGCAGCAGGTGCGAGCGGGAGCGCGCGGAGGGGGGCGGGTACTCGTTTGATGGTTGAATTAACCGCTTCACCATTGATCACGCATCCGTTTTGAGAAAGAGCACCGTTCCTACTCTCAATAGAGACGATTCCAACGTCCGGGCACTCAGTACATTTCTTCCATATATTTCGTGAAACAGGGGGCGGGGGTAATCATTGTCACGCATGGCCGTAAACTGGCGGCTTCTAGACCCTCGCATCGCTACAATGCCGGGAGGGACATGTTGGGTTTTCACCGACCAGGTAGTCTTTGGGTCCGACGGGCCTCGTTGGTGTCGGGTGTTGTGTTTGTTCGTTCGTTTGTCTGTTTTTCTGTTCGCTTGCTTTGTTTGATTGCTTGTTTGGCGCGGTCGCGGCCTTGCTTTTTGGCTTGCGAAATGATTGTTTTTGTTGTTCCATCTGGCACTCTGTTCTCATTTGGTACATTAAACTTCCGGTGGGCCCTTCCCTTTCGGCACCCAGATCCCGAGTAGCGACCCCTGGAAAATTCTGATTGTAGTTGTTTAAGAGACCTTAGTTTTGGTTTGCGTTTTTTTTCGTGGCCGGCGCTGTCCTTTCCTTTCGTCATGTATGGTTCACGGGGTTGTACGCCTACAACGTGTCACTATTGGTATATATAACACGGTTATTGGAAGTCTTCCTAGAGCAGCATCGGTAGTACAATGCGTGTTGAGTTATGCGGCCGGCGCCAACACGCGATACACGCGCTCTTTGAGAAAGCGCAACTGATCTGCCCTCCTGGTTGTGTGGTGTGCCCTCTGTGCTGCCAGGTACCGTGCGCCCTTTACCATGCAAGATAACACACACCCTCGGGCGAATTTCAAATCTGATTTCATTGATAGCGGGTGGAGCGCAAGTGTGGAGCGACGCGTCTATGGACAAATCGTGACAAAACCTTCCCACAACCACTATATTGTTTCTCATACCCGCTATTTTGGCTGTGTCTCCCCCCCTAATTTTGAGAAAATCGGCGCTGAAAGGATGTTATCTTGCGTGATAGACGGTATGTTATGTTATATATGTGATTTTTTGTTCCAGTATGTGATATTTGCAGCGTGATGTTTCTGTCTAACGTCAGATACCGCAAGCCCTGAAATACACCCAACGCTCCCCAACCCCTCTCTCCACGCCCACCCCCGCCCTCGCCCACTGGAACTTGCCCCTTGTTTTGCGTGGAAACTCTCGTCGCCCTCTTCGCGACCGCAACTATACTGCGATGGTATCACACTGTCGCGACGCCGCGATTCCGGCATATCATATCGATACCCACTTATAAATACTAATTATTGTTCGATTTGCGGGGGGGAAAACGAAAAAAACGAATCTAACCAAACAAAACAATAAAATAAAATAAAAAAAACAACGAAACAAACATGAAACCAACACAAACAAAAACAAATGGAACCGAACCAAACCAAACCAAACCAAACCAAACCAAACCAAACCAAACCAAACCTATCAGCGTCGGGCGTTCGAGCGGGCCTCTCCGTCGGAACAATCCCACGGGGTGTGGATTAGTCAGGCGCCGCACCGTGTCGGCGCCGGCACGGTGGTAGGCGAAGGAGCAGCCGGAGCCGCAGCAGCAGCGGCGGCAGCCGCGGGTGTTGTGCTTGGTGGCGGGGGAGTGAGACACGTAGGGGGCGAATTATCATTGGCGACAGCGGCGGCGGATGCGGGCGAGACGGGTCTTGAGACCTCGACGGGTCAGATGCGTATCGAGGACGGCGACGGCGTTGACCGCGAGGGAGTTGCAGGCGGAGGAGGTGGCGGCGGCGGAGACGGGGATGATGGGGACAGTCCACGGGATGGGCAGTGGCAGGTGAGTTTCTTGTTCGGTATATATATATATAGATCGCGTGGCTAGCCGTTTGGCAAACTGGTCGCTGTGTGGTGGTGTGGGTGTGCTTGCGTGGCGTTGGTGTGGGCGTCATTGTGTGGTGGTGATGTGGACGTGCGTACGCAAAAATGCTACAACGGTACGTAGGTGGTTTTGGGCGTGTCAAGACTTATTTTGGCCTTGCTATTATGATTTTGATGCAGAGTGCTATTCCCTACGTGACATCTTGGTGCGTACGTGTGCGTCAAGCCGGGTGTGCGTGCGCATATATGCCATCAATAGTTGTCACTTTGGTTCATTGTTTACAGCTGATAATTATGACGACGTCGGAGATTTCTGAGGCGCCAAGGCCTCTTTGGGCCCTAATATGCTACCTGGTAGTTTTCGTGTCCGGTGGTGGTCAGTCAAGGGGTTAGACCACGGTTTTCTGGCGTATCTTGTGTGTGCGCATTGTATCCTCCTGTGGCCTTGGTTTTTTTTTATTATTATGGTTTTAAGGAAGAGTGGCGGTCAGTCGAGGGTTCAAACCGCGATCACCTACTGTAGCATATAGTGTGTGTGTGCGTGCGTCCTCGCACAACGGCCAGCCGTGCCAACCGTTGTTCGCTTGCTCCTCAAGATCGAGATGTTGGCGTTCACCCTTGATGTTTCAAGGTTATTGCATTTGCCATCCGATAATGTGTATGCGTGATGTGCTTGGACGTGCACCACTCACGAAGATCCCCATCACATGGAAGGCATGCAAGGGACACAAACAGTATGCTCTCCAACACAACGTATCACGCCAGGCCGTCAGTCGCCGATGTACACACCAATGGACAGTTTTGACTGAGTACGGGTTTTGGGGCCCTCGCCCTGCCCGCCCGCGCTAAAAGTCCTGCCACAGCGCTTAATTTTCAACACTGCGAAAAAACGTCCCTCACTATTTCCAAGTGCAATATGCCTAAATTCGTGGGTGCCGTTGTAAAAGGGTTCATAAGTTGGGTGTTGCGTAATCTTGGCTCGACCTTTGCGCGAATCGTAAGAGAAGCAGTACTTGTTACACCAACGATGAATTTTGTGGTGATAATCTGACCCTGGCCCATAATAGTCGCAGTGAGAATCTGAGCCTGGCCCATAATTAGCGATGGTGCCGCGTAGTACATACCATGGTACATCGCAACCAACTTGGCCCTTCGGAGCCTAGAGGGGGAAAAACGTCAAACAAAGCTGACTCATGCGGCACCGACCTCATGGAGCAGCCCCAGCTGCCTGGGTAGCGCAACTTGAGGAGCTGTAAGACATGCGCACGGCATGCTGATAGTCGTCCTCTTGCATTATCTTCCTAGACGCTTGATAAGATCACTTTTGCATTATTGATGGAGCAGATTTTGGACAAACCGCCCTAAAACCTAAACCTATTTACCCCCAACCCCGGGCCTGTCTCTTATGAAAGTTTTCCGGAAACAAAGCCGGAAAAAACTAAGTTTCGAGACCTATCTATGTCGACTATATTATCATTTTCAGTCTTACGTGTTTTGTTAGGCCATTTCCATACTCTAGACAAAACACGCTTATTTTCGGCCCCGCACGTATTATAAGGAGTTTTTTGTAAACCGTAAAAGGTAAATCCAGGGCGGGCAAGAGAGTTCGTATAGGCAAGGGGACGCATCTCCTACTCCCTCTTCTTGATGGCGATCTTCATGTTTATTTTGCTTTGATCCCTATTTTCACGATCTTGATCCTCATATTCGAATTACACTGGTTCTGTTGATTTAGTGCTGGTACTGGAAATGGTACTGATTACTCTGATACTGGTACTGGTTTTGATACTGGTGCTGGTGCTGATACTGGAACTGATGTTGGCACTAGTGTAGTGTTGATACTGGAAACGGTGCGGTTGATGTTGATATCGGTATTGTTGTTGACGCTGGTGCTGATGTTGATACTGGCACATGCTGGCGTTGATACTGGTACATGCCATTATCAACCGAGGAATAAAAAATAAACCAAATCAGAACGCCAGCCCCACTGTTGGGGCAAGCGTAGAAATTTTGATGACGAAATCGTTCTCAGCTGCGAAAATTTCACTCTTAATACTGATTTATACCAGGTACCCTGGTGTATACCACAGGTAGTAGCTTTGCTCAGGGGTGCTCAAGGTTTACCAGGCATGCCACAATAAGTTTCCAAGCGGTGTTGAGATTGGGTGTTCATTGATGTTGGTGCTGTTGATACCGGCACTGACACTGACACTTATAGTGGTACTATTGTAATACTGATGTTGACGCCGGTACTGGTGTTGGTACTGGTAGTGATGTTGATGCTTTAATTGATGGTGGTACTACTGTTGATACTGGTACTGGTGTTGATACTGATACCGATGTTTATATCGGTGCTTGTGTTGGTACTGGTATTTACGTTGATGCTTGGGTTGATGTTGATACTCTGTTGATATAGGTATTGCTGTTGATACTGACACTGATGTTGACAGTGGTGTTGGTACTGGTAATTGTGTTGATGCTGGTGTTGTTATTGATACTGTTAATACTGGTACTATTGCTGATGCTGGCAGTAAATATGTTGGTTCAACGCCGGGACCAGTCTTAGCTGTAACAGCATCAATGCCAGTATCAGCTACTTGTATTTATGTTGAATCTGGTATTGATGTTGATACCGGTACTGGTTGTTCGTACTGGTACTCTAATAATGTCGATACTGGTATGATACTCATTATATTGATACTACTGATTGATGCTGGTAACGATGTTGATGCTGTCATTTAGGTCACTGTCGATACTGGCACTACTGGTGTTGATACTGGCATTCATGTCGAATGTAATATTGGTGTTGATACTGGAACTGGTGTTCGTACTGGTACTGCAATTATGTTGATACTGGTATCGTACTGATCATGTGGATATTGATGCTCATGAGTCTCCTGAGAGTATCTGTCTGGGTCGACTGAAGGGAAAAGAGGGGGGGAGGTACGTCGGGGTTTTTGCTTGACGAACCAATGAAACCGTTCCACTAGATACAAAAAAGTGCATATACCTAGACTATATATACCAGGTATGTATGGTCTAGAGTGCTTCACCACTCCCAGCCCAACAAACATGTACTAGTGCTGCTATATGCGGTTGGGCTACTGCTGCTGTCGTGGTGCTGCTGCTTCGACGACTACTGCTGCCACTACCGGTATCGACACTGCTAAATGTGCTGATGCTCATCATGTTATATAGACCATACACCACTGGGCTGCTACAAAGCATATCCTGTTGCTCTCACAGCCTGTTCCTCGTGCGAAGCTCTTGCGATCGTTCCTTCTATCAATAACATGTTTCTGGTGATTCATATTTTCATGTATATGGTACCTGGTAGGCTGGTAGATATGGTAGAATCGTCATAATTGGAGGCAGAAGATCGTGGGTTTTTGGCCGTTTGACCAAACAACAGGTGGAAATATGGAAATACTCTCTGTTTATAATTTTTTGATATTTACCGGATATAATTTATTCGAATACGTTAGACCCCCCCCCGTAAGATTTGGGTATGACGTTTGATATTTTACCGAGTACAAGCCAGTATACGAGTACTAGTGCTGCACTTGAGATCGGGTAAGATATTAAAAACCGTTGCACTACCGCCGTATTACGTATGTTACGGTTGTTTTCCGTGGTACGTATCACGTGGATAGACTGAAGCCTGTAAGCAGGTTGTCGATCTGGCCGGACCACCTTCTGTAATCTTTTTTCCAAGGATACATATTACCGTACAACGGTATTAATAGTATTAATATTATGGTATTCCTGCTCCTGTACCACCGTATTATTGTGATTTCGTCGTTTCAGGATGATACGTACGTACTACGTACGTACGTTCGTATATATCATATGTACGTACTACTTGTCTGTTGTACCGGTTTTCCCTGTGACGTAAATACCTGGCATCGCGTTTCCGCGTGAGAAAACTTTGAGGGTTCGTGCTGAATGATACATGCGTATTTCATGTTGACGAATCTGTTCGTGTCAAGGATCTACTACTTCGCACCTGGTACATGAAAATATAATGCACTTATTATAAAAATACAACTACAGCAGTACACTCCAGCTGTGAAATCGAAGATTTTGTCGAAACTCATCTTTGCACGCTGTGTGTGATACTCCGATCGCGAGTATTATGGGTTGTGTGTCCACATTAAGGATATAGATCGGCCACTCGCCTTGGAACTACAGTGTACCTGGTAGCTATCAGGGTCAACAGGGTGATGTTTGTCAGTCTGTGCGCGGAAACTATACAACCCGTTTTGGGGGGGGACAAAATCTGACAGCTGTGGAAGGAAATGCATGAGTTCATCAAGTGTATCCTGTAAGTCGTATAACCGGTGAGGGGAGGCCCTCTGTAATTCCTTTAAGGGGATAAATCTGACGGTTTCGTAAGGAATGCACCACTTTACCACGTATATACTGTAAGTCGTACCACAAGTGAGGAGAGGGCGGAGTATTTGAGGGGGTGGGAGGGCGGGATGGGGGGGGGGGGGGGGGGTTGGGGCAAAAGGGTTTTTAACAGATTTCGGTCGCATAGATGTAGGGGTTTGCTATACGCGTGGTGCTAGGTCTAGGCGATGGTGCGGGTGGTGGGGAAGGAGGGGGCGTTGGGGGGGGGGGGAGGGTAAATTGGAGCAGCGGCATGGGTACACTTATGTATCATACGATACGATAGCCGTTAACATGCAGCACATAATATCGCCCTTCAATGGCTGGTGGGGTGAACCCGGGACGAGACCGACCAGAAAAGAACTGGGCCCAGTGTCTGGTAGACGACATCAGGGTATTCGAAGCAACCGAGGGGTCCACGGATAGCCCCCGTTTACTGTTCGGAATAGAGGCTGTGCTACGGGTGAGGGCGTCTGAGAAGAATGGGAACTGGCACCGGGGGGTCGTCGCCGCGGCAGACCGCTTCATTACGATATGGCACAGGGGCGAGGCGGAGAAGAGCTGGCAACGCCTCACAGCAGAGGACGCCAAGAGCAGCAACCAAGGGAAACCCGGGGGGGGGGAGTAGCCGTACTGATACAGCTGTAGATGAATGCAGACACGAAATGGCGGATCGTGTGGCAAGGTGCCAGTTCAACCAATTAAGTGGAGCGTGTGCTACTACTATGGCCCTGAACCCTCTACAGCGAGTGGTATTTTTTGCTTTGTTTTCGCTGAGTTCATTGGGGGGAGCGCGAAAGCGACAGTAGTAATAGTGACTTGCTGTCGTCCCGTCTTTTGTTTTCCTTTTTTTTTTCCTTCTTTTTGTTTGTTCCCTTATTTCCCTCCCCACCAACCTTATGCCGGTATCTTATTCCTTTTTTTCATGTTGTTTTCGTCTTCAAAACAGCAATTATCTTCTTCGTGTTGTTTCGTCTATGCAACAGCAGTCATCTTCTTCGTGTTGTTTTGTCCGTGCAACAGGTATCTGTTCCTCTTCAGCACCTACGGTGTTCCTCTTGCAGCCTTTCCTTTCCTTGCCGATCTTGTTGCATCACATTCTTCGGAACACCTGTCGTTTGTTTTGCTTTGTTTTCTTTTTTCGTTTCTTTCATTTCTTTCCTTTTTTTCCCTTCCTTTTCCTTTTTTTTGGTTTATGGTCTGGCTTGTTTTGATGTTTTCTCGTGCCCGGTACTCTAGCACCTCACTTGCTTTACCTTGATGAATTGCGGCTGACTGCTGTTAGGTTTATGCTGTTTCACAAGCAGTTTGTAACCACATAATAATCAAGATGTATCTCTCTAAGATGAAGAATCAGCACGGACTCTGGGTGTACTGATGTCGTTGAGTAGAAAGAACGGTTGATGTGAAGACAACACAGAAGACAACACCCTGTTCCATCTCCCAAAAGTATGACACAGTTAGTAACACCAATATCCCAATTTATTCATGGAGCAAGTGTTATTTTCGCACAAGGGTGTGCAGGGCTAAAATGCGTTATATTTTCCCGAGGCGGATTTCTCATGTATGTTAGACCCTTGTAAGCCTTGGGTCGCAGAGCGCCGTTGCGGCTGTTGCTAATAATATATGGGTTGCATGGATTTTGGCACCGCGGCACTATAATAATTAACACAATCATGCACAACAAGCAAGCTGACTACCGGTATACTTCTTTTTGTGCTTGTTAATAAGCGTGTTTACTTCACATTAACTACTACTGGTATTGTTATTGTACACACCGCGTTGTCTCAATAATGTTTGTATGATTCTACCTGGTACTGTATATTGCCGACCTATATCCTTAATGAGGACACACAACCCGTAATACGCGCGATCGGAGTATCACACACAGCTTGCAAAGATGAGTTTCGACAAGATATTCGATCTCACAGCTGGAGTGTATTTTAATTTTTATGATATACCTGGTAGCAATTAGACTAAAGTAATAATTCCCATATGAGACATACCGGTAGCATCCTGGTCTAAACGCGAGAGCGCGATTTGGCAAACTTCGATGAAAATGGACGAGCATGTTCAAAAGTGGGAATGCCGAACCCTATGCGCGAAGCAAATTAAGGCAAGTACCGGGGGGAGAAGGGAAGACGCCTGTGACCACGGCTTGTGGCTTGTCCAGAAGGTCGCTGAGGGTGAAACCTCTCACTAGTAATAGTTGAGCTGGAAATTAAAAGAGTTGGTCAGAAAAATAAAAACAAGACGCGTAGTTCACGGTTTAGTAGCTCGTACCTTTTGGGGGACCCACGGGTTGCAACGACAAAAAAAAATAGAAATGTCATTATACGAAGGAGAAACAAATGCGGTTCCAGCACTCGTCTACGAAAGGCAAGCAGCGAGCGGTCCGCGTTTTGCATCACTCATGTACCAGGTACAGTGGGAGGCCCACTTATGTGCGGTACCTCTAAGTACGGGGTCTATTTAAGTGCGGTGAGAATGCCTGGTGACAACCCCATCGCACTTGATTTGAACTACTGCAGGCCACTTGAGTGCGGATTATCGTCGTTCGGCGACCCACCGCACTTGAGTGGGATCCCCACTCTAGGCTAGCTACGCATGAGTGTTCACGCTATGTTGTCCTAACATTAGCTCTTCTCTGTGAACTAGTCGGTGGTCACAGGACAGGCTCCAATGAGTCTGGAGTGGGATAATATGGTGTCATCGCGCTGGAGTGGGAGAGTATTTTTGTGTCATCATTGTGGAATGGGAGAATAGTATGATATGCCTTAACCAAGCGTGTTGTACAAGTATGTTTTGCGGTACGAGCAATACCGCAGAACACTCGCCGCGAGACAGGCATACATGGTGTTGTTACGACAAAAATGTAACACACCTCAGCTGTAACATCGAGCATTGTACGTCGAAAAACTCGCCTTTTTGGCAAGCTGCGTGATATGCCGATCGCGCGTGGTACGGGACGTGAGAGCGGAAAAGGGACGAAAAAAATGGCAAATGCATGGAGCTACAGCTGTAAGATGCTACATTTTGCTCTCGCTATTCGCAGGAACTTGCGCTGGTGGATATTTGCAACTGTCCTCAACTGTGTGCGGTGGTGGAAAGCAGGAAATACTCAGGCCAACCCAACCCAACCCAACCCATTATAATGATACCGGGCAATGGGTGGGACACGCACGCACTACACACTCACGAAAAGTCGGGCTGGGACACGCACGCACTACACACTCACGAAAAGTCGGGCAAGCGAGTCGGGAAATGCACCCTTTGTGATACTGTCGTGGGGGGTACCCTCGTTTCCTCCGCCGGGTTTATAGACCACTGACTGACGCAATTGGCTCTCTTTTCTTGTGAGCACTGCGTGTCCTTTTTTACGGGTTTTTCTTTGCACAACTTCCGTACAGGTTTAGGGCAAGGTTTTACGGCGTTTTATGCAAAAAATACTTTTCGTTGTATGTGTTGTACTGAAACCACACGCCATACAAAGAAAAACGCGTTTTTTTTTCTATGCTGCATTCTTTATATGTTTTTTTACATGGTCTGCATTGGCGTCTCAGTGGTTCTGTAACTCACCCATAAACTGACGTAATAGCAGTACAGTCGGATACCCGGTTTTAGGAGCCCCTCCGAACCAAAGATGTCGGTTGATGGATTAGTTTTGACCCGTCAAGGCGTCTTTAGACTTATCATACTAGTTTTAGGCTGTGGAGTTCCTTGACGGCTGTCCGTCAAGGGGCACGGTGCCGTCAACCCACACCCTTGCTCCGAACAGGCAAGTAGCACCGCTCTTATCTCTACACCACTCTTATGTCAGATTGGGCGTCATATAGGTTTTAGTATACGATCCGCAGGACGCGAGAAGGCGATATTGATTCGCTCTTAAAAACAGGGCTTTTCACGGGTCATGACCCGTCCGACGGTTCGGGTCAGGAGGTTTCCAAAAGATCGCGGTTCGAGTCGGGTCGTGTCGGGTCGGCTCAGGAGGGTTTCAAATTTAACGGGTCACCCTGACGCGATCTGAACCGCAATAAATTGCCTGAACCGCGAAAAGACCTGCTGAATTCCGGCTTCTCTTATTGTGGGCGCTCTTAAACCAAGTACCCCAATGTATGTTTTGTATATACGTTGGCATAGCGTAACAAACTCTTTCATGGCGGAACGGGAAGGTGCGTACAGCGAACCCGGAAAGCACAACATTTTCTAATGGACCGAAAACAGATGCGAAACCACCTCGCGCGAGATTAAAAACGCGACCTCCTTGTGCTAGAGGAGGAGGTGGGGAACGTAGACGGGTGTGACATGGAGAAGTTCGATAGGTCAGATAGTGCCGAGAAAACGATTGCTATCCTCGGAGATAGATAGATGGTGGCCAGAGACGGCCAAACAGGAGAAGATATAATAAGCGAAATCTTTCATGTACGATATGGAAGAAACTTACTGAGTGCCCGTGGAGGCGTGCCTATGAGGAGGAGTCGGGACGGTGCTCCCTGTCGAAAGGGATGCCTGGTCAATGACCAAATGACCAAGGCAAGCAATAAATGAGTCCCCCCCCCGCGCCCGACGCCTTGGCCGGTACTCCATCTTCACTTCGTCCTGTCCGAGTTGTTTCAGCCGACGCTGCAATCGTCACTTTTTTCGATTCACTTTTGCTCTGAACTCCCCAAGGGGCTATAGTACCGGTCGCCCCGGTGGCGTATCAGGTTATCCTCGAGCCTGTTATAGGTCAGTTTCGTGAGTTCGAGCCCCGCCGAGTGCATACTCGTATAAATTCGTTGGGACTTTTTCTTGTGGACAAATTGACTTGCGGAAAGCGCGAGAGCGTGAGTTAGCAACACTCGATGAACAATCGACGAGCAGTGGGATTGCTGAACCCTATGCGCGATAAAAATTGAAGGCAAGAACCGGGGAGGAGAAGGGATGACACCTGTAACCACGGCTTGTCCAGAAGCTGGAAAGTGAAAGTGTGCAAAAAAAAAAATAATAATAAAATATATATACACGAACTCTATTAATAGGGTTTTGCAAGATGAAAAAAACAGGTTTGGTTTAAACCACAATCAATTTTTTACACCGGTATCTCGCAAACACCCTGCTTTTGAGACTTGAGAGGGATAAGTGACAAAAAAAATTACTACTGCGGCATCGACCATTTATGGTGTTTGCGACTTTCCAACTGTTTTGGTTGGGTAGATGGGTAAAAAATATATATTACGCTTGATGATAGTATTGAAACCGTCGGACGTCACAATCCAAGGTCACAACCCAACCCACCAAAAATAGCAAAAAAAGGTTAGATTCATGTTTTCCTGCCTTTTTTTCTTATTTTACTCATTGCACATTTTTTCCAAACCGACAGAGGTTGGAAATCGCAAACACGCTATTGGGTGCCCGAAATACGAACTACGCTGCATTGTGTTGCGATGTTGTTGGACATGCATGGTGTTGCGATGTTGTTGGACACGGGCGCACAGCACGGTTCTACTCGTATCTCTGCGATCTCACCCTACTCGTATTGGGTTGATGGTGCCAAATTGTCGTTTTTTTGTCGCTGTCTCTAGGTCCCGTTGTTTCTCTCGGTGCGTGAGTGTGGTTGACCCTACTACTGTAGGAGCGAACATATAACATGCGGGCGTGATCAGGGCACGTACCCTCTCTCTCGCTGCCTCTCTCTCCCTCCCTTCCCCCCCCCACCCCCCCCCGTCCAGACCCTTCCTTGTCACCTTTAGCCTAACACAGCGGGGGATGGTTACTCATTTGTGGCTTGCTGTAGTATTTTGGCCATATAGCACGATTCCCTTTCGACACGGAACTATTAGTGGCGGGGGTGGTTAGCTTAGTTGCCAATGCAAGCATTACACCACACTATCTCCTTGGTTCCCCCCCCCGGAAGTGAGTGCAGCTCTGAAGGGGTTTACAAAACGGTGTCGAGCGGTGGATTGGTGGGTGATTGATTTCGTCGTAGGATGGCCTCGTTGTCTCTTCGGGGTACTTTGTTGGGTGCTGTGTTCGTTGCTGTGGACCTCGCCGTCGGTGATCGGTACTGGTGTATATTTAGGTAACAGGCATAATTTTTTTGCCAAAGAAAGCAGCACCGGCCGTCTCATAAAAAACTGAGATAGTGGCTTAAGGCTACCTTTCTTAGCTTTGTCTTACATTAACTTTGATGTGTCAGCTGTTCATTTTCCTGTTTCCCCGTATTGTTCAGGCTGATTGTTCAGGCTGAGTTTCCTGTGAGGGTCTTTGTTATGAGAGGGCCGTTAGTGTATGCACAGCATGGACAGTATGAACCGTACAGTAGAGATCCCTCCATGGTGCCGGTTGAGTAGTGCCGGTTGTCCGCTACAGTGGTGCCTGTGAAATGGTTTGGTACAGATGGGGACAGGCGGTACAGGCAGTACGCGGAGTAGTGCCGGTTGCCGATATGGTGCCGGTATTTCCGGCTGGTACGTACCGGCACCAAAGAGGGACCACCACGGTATGGGGATTATGGGCAATTCGTACATGAGTGTGTACAGTGTTGGCATTGGGCAGCATCGGTAGCATGGACATGGGCAGGACGTACGGTGACTACAAGGGCTCCGCTCCGCGGGCGGCTGACGCCGCCCGCTACGCACGCGCAAGGAAGAATACAACTAAAGTGAAGGCGGCAGAAAGAAGAGGCCCGTGATTTGGTGCATCTAGCGATTTGATAATGCCAAGAGCTGCTTTGTACGCAGAGCGGATTGCCCTGTGCTGCGCTGTGTGTGCTTGTTGGCGATGTCACGTTCTGATCGCCAGTATGGGTGTAATTTCGGGAAAAAAAGGAGGACGGAGAGAGGACAATCAAATGAAGAAAGCCAAAAAACGACGAGTACACACGTACATATACCTGTCGGTACCGGTATCACATGATACCTGGTACTGTTGTACGTTCGAAATAAAGCACAGCGCAGCACGGGACAGCACCGCAGGGCAAGGCACAGCACCACAAGGCACCGCACGGCGCTGCGCTGCGCCGCTGAGCTATTGCTGGGAGCTGAGCTGTGAAAGCATTCTTTTTGTGATTCAACATATAGTACCTGGTACGTACAGCAGCAGTACGGGTGGTGTGGCACTTCAAACGATGCTTGGCATGAAGGGAAAACGCATAAAAAAACACGCAGTACGGCACAGCACGGCGCAGCATGGCACAGCACCGCACGGCAGGGCATGGGCACAGGGCACAAGGCACGGGCACGGGGCAGGGCAGGGCACGGCCCCGCGCGGCGCTGCACGACACTGCGCCGCTGGGCTGCTGCGGTGCACTATGCTGAGCGGAGCCGAGCTGATGATGATGCGCCAAGCCAAGTGTGCTGTGCACTGTGCTGTGTGCTTGTTGGCGATGTCACAATTATGGTCGGTAATGCGGGTGTAATCTGCGCGCGGGGGGGGGGGGGATAGGGACCGAGAGAGGACAATCAACTTCGAAGAAAGCGAAGCGAAGAGTACAAAGATACGTATCCACCGGCATTCGCATAATTTACCTGGCACCGCTGTATGTTCGAAAGAAAGCACAGCGCAGCATGAAACAGCACCGCACCGCAGGGCAAGGCACGGCACCACACGACACCGCACGGCGCTGCGCTGCTGTGGGCTATATATAGCTGTGAGCTGAGCTGAGCTGGGGGGGGTGCATTTTTTTTGTGATTGAAGAAAATGAGAGTAAGTGCACAGCAAAGCACTCACCACAGCACAGCACGGTACAGCACCGCACAGCACCGCACAACATCGCACAGCATCGCACAGCAGTACCGCACCACACAGCAGGGGACACCAGGGAACGCCAAGGAACGGCACTGTACGGCGCTGCGCTGCTGTGCGCTGCTAGGCGCAGCTGAGCTGATGATGTGATAAGCCAACCTGAGATCGTCAGGATGGGACCTCTTCTGGTATGATGAAAGCTTCGTGCAAATGCAAAAAAACGCGAAGGAAGAAATCAAAGAAAAGCTGGACCGTTGCGCAGCTAATGAGAGGAGGCGGTGTCCAGGTAGTATGTGGTACAAAGGTCGGGTGGGGCCGACTATCGGCAGCCCCGCCCTTCATAGTAGTTGCGCAAAAAGGACGTGACTAAGAGAAGGGAAGGTAATGGACCGTACCAAGAGGTTGAGGTGCTACATCTATTTAAAACATATGCCATTGAAATTGTGGTTTTGTCGGGAGTGGTTTTGTGCACAGGCAGATGTGAAGGCAGGTGGGTGTTGGTGCACTGCATAGATAGTGGAATTGGAAAGACGAAACAAAACGCAAATAAAGAGGTTGTGTATATTAGGGAGAACTGTGGTGTGGTGGATAGGCGAGAAATAGACGGGAAGATGAAAAAAAAACTAGACAAAAACTTACACGTACCAACGTAGGTGCTGCCCAACGACGCCCTGCTGCTGCTGCTGCTGCTTCTGCATATGCGCTCTATGCTCTACGGCAATCATGCGAAGGCAGCCCAACGACGCCACCGGGGGGGCAATTGCAGGTTGTCTCGGCTCTGCTGCTGCTGTACGCATACGTCGCGTAGATTCATGCTGGTTTCTTGCTCACGCGATGTTTATATTCACCCGGAGCAATTGTGGGTTGTCCTGGCCAACATTACTGTTCGGTTCGAAACCCAAAAACCAACCCAATCTAAAAACAAATGGAAGATGTGGGCCCATTTGGGCCATTTTGGGTTCTGTTTTGTGGGAAGTTGATTATTTTTTGGGATCGAGGGAATAAAAATACTTCAGAACACCTTACTGCGTTGGGGGGGTATACTATGACTGGGCAGGCAGGCGGGAATAGAGACGAAAACAAAATTTGCCGACAACCTGTTGGCGATTACAAATCACGAGGCAAATACTATAGGAAAGAGTGTAGGAGATATTGAAAAGCCGGCTGATCAGAATGGGGCCGATCCAAAGAGCATCCCCACAACGTTTCACTAGTGATACTCATGAAGTCTGCCAGCGCCGGCCGGTATAGCGGAGAAAAACAAGTTGCTGCTGCTGTTTATATTAAAAACAAATAACAGGGCCATTTCCTATCAGGCAAGAAAACACACCCACGAATTATACCACACGTTGTATATACCCACCCACAGACTAAGCCATCTCCCCACGAACCAAACAGCAGTACAGCATTGAAATTAATGTGGGGAGTTTTATATTGAAATTTGTGTGGTACGTGTGAAAAAACAGTTTAACAGGGTCATCTCTCACAGGCACGAAAACACACCCACGAATTATACCACGCGTTCTACCCACCAACGTGCACCCCCATCACTTACCCACCACCCACCACCCACCGACCAAGCCACTACAGCAGTACGGCAGTTCAGCAGTATGTACGGCGGTATGCCGGTACCTGGGGAGCATTTGGTTAGTTCTCGAGTCTTCAGGACCCACCCGCAGCCGGGTAAAGAAGCACGGGAAAACAGCAACAGTTAGTACAGCGGTGAACTAATTCTGTGTGGGGAGTTTTATTGAAATTATGTGGTACGTATAAAAAAATAAAATAACAGGGCCATCTCCCACAGGCACGAAAACACATTGCACGAACTATACCACACGTTGTACCCACCCACGTGCACCCCCACCACCCACCCACCACCCACCGACCAAGCCACTACTGCAATGCAGCAGTATGTACGGCGGTATACCGGTATGCGAGGAGCATTTGGTTGGTTCCGGAGTCTTGAGGACCCGCAGCACTGTAAGAAACCCAGGGAGGTTCGTTCTTTACGACCCCCCGCCATCTCGTGGATCGCGAGCGAGCTGCCACCCACCAAGCACCCACCACCCACCAACCACCCACCGACCAACCCCCCACACCAGTACACGAGCAATGGAGCAGAACGTACCGACCAATCCACAACTGCAGTACATCAGTACGGCAGTACGTACCACAGCGGTACATCTGTGGTACGCCAGGAGCTGGGTGGGATTTGCCTTTCTTACGATTCTCCACCTTTCGGTGGGGAGCGCGAGCCGTCCCGGGAGAGGCTTTTCACCCCCCCTGCTCGCGGAGTTGGGACTCGTCGGCCGTTGTGTCGACGGGGACACCGAGGGCTAATGTGTGGGGCGGGCGGAAAGCTTTCCAAAATGTAAAATGTCTGGAGGCCACGCGGAGCTGAAGCCAGTTGTGACATGCACTGTTTTGAGAGTAGGGCGAATTGTCCAGCTTGCATGGGAGCGTTCACACGTCATATTAGTTGGGTATATTCCCCAAAAAACGTACTTTTAAACTTAGAGGACGCTAAAATCCAACTTCCCCCGAAAATGACATTTTAACTTGAATTTTGATTAACAATAAAGCGCTGAGAAGCGCTGTTTCAGGCATCCGAGCCCGCTCAGCCGTCCGGAGAGGAGAATGTCTTGAAGTTAGTGGGGAAAGAGACAAAAATGGAAGCCTCTCAGGGCCTCTCAGGAGATCGATAATTGTGAGTAGTTGTGTGTACAGGATGCTTCCTTCCCTCCACAAGGTGTCCTTCGTTCATTCCTCCCTTCCTTTCGCTTCAAGTAGAAGAGCGCTACAGTAAACAAACGCACTACCTGGTACACATTTTATGCTTCTTGGGGGGGATGAATATATATTGTTGTCCACCTCTGGACCTTTGGGGGGGGGGGTGTACTCATTGCATGCGTAGACGTGGTCTAAGGACGATGGACCTCGAATCCCTAAAATGCGAGGATGATCACGGGTTTTGCCACAGACTGAGCAGACATCGCGTGCACCAAGCGCGAGGCGCCGCGAGGTGTTCGGCGAGTCGTATGAAGTGTTAGCTGCTTGCAGGGCGGACGTCCACGCCTTGTACGTACTTTCTTGCATGTGGATGACAGCGTCGAACGCATTGATGGGGGGGGGGGGGCGATGTTTGTATCGACGCAACATTGTAAATACTGTATGCATCGATAGAACTGAGAGCGCCTACTGCTGCTGTACAGTGCTTATCTACAGAGGGTGGCTGCTTCTAAAAATCGGGCGTACACCACGCGGTTTAGTAATTTTTGACGGTGTTGGATAGCTTATGTGAAAGCTACGGATAAAGCAATGTCATCACAGCACCTCCCAAGTGGCAGGATACAAATCAGTAGTGTGCGGGGCCCGAATACAAGTGTATGGTATTTAGTACGGAAATAGCAAAAAAAAGTACGTGCGTGTAAATTATAATGTGGTCGATTTTTCCCCCGAAAACATTTGTTTTGCCGGGTTTTTCGTGGACAACTTTCATCCGGGTCTGCCCGGGGTTGAGGATGGGGTGGGGTTAGGGTTTGGTTTGGGTTTTTACGGATTTCTCCGTCGAGATTTGGGGCAAAACGACAGAAAAAGGCTCAATGAGGTGACCCGATTTTTTTTTTATCATCGCATTTACGATCCTCGCACTACTATCGCGCTCCCTCCCAGAAGTAACTCAGATCCGGGGTCACATTGCGGCCCCCCCCACTACGGTACGTGCCTTCATTTTTTTTCGCGAGAATAATTCAGCATTTTCTTCCCTCTTCGACTCGCGTCAAATTGTACCCACCAACGCTGCTAGGCGCTCTCAGCAGTTGATCCTTTTTTTCTTTTCAGCATTTTTTGCAAATAAAGTCGAATCTCATCACGGTGAGAATCGAACTCAAGGACCAACGCTAGTAGTTCGAGGGTAACCATTAGACCACCGGGGCAATTGTTCGGGGGGGGGGAGGTGTGTCAAGCAAGCATTTTTTCGACTTATGTAATATTGGCCCGCCCAACAGCCAGCTGTAGTTCGAAGTTGTCGGGAAAAAAGCAGACAAAGAATACATTTTCGGCCAGAATGTCGACAATGTTATCATGCGCACGTGGCCAGTTCCATACTAAACATCATACACTTGCCTCGGGTCCCGCGTATACTACTACTGTCATGGCGTGGTCCAATTCGGAGAAGCAAGAGCTCAAATGAAAGGCGTGGGTCATGCTGTTCCGCCGTTGTGCAGCACTGGAATATGAAATATCATGCCGTTACGCAGCGCTTGACGGTGGCGCGGCTGTGATCGAGTATGGTGTGTGATGGCGGTCGTACATGATGCGATGTTACACGGGGCAACTGCTGCTCTGTGGTCCCTCTATAGTGCCGATATATGCACTATAGAGGGAAACACCGGCACTATAGCGGAAACCGGCACTACTCCGCGCGCTGCCACTACCGGCGTTTCGCATACGTGCCCAGCGGTTTTGCAGACACTATAGCGGGCAACTGGCACTAATAATCGGCACAATAGAGGGACCACTACTTTGTGCAATGGCATTGTTGTACAGCTGTGCACTATATGTACATGGTGGTTAGGGCTATGGTGCATGATACGTGTACATCGTATATAGCATGTGGTACATGTGCATGGCACTTGGCACATGCCTTCGGGCACATTCTATGTGGCACATGGCGCACGGCACAAACAAACCGCCCAACTGGCCAATCAACCAACCAGCCAACCACCAAGTCAATCGCTCAACCGATCAACCAGCCGATCGATAAACAAGTACGAAAAATGCTCCGTTCTTGGAAAGGAGGAGCTTTGTCTGGGGGGGCAGCGATCAACCAATGATCCAGTCCACACTTGTTGTGCGTGCGTACTCATTGCTTTCGGCTTTGCATGGCCAAATCCCCTTACCCACGGTAGGTGTGATGTACATCTCTGTTTCGTAGCTTGTGACCGCAACAGGGCATTAATTAGTTGTTGCGCTGTTGCGTGGGCACCAGTCGGAAAAGAATATTGCTGTTTTGCGCAACGCACGCCGGAAGGAGTATGGTGCTGATGTTACGCGTGTCTTTGTCGCCGGAGAACATAGAGCTTCTATCTCTAGGATAAGACATCGGCACGGACGCTGTGGGTGTTGGATGTCGATGGGTGGAAATATCACTTTTTAGGTGAAGAAGACACACCTCCGGGACAGATTGTGATCTATTGCAGATGGTCTTAATCATGTTCGGCCGCTATGCATATGTTGTACATAAGAGCTACCATGTAGACCACACAGATCCCTCCGGGTAAAAAATGTGTGGCAGATCATGTGGATCATATATCACACCCGGAGAACATGTGCATGTGAACATATTCTACCCCGATAAACATATTCTACGCCGCGAATAGTTCATTCAGATCATGCAGGGCGTATTGATCACGCGCGGGGGCGGGTGGTCAACCAACGAACCAACCAGCCAATAGATAAGCAAACAAGGAGCGCACGCCGTTTTCGGAAAGGAAAAAAAAATCCGAGGGAAAAGCGATTGACAGCGCGCGCCGCGACACCGCTGGGCGGAATGTTTTCGTTTCGAAATGCGTACCAGGTATTCGTTTACGGTTTCGTTTTCGCTTTGATCAGTTTTTGCTTTTTCGTTGTCGTTTACGTTTCAATTTTCGCTTTTTCGTTTACGTTTCCGCTTTCGTCGTGTTTTTGTCTTGATTTCGTTTTCGTTTACGCTTCAGTTTGTTCATTTTCGTTTTCTAAAAACATATATTTTCGTCGTCTCCCAAGCATATTCTCGAAATATTGCTCCCTCTCCCCGTGCCTCCCCTTGCTTCCCTCTAATCCTCCACTTACCCCCCTGTTACCCGTCCCCCCCCCTGCCCTACCTCCCCCCCTTCCCCCCCTTTATCCTCCCCTTACCCCCCCCTCACCCTTCCCTAACCGTCCCCGTCCCCCCGCTTTTCCCTCCTCTTACCCCCGCCTTGCCCTCCCCTTCCCCTCGTCTTATCCCTCCCTTTCACACCCCTTACCCTCCTCCTACCCTTTCCTTACCCCCCCTTACCCTCCGCATACCCTTCCGTTACCCCCCCATGCCCTCCGCTCACCCCCCCCCATACCCTCCCCTTATCCCCGTCTTACCCTCCCGTACCCTTTCCTTACCCCCCCCCTTACCTTCCCCTTGTCCCCCACTTGCCCGGTGTTTTTTTTTTTTAACGTAACTAGGATGGGGACGATCGCGACGAAAGAGATCAGCGCGAACGGGAGCGGGAGCCCCAGCCAAAGTTTGGGCTTAAAGTTCTGGTGCCGGGCATAACGGCGGGTTGCCTTATCGGGAAGGTGCGTTGTGTACTTATTTTTCCCTGGATGACCAGTGAAACCCACTCCAATCCAACACTCTCGTAAGCTTTTTAGTCAATGACGTCAAGAAGAATATTTGGTGCGAATACCCCATCTCAGCTGCCATTGGCCTCGCTACACAGGCATAACAATCTCAATTCATCCAAATCCAAAACCATCCATATCGAAAACACCGTAACATCTTGTTTTTATTAGTCAATGCAACCAAGAAATATATTCCTATGCTAGAGCTGTACACCGTCTAGAGAGGGATAGCCCAGCAGTCGTTGCTGGGGTTGGCGCACGTCCTTTCTCGAGTCGGCGCTGCCTGCATAGCGCAGTGGTTTTGGTGTACCTGGTACAGTATCGCTTGTAAAGCAAAGTCTCACCCAGTGGAGTTCAAAACTTTGCTAAGATCGGAGTAATATCCTACAGGTACTCGCCTTACGTCATGATTACATCACCGGGGAGCACCGATCTTCAAGCTAGGAATAGGATACAGGGTACAGTGCAGTACCCGATTTAAGAGCCTGTGGGGCAAGTGTTACAGTTATTACCTCGGTGCCGCTCCTTTATCATGTTGGGCATAATGTAACTTGTAGGTATATGCGTCACAATCATACTTAAAAGTATATTCAGTGCAGCCATCACAAGGCATGTCAATACGATTTGACCGCTCTTAACCTCTTTATAGTTGCACCCGTATTTTTTGGGGGTAAAACTACTAGGAATTAGTATGTGATATTGTGTACAGTAGTAATCCGTTTCTCGTTTCTCTTCATATGGACGCTCCTAAACCGGGTACCCCGCTGTATACACGGTAGCACCGTTGAGGGCTGGCAAACCGCCAGGGATAGGGCACGGGACTGGTGGTGTTGGTATTTAGAACCGGGCAACCCTCAGTAATAAGACACGGGATATCGTGCGGTGTTGCCCTGTACGGCCTGGTGAAACCTCAGGAATAGGGTACCGAATATGTTATGATATTGCACAGTAGGGTCGGTAAAGGCCCAGGAATAGGATATGGGGGTATACCTGGAATATGGTATTACTCATGAGGGCCGGTAAAACCGTAGGAGTATGATATGGGATATGATATGGTATTGCTCTGTACGGCCGAAAAAACCCTACGAATATATAGGATACGGGATATATATATGGTACTGTCCTGCAGGGCCGTTAAGACCCTTAGAATTGGATACGGGATATATATGGTATGCCCTCCAGGGCCAGTAAAACCTTAGGAATACGGCACGGAATAAGACATGGTATTGCCCTGTCGGACCAAAAAACCCCTAAGAGTATGATACGGGATATCTTATATGATGTTGTCCTGTACGACCGGTAAACCCCGGGGATAGGATATGGGATATATGGTATGGTAAAAAACCTTTGGTGTGGTAAAAAACCTAGGAATATGATAAGGGAGGCACAAGGAGCTTCGCTCAGGCAGAAAAACACTAAAATACAACAAGGGGGCAGACTTTCACGATTGATTGTAGGTGCAAACTGGCGACTTTGGCAATGCCAGGAGGGCCGCCGCCGTGCTCCGGGAAGACAGCCCGGACGCCACATGCATGAGTAAACCGTATGCGCCTCGTATCTATACTCGGGATGTATATCTCTGTCTCGAACCCGAAGCAGAAAACAACTGCTGCTTTGCTTTTCTTGTAAGAAAAGGCGATAAAGAAATAGGTCAGACTCTTGCGTATCGAGCGAGAGCTTCAGCTACACAGCATCAGTGGCTCTCAATATTGGCAGCAACCCCTCTTAGAACAAAAGAGCACGCAGCCGAGGAGGCTTGGTGCCATCTCATACCATTTGAGGCGAGGAATCATGGGTGGCGGAAGCTGCTGTGTGCAGATAGCACATACTTTTGCGTATATGCAGTAATCAGAAATGGTTGGTCGTTGGAAGACCCCCAGTTATGCCACTTTGTTTCTATAAAAAGGTCCACTTTTGCCGAGCAGACTTCTTATCAAGCCTACTCTTGTTTTCTGTGTTAGAGCGGCAATAATCTAGTACTCTGCTCTTTTCGTGTGAAAAAAGTCGATGAAGAAACGGGTCACGATCTCGCGTTTACACCGCGTCGGCGTCCCTTAACCACGGCAACAAGCACTCTCAGAGCAATGGCGAATAGAACCTCGAAGGTTAGGTGCCTTCTCGTGCTCCGTGAGGCGAGGAATCATCGCCACCGGATGCTGCTGTGTGCATTTTTTTTTCGTTTTGTGGGCGGTCATGAGAAATGGCTCATCGTACCGTTTTGTAGGTTTGATGCCGTTGTGTACACCGAAGCGAATAAAATCTACTATTGCTGCTGTCCATTTTTTCGTGTGAAAAAACTCGACACAGAAACGAGTCAGGCTCGTTTCGCGTTCCGAGCGAGACCTCCAGCCACACAGCATCAGCGTCCCACAACCTTGGCAACGACCACTCTCGAGCAATGGCGAATACAACCCCCAAGGTTTGGTGTCATGTGCCATCTCGTGCTCCGTGAGGCGATGAATCATCGCCGGTGGGTGCTGCTGCGTACAGACTTTTAGGTATTTTTGGGCAGTCACGAGAAAAGTCGCATCGTGATGTTTTGTAGTTCATGCCGTTTGCATCTAGTATCTACTGTGCTTTTTTTGTGTAAAAGCAAATCGTCACAGAAACGGTTCAAGCCCTTCGCGCGTTTCGACCGAAAGCTCCAGCCACACTGCATCAGCGCCCCTCAACCTGGGCAACGACCACTCTCAGACAATGGCGAATACAGCTTGTTCTGTGCAGCAGGGCACAGACCACAAAACACCCGTGCGTGTGTGTATGAGTTTCGCAATTTTCAGCTATTCTCGCAGCCAGGAAGTTATGGGGAAAGTTCAACCTCAACAAGAAATAATCCAAAAGATGAAAACACACAGGGGAAATATATATATATATATATATATATATCCAAAATTGGGTTGGCAGAAACCAAATTTGGAGGAAACAGTTGAAAAATGCAGAGACAACTGAAAAAAAAACGAAAAAAAAGGCGAAGAAAAAGGCGAAGGAAGAAATCAAAGAAAAGCTGGGCCGTTCCGCAAGCAATGGAAGGAGGAGGTGTTCAAGTGGGAGATCTTGAGAGGTCAGGGATATACCGACCGAGCCCGCTCAGGAAAAAGACAAAAATAAGCAAGTGTATGGTATGGTAGTTGCCCTGTACGGTTGGTAAATCCCGGGAATATAATACGAGATTTATACCGTACAGCCCTACGGATAGGATACGGGATGCATATCATACCGTACAGCCCTAGGAATGGGATACGGGATATATACGGTATTGCCCTGTAGAGCCGGTAACGCCCTAGGAATGCGATTCGGGATATAACTATGTATAACTCTCATAACCCTTGAGGGTTTTAGCCCTTGAGGGGTTTGTTTACCCTTGAGGGGTTTGTAAACCCTTGAGGGGTTTGTAAAACCCTAGGAATGGGATACGGAATTGGATTTGTATTATTTCGGAGGCGGTGGAGGCGTGCCACGGGTGGGGTGGTAACGGTTTTAACCCTTGAGGGGTTTGTTTACCCTTGAGGGGTTTGTAAACCCTTGAGGGGTTTGTGAATCCGTAGGAATGGGAGACGGAAATGGATTTGTATTACTTCGGAGGCGGTGGAGGCGTGCCACGGGGGGGGTGGTACAATGCCTAAAGTGTATTGTGTTTTTCAGGCTTCCATGCAACAGGATGAGCTCTATACGATACGTTACCCAGAATCTTGCTGTCGGTGGATAACCAAGCACAATCAGGTGGATGTTCCAATGTGCTAGGGATACGACGAATATCACAGGTGGTGAGGGTCGTTGCTGAGATTTTGTTCTTGTTTTTCGATTGTTTTTCGTCAAGAAAACTAGGAAGGATACGATTAAGGCAACATCAGGATTATTATCGTAAGTCAGGAAATTTAGCAGCGAGCACAAGTAGGAACGCTTCCGAGCATCATTCCTACTTCGATATAGACCCTAACACGGCAACAAATGAAAGCAAGGGCGTGGGTTGACGGCACTCTTGCCCCTTGGCGAACTTGACGGACAGTCGTCAAGGAACTCCACAAACTAAAACTAGTATGATAAGTCCAAAGACGCCTTGACGGGTGAAAACTAGACCGTCAGCCGACATCTTTGAATGACGTACATGAATTGGGGTACCCGATATAAGAACTCCCTGGCACATACCGGTGTTTACGCTCTATCTCGGTGCCGCTCTTATCTCAGATCGCGTGTATTATGCCAGGTATAGTATAGGCGTCACCAGGCGTGCAAAACGTACTTGACCACTCTTGGCGTCTGTGCAACTGGAAACCCTTTTTTGGGGGGAAATTACTTGGAATTAGCATATGGAGATGTTTTGAGGCTCTAAGAAGGGGTTTAGACCGTTTTATTTCGTTGTGGACGCTCGTGAATAGGGTACTCCGCTGCATACCTGGTAGTGGGTAGCTCTCAAGTCAGGAACCTCCTTGGTCAGAAATATGCTTGGTGGGGGCCCAAACATTCCCGTTCTACCTTAGTTAGCGTTGTATTGGCTATGGCTTATTCTGCCGACACAAATTCTTGGCGCGTGATGCCTTCGTTGGTCGTTTTAGCATAAGATCGTAAAATATCGCAAAAGCGATGGGTCAACGCGATATTTGCGAATCTAGAAGATTCACAAGCGACAATTATGAGAATATATATAGCACGTATAAAACTCGTTAAATCGCCTAAACAAGCGTACTTTCTTGCCGATGTGATGTGCGGGTATGTTATTTGCGGTTGCAATCTGTGTGGCTGTCTTTGATGTGTGCGGACGTGGTGTTGCGGATATGATGTGTGCGGACGTGGTGTTCGCGGACGTGGTGTCTGCGGACGTGGTGTTTTGCGGACGTCGTGCTTGCCGGCGTTATGTTTGCGGACGTGGGGTTCGCGCATGCACTGTTGGCGAGTGTAACGTGTGATTTTCTATGATGTGAGTAGACGTGGTGCTTGTGGAGGTGATGTTGTGGACGTGATGTGTAAGCGTGATGTTTGCCGATGCGACGTTTGCGAACGTTGCGTTCGCGGACGGGATGTGTAAAGCGTGGTGTTTTTGGTGTCATGTTTGCCGAGTTGGTGATCACGGATGTCATCTTTGCGGACCGTGATGCGTATACGGTGGTGTTTGGTGTGTGCTGTTTTGCGGACGTGATGTTTGTGGACGTGATGTTTGCGGACGTGGTATTTGCGGACATGATGTTTGCGGACGTGGTGTTCACGGATGTGGTGTGTGCGGATGTGATAATTACGGATGTGATGTTCAAGAGTACTGGGGGGTGCAGTTGTAGATCGGGGGCGACGTGGTTCGCTGTCCCGCTTGTGCGTTTTGCTGTATGTTTGAACTTCTCCGTTTTGACCTACGCTGGCGATAGAGAAGATTTAGAGTATAGTTCAGGACACCTATTAAGAAACAGAGTAGTAAGGCGGGCAGGTTAGCATTTACAGGAATAAAAAAGGTTGGCATTTAAAGGCATGTAAGGTCGCCACTGTACTGAAGTTAGTGTAGCACACATCTTCTCCCAAATACGAAACTCAGCCTCGGCAAATGCTGTTTTTTATTACTGTATTATTAGTGTAGGTGTTGGGCGTCCTGTGCTGTACCAGATGTGCCGCTTTGTCCGGAGATGTCTCGCCCGTTTCGTGTTGATAGTGCTGGAAAACGGGCTAGTGTGAGAACATCATCACCATCGTCATCGTCGGCGTCGTCGTCGTAGTCATGATCATCATCAGTCAGCTAACGCACAGCCCTGTTGGCTTTCTTTTTGTTGCCGCTTCCTGCTGAACCTGGAGAGGAGTCGAGACGCATCCTACGGTAGAGGATATCAACTTGTTTCTGAGGGTCCTCGCTCAAGGGACTCCATTCCTCACCCAGGGCCTAATTTTGATTATAAATGGTGTGAAAGCCGATGAATGGTCTAATACACAACCTTGGCAACGAATAAAATTGAAATACAAGTATTGTTTTGCGACGATTTGTTTGGTTAACCCCTTTAGAGCCCCCAACCCCCCCCCCCGTACTATCTTCGTGATATTTTGTTCCCCAAAAGAGTTTTCAGTTGGAAAGGGAGTTAAGCAATGCCGTCAAAAATAGTGTATCGACAAATTGTTGCACTTATCGAGTTTCTGTTGTGTTGCCGCTTGCCACTGAGCCTGTGGGGGGTTCGGGTTATCAACCAGCTCCAGACCCCCACCGGCACCGGCGCGAAGCTATCGTAGAAGAACGAGTTGTTTACGGGGGTGCATGGCCGTGTGGCCCTTCTCATGATGAACTATTGACGGAAATACCAACATGGTCATACTCCGAATCAGCCCCCTTTTTATTTGTTGATTACCAACGCTACGTGTCTGTTCTGCTCGATTGTCTGCTCGGTTGTCTTGTCGTTACCGCTGCTCCGATGAACGTGCAGGGGGGGCGGATCATCAATCAGCTCCAGACTACTACGGGCACCCGGGTGAAGCTATCGCAGAAGAACGAGTTCTTTCCCGGGACGCACGACCGCGTGGCCCTAGTCCAGGGGGAGCAGCCGTCGATGGTGGCTGAAGCGGTCGCAGAGATGCTTCGCCGTCTCAGGGAGGTATGAGCGAGCTTAAGAATCACGAATTCCGCCTAAA
This sequence comes from Undaria pinnatifida, assembly GCA_012845835.1. Lineage (NCBI taxonomy): Eukaryota > Phaeophyceae > Laminariales > Alariaceae > Undaria > Undaria pinnatifida. The sequence continues at coordinate 13,864,124 of JABAKD010000027.1, forward strand.
CTATAGGGTCTCTTTGCCAGCCTCGCGTGCCCGATGTTCATGGGGTTTGGACGGGGTAGGGATGGAGTGAAATGGGATTGGGTGGGGTAGGATGGGAGGGGGTGGACTGCTGTCCGGTGTGGCGTGGTGTGGTGTGGTGTGGTGCGGTGTTGTGCGGTCTCGCCTTCGTGGCCTTCTTCCCGTGCTCCTACCCTTGCCTTCTTGATCCTGACCCCTCCCCACCCGCGCGTGCCCCCATCACCCCACGGGGTCGCATCTGGCTGCTGCTTAATCCAGGCCGCCAGGCCGCACCCGCATGCTCAGCCGCCAATGCCCATGGGAGCTCCGTATCACGGACAAGAGGGTTACGGCATGATAGGAGGCGGGTTTGGGGTCGGGGGGATGGAAGGTCCGCACGGAAGAAACGCCCAGGTTACGGTTCGGCTTTTGGTGCCCTTGGCCGCAGGTATGGTGGTAATGTTGGTTGGTTGGTCGGTTAATTCGAGGTCCACGACGTAATATAACGCTTTCATGTTTGTTCCTGTGCAATTAGATCGGATCGATTGGATTGGATCGGACCGGGCACGATAGGATTGGGTTGGATTGAATCTGATCGGATCTGATCGGACCGGTTCCGTTTGGTTCGGTTCGGTTCGGTTCGGTTCGGTTCGGCTCGGTTCGGTTCGGCTCGGTTCGGTTCGGCTCGGTTCGGTTCGGTTCGGTTCGGTTCGGTTCGGTTCGGTTCGGTTCGGTTTGGTTCGGTTCGGTTTGGTTCGGTTCGGTTCTCCGGTCCAGTTCTCCGGTCCGGTCCGGTCCGGTTTGGTCCGTTTTGGTTTGGGTCGGCTTGGCTCAGATCGGTTGGGTTCGGTTCTGTTGTGTTCTGTTGTATTAGTTTGTGTTCTGTTCGGTTCGATTCGGTTCGGTTGAGCGCTTTGCGTCGCTGGAATGTCCGCCCCGTTCGAGGGCATTAACAAATTCCGTTTCAAGACCCTCTCCTATTCTTGTGATTTCAGTTTAAAGCATCCCGTATTTGACGTTGGGATCCCCTGCCCCTGTTGGTGGTAGGATCGTACCCCGTTTTCATGGTGGGGCTATCCCGACTTCCTGACGAGACAGCCGAGGAAGCAGTAGGGCTCAACACTTGCTAGTGCTTGAAATTCGACAAAGGCCCATTCATGGGTCAATTAGATATTTAGGGATGTCTCATTGGTTGACACAAGTACGCACACAAATATGCACCCTGCCCCTGCTTGGCGTCCTGATCCCATCCAGACCTGATTCCTTTCGGACCTGAGCTCAAAAGGAATGCCCCCTTGTATGTAAGTAGCCGCCGTCAGGGCCGACCAGGCAGCCTTATCCCACGCTTACGAAGATCGACGGTCGCCCAAAGCAGATCGAGGGACGTCCACAGCGAGAAAGGTTGTGGAATGAATGGCAGTTTATCGTAGAAGCTCCCTCCCTCCCAATCCCTCCCAATTTCGAGGAGAATGCTGTGAGCGTAGCGCTTGTTTGCTGTGTCATTTGTGCGTGTGACTGGCATCGAATCACTTCACCGCTCGCCGTCAGCGACAGATCCCCCCCTGATCTGAAAAAAACGACGATCTGACTTTCGTTGCGGAACAGGCGGACTGATCATCGGTAAAGGGGGAGAGACCATCAAGGCCATCGGTGCCAAGACCGGTGAGACGGTGGTGTGTTTTTGTGCGATGATGTGTGACTTATGGTCTGGTCTGGTCTGGTTTGGTTTGGTTTGGTTTGGTTTGATTCTATTTGGTTTGGTTTGGCTTGGGTTGGTTTTGTCTGTTTTTGACTTTGGTTTGGTTTGGCTTGGTGTGGTTTGGTTTGGTTTGGTTTGGTTTGGTTTGGTTTGGTTTGGTTTGGTTCGGTGTGCTTAGCTTGTGCTTGTGCTTGTGCTTGTGTTTGGCGTGGCGCAGCTGGGCTCGGCTGGACTTGGCTTGGCTGGACTTGGCTGGACTTGGCTTGGCTTTGTTATGTCGGCTTGGCTTTACGCTTGCTAGGATAAATCATAATAGATTAGCACTACTGTAGAGTAGAGTAGGGTAGGGTATACATTAGGGTATAGCAGGCAGCAGGATAGAATGACAAGGTGTACTATATTAGCATACACGCCTCCATACAAACGCCTTGGTTTGGTTTGGTTTGGCTTGGGTTGGTTTTGCCTGTATTTTATTCTGGTTTGGCGCGGTCTGGCTTGGTGTAGCTTGGATTTTTTGTTTTGGTTTGTTTTGGGGTGCGTAGCTTGTGCTTGTGCTGGTGTTTGGCGTGGCGCGGCTTGGCTTGGCTTGGCTGGACTTGGTTTGGCTGGACTTGACTCAACTTGGCTGGCTTTGTTAGGGCGGCTTGGCTTTACGCTGCTAGGGTAGAGCAGAATAGATTAGCACTACTGTAGAGTAGGGTAGGGTAGGGTAGGGTGTATATTACCATTAGGGTATGGCAGACAGCAGGGTAGAGTGACAAGGTGTATTATATTAGCATACATGCCCTCCACACAAACGCCTTGGTGCCGTCCAAACCCTGGGTCAGCTCAAGGCTTCGATTGGCGTTGTAGTCTACAGTAGTGTCGGCACGATGCGATGTTGATGGAAAAAATGTCTCCTGCCCCCCCTATGGTGCAAAGACTATGGTCACGCATGATAATGAGCCCCCCCCCTCCCCCCCCTTCTTGTTTATAATTTTCCCTCCATTTTTTTAGGCGCCCGCGTGATACTGGCCGGAAAAGATGCGGACGTGGCTGGGGTGCCTTCGGAAAGATTGTGTTCGATACAGGTGCGAAAAACGGTGGTCAGAGCTTGATGAGAGGGAGGGAGGGGGGGGTGCCTGTTGCGTGGTCGCAGAAAGTCTGGCTGTGGTCGGAATCAAGACGGTTGCGATGATTACCATGATCATGTTGCCATAACGATGGATTGCCTGTAGTATGACACCCGACCCTGTGCACTATTTGTTCGGTCGTATCTGGTACCTGGTGTTTGTTAGCCGTGGTGAGAAGAGCGAGAAAAGAGCATCAACTTACGAGTACTTTGTTAGGGGCGGGCGCCATCTGTGTGACGCACCAGTGCACGCCCGTTTGTGTCGCCCTTGCGCGAGGAATTAATAGACCATACGTAGAATGAACGAAAGAAACGCCGACAACCTGCATACCCTTTCGATTTTTGCGTGTTCTTTGCTCTCATCGACTGGCTGCTGTTTGCTGTCCGGTTCGGCGTGGTTTGGTGTGATTTGGGTTGGTTGGCGGTATCGAAGGCCGACCTGGAAGGAGCCATCAAGGTGGTCTTCATGATCGTTGGGAAGATGGCCGAGGACAGGGGACTTTCCAAGTACCAGGTAAGGAGTAAGGCAGACGCCCAAAGTAGTCTAGCTCTCGACTAGCACTCGCGACAAGACTTGTAAGTATAGCCGCCATGTACCCGCGCACAGTTAGACCCTACGGCACTGTGTAGTTTGGTACGGCACTGTATGGTATGGTACGGTATGGTATGATGCGATTTGAAACGACGCGATACGGTATGAAACGTTTCGACACGGCATGGTCCGGAACGGTACGGTAACATGCGGTACGGCATGGAACGTAACTTACGTTACCGTACGGCATGCTATGGGCAACGTACGGTGAGGCATGGTAACGTACGGTACGGTATACGTCTGGCTTCGAAATATATATCTTGACCTTGTTAAATGCCGCGGCCTTGCCTGCACACTCCCCGCCGCCGCCACCGCCCCGCCAACGTCACTGTTGCTGCCTCGTCCTGCAACTTGCTATCGCTGCGTGCCTCTTTGTGTTGCTTCACGTTTTGTTTGATTCTCAATTTTATTTGTCGCCACACTCCAGAGCAACCAGACATGCTACCAGACGGGCCTCACGGGGTCTCCCCTCATGGGCATAGGTGGCATGGGGATTGGGGGAGTGGCCGGGTCAAGCTCCTTAGACGGTAGCCAACACCAGCAGCAGCACCCGCAACAGCAGCAGCAGCAACAGCAGCAACAGCAACAGCAGCAGCAGTCGCAGCAGCAGCCGCCGCCGCTGCCGCAGCAACAGCAGCAGCCCCATCTCATGAGTTCGAACAGTGGCAGCAACGCTCCACCCATGCACCAGCAGCAGCAACAGCAGCAGCAGCAACAGCAGCAGCAGCAACAGCAGCAGCAACAGCAACAGCAGCAGCAGCAAGGGGCGTGGGGGGGGCGACCCAATCGCCCTGTTTCTGGAGGCGACATCCCTGCCTTCGGTGGAGGGGGGATGCCCGGACAGCAAGGTGAGGGCATGTTTTTCCCGGGGTTAGGGAATGGGGGTGGATTCGGTGACACCTGCGGTATTTTGTAAAATTATTCTAACGACGTCAGCTGTGAGTTCGATGAGTTTAGGGTCGATGCTCATCTTTGCAAGCTGCGGTATGATTACAGCCGTGGTTTATCATTAGTGCGGTTCTTTGCTGGACGGCAATACCCTCACTAGAGTGGACCTCAACTTCTATCGGGACAGTGCGGTATTTTGTAGGACGAGATTGTGCCAAACGATTTTCGCCTCACCAAAGTAGAGCCCCGCACTGTAAGGTACCGCACTGGCGCGGTACCACGACTCTAGCGAATTGGGTCTGCAAAAATAACCATTCACACCCAGGACGCCTCACAAGGTGTGTTCAGTGTATACGAAGTATGGGTTTGATGTATTTGGGGGCTTTCAGGACTAGGGTTGGGTCGGGGTTAGGGTTTGAGATGTTTATCATGCCTCCCCCCAAGCAAATGGCCGATACTAAAACCAGTGTCGGCAACTGGCGTCTGAAGCGCTCGCCTTTCCCCGCCCTAAAATAGTGACACCGCGAAAACCCTGAAGGAAGCATTCGTGAAGCCACCACGACCACCGCTCCTTTCAAACAAGAATAACCGGACACCCCCATCGACGCGATAGTGAAACAGCCGCGACACCCCCGCCCACCCAACAAGAGCACCCGCAAAAAAAACCAAGGCGGCATTAAAGAAACTGACCCCTCCGGAAACCTCTCTAGAGGGCATTTACGAAACCGCTGCGAACCCCGCGAACACCCTCCAAGAAAACATTTATGAAACTAATCTTCCCCCCCTCCGCACCAAACAAGGGCACCCTAAAGCCCCTCAAGGAGGCATTCATGCATTAATGAAAGCACCACGACCCCTGTCGCGCCTTGTAGAAACCCTTCACGGAGGTATGAACGCAGTCTTTAAATACCACGACTCCCCTCCGCGCCCACTGTACAGGTACCTCCGGACAAAGTCAAATCATGGCAACGGCACCCACCACCATGGTTGCTGGAGGTGGAGCAGGAACCGGTGGCAGTGGTACCACCAATGGAGTTCCCCCCGTCGTTGGCATTTCTGGCGCGGGGGCTGCGGGCGGGGGCGGTGCTACCGGGGGCGGGGTTGGGGGTATGGGTGTGCAGCAGCAGCAACAGCAGCAACAGCAACAGCAACAGCAGCAACAACAGCAGGCTGCGTTGGCTTCTGGGCAAATGATGGCTGGAGGCATGATGTACGGCTACCATTACCCTGGTGAGGCAGGCTCCGGGGTTTAACCGCAAACTTGATCCTACAATGATTCCAACTTTGTCCCTCAAAACGTGGATGCAGTTCTAAAGGGGCTAATAGTTTTGGTGCTTCAAACCCGATATGGGGACAAGAGGGTTGGAAGTAGTTTGGGATCATTTTTGCGGTGGGAAACGGGTTAAGGGCGGCGCGCGATGGAAGCTTCGGCCCGCGGATTGGAGGATGGGGTGGGGATCGATGTACTTGTTGGATCACGATGATTGAGGCAGTCCCTCCCGATTACAGAGTGTGCTGGACATTGCACTTTCGAAATTCATTTTTGTGCTGTTACGTTATATTCCCGAGAGAACCGAGCAGCAAACTCTGAGGAACAGTGTTGTATTTTTTATATTGAACTTTCATTTTTGCCTCTTTTATTATTCAATTCTTCGTTTTTCCTCCAGCGTTTTACTTCAGTTTTCCCTCTTGCGGTCGTTGTGTTGCCCCATTCCACGAACCAGGAGGAGGAGTGGCAAGATTATATCTGCACCCACTATTTCCGCTCACAAGGTCTTCTTTACTGGAGAGACTCCTGCACTTCAACCCCCCCCCCCTACCCCTCGCCCCCTCCCACCCTTTTCCCGTCCCCTCCCCCACCCTTCCCCCTCCTATCCCTTCACGCCTTACTCCCCCCGTCCCCTGCCCTTCATTCGATCACCCGGCCTGACCCAACTACCCTCACCTTTGTTGACCCTGTTGGTCCCTTAAACCCCTTCCCCTAACTGCTATTTTGCTCTTTCAAAGTTTCTACCATCCAACCTCAGCGGCCGTTTGGGGATGGCTTCGTGCAAGGAAACATGGGGGGCATGCCGTCCATGTACCCCTACACGGGCGAGATGCCGCTTGTGGTGAGTACTACGTACCTTGATGAAGAGGCAGTAGCTAGAGGAGCCTGATAGTTGATGTTCAGAAAATTACAATACAAATGGACGAACATATTCTGGCCTGTGTATGAACAACGGCGATATTGGATGTGGTCATGTCACAAACGACCCTCACAGGAAGATGCCGTGCATTACCGCCAACGTCTCGGCATAGGGAAGTTGATACTGTAGTGAACAAAAAAAAATGTGTACCCGATGACAAGGAGTTACAATATCGTAATCTCGTCCCATACCGGGGTATTGCATTTTCTGGTATCCACGCTAAGGTGCCCAGTGTACTCCAGAGTAATGGCTACACATCAACTAGATTCAGATGGACCTCAACGTCATTATTTCAACGCGCACCTTTAATGAGAAACTCGCGGCTAGATGAGCCTGACATTCTGATACTCGGATAATCAAAACACGAACGGACCAACATATTCACGCCTGTGTATACACAAAGGCTTACAGATGTAGTCATCTCACAAAAGACACGCAAGCTAGATGCCAGCAATAACACCAACGTCCCGATAGAGGGAAGTTGATAGTGTACAATGTCGCAATCTCACGGCACGTTACCATTGCCCGGTCCCCGAACTAAGATGCCCAGTGTGTTTGTGCGTAGTGGCTGCGTACCACCTAGATACATATGGACCTCAAATTTCATGTTCCAATACGCCCCGTTGATGGTAATTCAGTGGCTAGATAAATCAGTTTATCTAATACTCCGAAAAGAAAACAAAAAATGGAACAACATGTTCAGGCCTGTGTATGAATAGCAACAGAGGTGGATGTAGCCATTCCATAGAAGATACGCAAGCTAGACGCCCTGCAGTAACACCAACGTCCCGTCGGAGGGAAGTTGATAGTGTACAATGTGCCGGATAATGAGGAGTTTCAATATCGTAATCTCGCCGCACATTGCATCTGTACGATGTGCGAACTAAGCATGCGAACTAAGATACCCAGCGCACTTGTGCATAGTGGCTGAAAATCAGCTGCAGTAGTTGCATACGGATCCCAAAGTCTATAATGTAATGCGCCCTCTCGATGAGAACTCAGTAGCTAGAGAAACCTGTTTCTCTGATACTGTTTCTCTGATACTGAAGATGATCTAAATACAAATGGAACAACATAATCAGGCCTTCGTATGAACGGTGGCAAATGTGTTTTTTGTCGATGTCACTAAAGTTGGCAAGCTACTGTAGAAGCCCAGCAATATCACCAACTCGATGGAGGGGAGTGGATAGTGTACAATGTACCGGATGACGAGGAGTTACAATATCGTAATTTCGCCCTTTTCACATCTGTCCCATGTCCGAACAAGATGCCCAGTGCTCTCGTACGCGGTGGCTGCACATCAACTAGAAATGACCTCATTATCCATACCCCAGTACTAGATGGGGCAGTAGGTGGATTAGCAGGTAGGATCGAATGTGGGACAGTAGACGAGGCAGTAGATGGAACAGTAGTGTAGTTCCGTTGTTGTGTGTTTTTCATAGTTGGTTGCCTTCAACCCCCTACATCACGGTCCTCCCATGTTTGTTATAAGAATTGCTGGAAACATGTTCAGTGTTTGTTGGTAGCAGCATAAAATCAATGATGCAAACGTGCAAGCGCCCTCTTCATCTCCTTCTCCGTTCCCCTTCTGCTCCCCCTCTCGATGTTATGTATACCTGGAAACCTGTCCCAGCCCCCGGCGGCTGTCCATCAAGGACCGATTCCCGAGGTGCTCACGGATGGCGGTGAAGTGCTCGCTCAGACACAGGTATAATAGCTCTATTTAGGTTGTTTGAATTCGTCACGTTTCCAGCTCATGTATGCAACAGTTTGTGGTGGCTATTGTTTCTGCAGCTATTTCTGGGACTTAGTACAGAAGTTAAGAGTGACGGCAAAATATGATGGTTGCGCACGGCTTGATTGGGAGGGTATTTGTTTTTCATAGTAGGCACACGATGAGTTGTACCTGGTACATATGAAGGCTTACTGCAATTGGTGTCCAAACTAAATGTGTGGTTCTTTTTTTTCGTCAAGCATGTGATTTTTGTGACGGCTGGCTGGACTGCTGCCGAAAAATAATGTAAAATTCCTTTTTTTCGAACATTCATGTGACATGTAACGGTTGATTTGCGACAAGTGGCGGTTGACTTGAGACAAGTGACGGTTGACAGTGTGACATGTGACGGTTGACTTGTGACAAGTGACGGTGGATGTTGTGACATATGACGGTTGACCGGTGACAAATGACGGTTGATCTTTGATATGTGACGGTTGATTTTATGACATGTGACGGTTGACTTGTGGCAAGTGACGGTTGACGTTGTGACATGTGACGGTTGACTTGTGACAAGTGACGGTTGACTTGTGATAAGTGACGGTTGACTTTGTGGCATGTGACGGTTGACTTGTGACAAGTGACGGTTGACGTTGTGACATGTGACGGTTGACTTGTGACAAGTGACGGTTGACTGTGTGACATGTGACGGTTGACTTGTGACATGCAACGGTTGACTTGTGGTATGTAACGGTTTACTTGGTTGGTGTCGAATCGAAACAACAGGTTGCCGTCCCCGATCACATGGTCGGTGTCATCCTTGGCAAGGGGGGGGCGACGGTTATCGACATGCAGCATATCACCGGGGCAAGGATTCAAGTCAGCCAGCGGGGGGAATACGTCCCGGGTACCAACAACAGGTCGGTTTAGGAAAACAAAGAGGTAGGAGGGAAAGGAGGGACGGAGGGTGGAGAAGGGAAATGAGGAGGGAGAGCGAATAAGGGGAATATTCGAAAGGGACTGCAGGCTGGGTCAAGCAAGCTGAGCGCGCCTAATTTCGATCTCGGCCAATGTCCACGGCGTTTTCGCCAGTTTGACCGTGAAAAAAATGCACATGTATTCTCTTGAGCCTTGGCCGAATTTTCGAAGCATAGGTTTTTGTGTTGTTGTTTTTTTCCAGTCAGATATCTGGTCGTTTGTTTTTTCCGACACTTGGGATTTTTTGGGGCTTCAAGGGAAAATAAAAATTAATCGCGAAATAAAAACCAAACAAACGCCACCCGCCTTTCGATTTTGGGAAAAGGGCGAACAGCACACGCGTGCGAAGTTGCAGGATCTATTTGACAAAAATGGAGTGGAAATTTGGGCTTTTTGTATGAAAAACTGTACCGGTATGAATTTACGGTATCGCCTTGAAATTTCGTGATTTCAGTACTACATCGATTTTGGACGCAACGTCTGACATTAAATCGACAAAACTTTGTCAGATCTTGGATTAAGTGTTCCAAATTCACTACAACCATGCCTTGGAGTGCCCGGCGCTGTTTCGGAAAAATAGAACTAAATTGTGGCGGGCGGATGTTTTGTGATCCTTCAGCTGCAACAGTGTAAGGCCGATTTCGACGGAACAAAAAACACGGGAGAAAAAGGGGGTGTTTAACCGAAATTAATACTCCCCTCCGACCCTAAATATAAGGGCGGTTTGGACAAAAAGCGGTATAACTCGGGTCTGCAGAACTCTTTTCCCGAACCGTTTTTTTTATTGGTTCCGCCGCACTGCTGCGCAGCGCGCAGAACAGGGGTCTTTCTGAACACACACCAGCAAGGTGCAGCCCACAACAGCAGACCGCGCCCGATCTCACCACCCCAACTTTGGAGCTCCGGTCGAACACCTTCCCAACTGCTGTTGAGCCATGTCCGCTGCTGGGAGTGCCTCTCAAGGGACGAAACGCAAGAATTTCAGCGTTTTGGAGAGAGAAGAGGTGATTCGCCACCTTCTCGCCAACAGCAAAGACGGGGTACAACCACGGCAGATTTCCGCCATTTCCCCGATCAGGGGATTTCACCGCACCATCCCCCCCCCCATCGAGCGTTTTTTTTTTTTCTCTCTCTCCAATGCGATATTCTATCGTATGCCAAAGATATCCGAGGTCCACCTTGCCCAAATGGCACGTTTCTGCCAATAACCCTCAAACCGCCCTTATATTACGGGATTTCCAAACCGCCCTTATATTTAGGGTCGGAGGGAGTACCTATCAATATATCTGGGACGTTCTTTAGTACCAGGTAAACTCCAGTAAAGCTGACAGGGAAAGCTTTTCACAGTTTTTCTGTACGATGGAAATACCAGGTACAGCTTTTATGAACGTGATTTTTGACGATAAAAACTCTTGAGACACCCGAATTCATATTTTCAAGTCTAACTATGTCATGGTTTTTGCCTCTTTATAGCGGTCAGTATGATAGCAACTAAGTCGCATTCAGGTTGATATTGCATGCGGGACTTACCGTGCTCAAAAGTTGATACTTTCAACGTGGACCAGCCTGTAGCTCTAACCCAAAGAATAGAAACGGGGGGAGGAATACGGTGAGGACGGAAAAAAGCAGGGCACTTCACGGGTCGGTTCACTTCTCGCCCGGACCGACCCCATGAGGTTTGCGAGCCTCCTTACGCGACGCACCCGTGAGCCTGACCCGACCCGGCTCGTCCCACGAGATTGTGGAAACCCACCCGCGGGACGAGTCCTGTCCCGTGAAGACCCCGGGAGAAAAAAAGAAAGGGAGAAGGGACAAGTCACTGGGTGCACACGGGACGGCCGTACGCAAGAAGCGCAGCAGTTTGGTTTTATACCTCCTTCCACGTACACCTTTCCCTTGCCCCCCCTTCCCCTTTCCCGTTCCCTTGTGCCCCTTTGCCTCCCCCCTCCGGCCTGTCGACGCAGGCCGGTGACCATTTCCGGAAGCCAGCAGGCGGTGGCGAGCGCGCAGATGATGGTCCACAATGTCTGCGCCCAAGCTGCGCAGTACGAGTTGTATCAGGTGCATGGCATGCAGCACCAGCACCAGCCGCCGCCCCCGCCCCCACCGCACCAGCAGCAGCAGCATCAGCAGCAGCAGCAGCAGCAACACCCCCAGGTGCCGCCGTTCTACTGAGAGAAAGAAACAAGTTTCTACTTTGAGAAACAGTGCGCTCTGGTGAGAGAAAAAGCAGCTTTCTACGGGCAGAAAAAATGTTCTATTGAGGGGGAAGAAAACTTGTCTGGCTGCTCCGGCAGGCCTGCGGGGACACTTCCTTCTCACCCCCCCCCCGTCCTCATTCTCTATCTCTTTTTCCCTGGCTGGTTTAATGTTATGGAGGCGTTCGATGAGAGCCAAGCTGACGCGTTTTTCGACGAGACTGTCGGGGTACTATACGATATATCTAAAACGAGGATATAGAGGGGGGGGCGGGGGGGGAGGGGGGAGAAGAAAAGAAAGGCCGTCGGATGTGGATGACCAACAGTGAGTGGTGAAACGATACCCCCCAGAAAATTCCCAGAACTTTACGAGCATGAGGGGGATAGACGATGGGGGGGAAGAGGGAGAGGAGGTGGATGGGTGGATGGATGGATGGATGGATGGATGGATGGATGGATGGATGGATGGATGGATGGATTACCGTGTTGATGGTGGTGATCGGGAAGTACGGCTGACGCACGTGGAAGACGTTTGGGGGCAGTAGCGCTGCATCGCACACGAAGATGCGGGGATGCACAGCGAGTTTTTTACAAGGCGGCGGTTATGCGAATGGGTGTGCGGAGATGGAGGCGCGCGCGCGGGGCGGGGATTGGGGGGGAGGGGGTTGCAAAAATGTCGATTATTGCTTGTTCACAACGGCAAATTCTTTAATTTTGTTTAGGTTCTTGATGCGTTGAGGACGGTGATCGGGCTGCTTTCTTTTTTTCCTCTGGTGGGAGTTTGTTGCCCGCTTGAACAGAGGGAGGTCAGGACAAGTGGGGGGGGGGAGGAGGGGTTTTGGGATTTTTGTACCGCTGATATGTCTGCCCCGTCCATTCCCGTTCGCCTACGAGGCGGTGTGCCGCTAAGAAGAGCTGTACGTTTTTTTTTTTTGCCCATGCGAAAATTCTGCTTTCGGGTGGAGTACTGGTCTTACAAGACGGGGTACAGAATGGACGCGGGGGGAAGGGGGGGGGGGGTTATATTGCCCTTGCGATTTATTGTGACGAGAGAGAAAGAGGGGTTGTGGCGACCCGTGAAAGGAACGGGGTTTACGTTCTTGCGGCCACCGCGTGCTTGCCAGGGAAGGGCGGAGGGGGGGGGGGGGGGGGGGGACTTTGTTCAAGCACGGGGTTAGAAAGGTCCGCACCTCTCGTGGGAGGAAAGTCCCAGCAAGGAGTACCCTGTCCCGTGTCCGCGTTTACTGGAAGCAGTGATTCGCCGTATCCGCCAACCCATCCACCCGTAGAGTGTTTGCAACTTCACGGCAAGATTAAGGATAGCTCTACGAGACAGGGAGGAAGAGATAGGGCAAAGCTGGGGGGGGCGGTGTACAGTGGGGTGGGATGACCGTGTGTGCGGGGTTGGGGGCCGGCGTGTGCGCGGTGATCATAAGTTGTTGGTTGTTGGCGGCCCAAGAAGTGCTTGGAGACTATGATGGTGGTGGTGGTGGTAGTGGTGGTTCTGACGAGTGACGGCGGGGGAGGGGAAGGGAGGCGCCGGTTACAGTTGCTATTGCGATTGCGACGATGGCGTTTGCGAAACAGCGCTGTCCACTACTGCTGCTGCTACTACTGCTACGACTACTGTTGCTGTACTACTGGTGTGCGTTAGAGCAAACATTCTATCATGAGTACACCGAAACGATAATTACGAGTAGTAGTTTCGAGCATGCTGATTGCGTGCGTTCGTGCTTTCTTGTTTTGTTGTTTTTGTTACGTACGTACGTATGATGATAAGCAGCGGTATTGGAGGAAGGGAAGCGACTTTTCTAAGGAGAGGGGGAGAAAGGAAGGAGGCGAGAAAGAGAGACGATGGAAATCTAAGTGGAACCGAATCGGGACCACCAGTCCCTCGCACCCTCGCCCGGTGGCGCCTGCCGATATACGGACGAAATGATTGATTGGTCCGAATTCGGTATGATCGACGGAGTGATCGACTGGACGGTCCACAGAACGATCCACGGAATGATCGGCGGGTCTGCCGACCGAAACTTCTACCAATATTCGACCGAAAGGTCGACCGAATGGTTGACGGAATGTCCAACCGAATGACCGACCGATTTATAGATCGAATGGTCGACCGAACAATCGGCCATTCCGTCGACCGGAAGGTATACCGAGCAATCGGTGGGTCCGTTTTGACGGAACAGTCAGACAGGCAGACAGGGAGGCAGGCAAGCCTGTAGGCGTTGAGTGTTGAGCGGGCGGTAGGTGTGCGCGTGAGAAGCACTCCCGGTGGGATGCGATTTTGGAACTACAATACTAGCACAATCTGGGATGGGAAGGGGGCCGGGGAGGGGGGGGGGGGGGGGGGGGGGGGCGAGAGGTTGTTCGCGGAAGCTGATGCTCGTGGACCTACAGTGAGTGTTCCTCTTAACCACGCGTGCGTGCGAGCGAGCCTGCCGCGACCGTGCGAGCGTTTGTCTTGTGTCTTGTGTGTCTTGTGTGTGAGCGTTGTGTGTGTGCAAGCTAGCCTTTGGTACCCACCAGATGGTGGTGGTGGCGGTGGTGGCGGTGGTGATGGTGGTGGTGGTGGTGGTGGTGGTGGTGGTGGTAGTGTTGTCCGTTGGAGGGCACGATGCAAGTGAAAATTGCGTCGTGTAGAATACTGCTTCTTCTTTTTGCTGCCGGTACTCTCTTTGCTGCTACAGCAGCAAAAACAAACAAGAAAACAGCAGTAGTGGCAGAAGTAGAAGCGCGTGCTGCTGTTGTACGGGCGCAGAGAGGCTGCGGCGGGAGGGAGTCTTGGGGTGCGCGTCTCAACGCGTGGCCAACGGTTTTCAGTCTCGCCTGGGACATGCCTGTCTTGTCGCTTGTGGCTTGTTGTAGGAGGAGGAGAGGAGGGTGGTGTCTTTTATCTTTATTTGTATTCTGTTTTAATTTTGATGGCTGATATGGGTAAGTATTCCTGCGAGCAGATTGGTTGGTTGGTTGGTTGGAAGGTTGGTTGGTGGTTTGGCTGGTTGATCGGTCGGGGTGACTGTGTGTGTCGGACCTTACCGAACCATGCTGTGTTTTTTCGGAATGTACCAGACCGGTATGGTATGGTGGTTCTTTGGGGTGAGTGACTGGTATTTTGGAAAAGGGGGAGGTTTGGGGGTAAACATTGGGATACGCTAAGTGTGGTTGCGGTGGTGCTGATACGCCTATCTATACTACCGATTATACTGATTGACTTGTGTGCACGTTTTGGCTAGAGGGTTAAAGGGAAGGGGGCGCGTTTTTGCAGGGGGTTCACAACACGGTACGTGTGCGTATGCTTTGAGTTACGGGCAAGGAAGGGGCTTAGGTTCGGAAAAGTGCGGTTGATCGCACTGCTGGGTACATTCTTCTTATTAAAGGTAGTGGAAATTGTTGTCTCATTGTTAAGTTTGTCTTTCCCCTTCCCTTCTTATTTTTTATTTTTTTCTTCGTCGTTTTTGTTCCTATTTTTCTTCTTCTTGTTCTTGTGCCTATTGTTTTTCGTGTGTTTTTTGCTCCTTTTTTCCCCCTTCCTGTTGTTACTAGTTTACCGGTACGTTTTCTTTCTTCGTTGTTTATTGCTTGCACTCGGCGCGAGCAAAGGGGCCCTTGTCGTTGCTCTCTCGCCGCTTGCTCCTTGCGTCTCGGCTTCGGATTGATTCTCTATCGGGTCACGTAGTGCTCCCACCCCAGTAGTGGTGCTACAGTAGAAGTAGTATTACTACAGTCAGTTGGTCGGTTGGGCGGTCAGTCAGCCACCAACTGCGACAGCGAAAACAGCAGCAGTATCGACCGCGGCGCGCATCGTCTTTTTTCCTGGCGTTGGCGGGAGGTCGATGGATTAGGTTGTTGATGCCGTTGATGTTGCTGTGGCGGTTGGTGTTGTTGTCATTGTTGTTTGTTGGATGAATTGACAACAACTAACCGACTCCCTGCTACCTGGCATGCTGGACGAACCAGTGGTGACTGAATTGCTGGGTGTTGTAGTGGCGGGTGACTACTGTACGTACAATACTGTCAGTAGTTTATTTGAGACAGAAAGGGAGGAGGGCGTGCTACATTCGTAAGGAGCAGGCTTATTTTATCAATCACTATTACATCATCATCACCATCAGAGAGCAGAGCCAGTTAGGGCGGGAGAGAGAGAGGAAGAGAGAGTGCGACGGCTAGATTCAAAAGGAAAATATGTGTTCGGGAGGAAGAGAAGGAGAGAAGGTTGGGATGGAAGTAAGGGAAGGATGGCTGGCTGGCTAGCTCGCTGGCTGGCTGGCGGGATTGATGGTTTTGCGATGATGGTCTGACTGGTGGATTGATAACGTATCATCTGATTGGCGTTATCTGATTGAACGAGGATTTTGCTATATGATCTGAGAGAACGATGATTTGCTATGATCTGATCGATTAGTGATTTTGCTATGATCTGATAGATCGGTGACTTAGAATATGATCTGATGATTATTATGGATTTCGCTATGATCTGATAGATGGTTGATTTGGTACGATCTGATCTGATTGATTTTGCTATATACGATCTGCTTGATGTCGGAGTACGACTAAATATTGAAATATGACTCATCATGTGGATGGATGGATGGTAGGAACTACTGAGTATGGGAATGGATGCTTGTTGCATCTTGTAGTTTTGTTTGCTACCGCTACTACTACTACTATTACTATTTCTACTACGTACGACTACGACTAGGCGGCATGGAGATGTCCACGTCATATGCAATAAGTGTATGTATGTGCGACGAGCCATGGGGGTGGGCCAGGAGGGGGTTATGATTGGTTCCGTGTTTGTTGTCTCTTGCAACTGCTGCTGCTACCGCGGATAAACGTCTGTCCCTACTGCTGTCCTTTTCTTTATGTCTGTTTTCGTGTTGTGGAGGGGGCGAAAACCAAATCCAATGAACGAATGAATGGGGTGGTGTTGGTGGTGTTGGTGGTGATGGTGGTGGTGGTGGTGGTGATGGATGGATCTGATGATGATCATTGTGTTCTTCGATTTCCGCAAAACGTGTGCCATCGAAAAGAAAGGCGGACGGCTGCACGCTACTGGCCCCATCGCACCAACCCCTTAAGAAGAGTGTTGGAGGCGGAGCGAGAGATTGTCTTATGGAATGTCCGTGCAGAAGGCTGAAAACAAGCTGCACTGGGTAGAAAGAAGGTAATACATCTTACAACAGCAGCGGAGTAGTATTTAGTGGTGGTAGCGTTAGAGTGGTAGCAGTAGCAGTAGGCGCGTGAAAGCTGGGAGCGTCGATATGTTCGCACGGTAGTTACAAACAGTAGTTGCATTCAACCAACAACCGTAGGTCACCAACTAATAGTCGTGCATCGACAATTCGTAGTCCGTTAATATGGGTGTTTTGTTGTAGCCAGTGGTTTACCTCATTATGACTGATTCTACGATACCCCCCCCCAAAACCAGCGATTTTCTTTGTCGAACGTTTCATGGCTGCTCGACACATGGCAGGATACTATTAGAAAAAAAGTATCCACACATTTTCTTGTGTGCAAAGGTCTAACGATCGACGACGTCGGGGTGTCGAGGGACACCGTATTTCAGGAGATACGACTCGGATCTTGCTTTGAAACCGGCGATTTCGTTGAAGAAAAGTTGGGGGGGGCACCGTAGAACGACAATTATCAATAGGGTCGCCATACCGGAGTGTAGTTAATTGCTGCTCGCGCTGAAGGGAAAGTAAGCTTAACGCTACTACTCTGCTGTAGGTCTGCCCCCTGACTGACTAGGAAAACTAAACACCCGTCCCCGCCTGCCTATACGTATACGAATGCCTACCGTAGTTGACATGATCTACTTCCCACTACTTTCTAAAAAAGTAAAAAGCGGTAAATGCCTTCTCCACGGTGGTGGTAGTGGCCTAGCAGCTGGGAGAAGGATAGAAAACGGGCGACTTTTTACATGTAACAATATTATTACGGTTGGTACAATGTTAGTTTTGCCGGAATTTCGCCGGACAAAGCTCCTACGGGTACAGGGTTGGTGTTAGCGTTAGGATTTAGGGTGGGGTAGGGTTTTAGGCATTAAAAAATGACCCTTCTCATCACTGGAACCACTTAGGGGGCCCACGATCTCCCCCCGAGTCACATACTGACTGTTTCGTGCAGCATCAACGAATGGCCTTGTTGTGCTGACCCCAAGCGTGCCGCGTGTGGTTTTTCCTTCAGGGGGGAATAGCTCCGAAAATTTCCTTTAGAGGAACATGCCCCCGAAAAAGGTATCATCCAGACCAATTACCCAACAATGTGCTTTATTGTTCGTTCCGTTGTTTGGCGCTCGTAGGGGAATCCCCCCAGAACCTTATCGGTCTTGCTGCCCAGTGGTTCAAACATCAACTGCCATGGCCACTCTTCCTCGCCTGATTGCCCCTCACGAAGTTTCAGCTCTTTTGGCGCCGCCTGCGCGTAGTTGTCGCCGAGTCGGCAGCGCGTGAGTCTTCTGCTGTGCTCCGCGCATGGAGTGTCGTCTCTCCCTCGCCGACTCGAAGTTACACTCACGCCCCACAATCATCACGAATCGGTTTCGATTAGATCTAAAGCAGCAGCGCCGCAAATACAACACGCTAGAGCTGCAGCTCTACTCCTGGGCTCTGCCCCACGGCAGCCTGCTTGAACGCAATCATTCTTCCAGACGAACCACTCTCGAAGAGGCAGCGTACAACCATGGCAACCGAAAACAATAGAAGAGGACGCGCCGGTGTAAGGGAGTCGCGTACTACAGTATAGTAGATGGTCTCTTTCCGCTGTCGACTACGGCCGTTACTCGCTCAAAACCGGAATTAACATTGTTTTGTTGGCGCGCGCAAAACTATTTTCCGTGGCCGTGCATATGGTGAACCCGAAAAATGCGAAAAAACAAGGTAGCCACTCTCGCGGCTCTGAGTCGCTGAAACGAAAGGCCTCGCAAGTGTCTCCCCTACCCTACGTAGCCTTGGACCTCCGACGAACCATTCAGAGGAGGGACGCCCAAGCATGGAAACCGAAAAAATAACTGGAGAAGCGTCCGGGAAAAGGAAGGGCCGGCGTGCAAAAGTGTTTTTTTCGCAACGCTCACACCTCAGGGCCCGAATGAACGAGGAACTTGCAAAATCGAATTTCGATTTTTTTTTATAGAATTTAATTTAATTTGCATCTGATTGGTCAAGAAATGAATCACCAAGCAGGCATTCTCAGAATTATTACGAAAAATCAAATTCAACAAAGAAGTAAAAAAAGACTTTCTCGGTCGAATTTAGTCGAAAATCGAAATTGAATTTAGGGAGTTTGTCCACCTAGACATGGCTTGTTCTGTGTAACCGAAGCCGGCCACGCGAATTGGTGCCATGTCGTCGGCTGACTGAGAGGCGAGAAGCCAACATTGCGAGAGGTAGGACCACCGGAGCAGCCGCAGCGCGGCCTCCGAAGGTCCTTAGCACAGCGTAGACCGCCTGCGACGCTTCGAAAACAACCGAGACCGCCGCAAACCCAGTTTTTCGTCGCCCTGCACCTCGGAAGTTACACGACCAACTACCACATGGTGACTTCGCTCAGAAGTTCGACCGCTATATCCCCGTCGCTGCTGCCCGTATCGAGCGGCGGGGTGGCGCCAGCCCATCCAAGAGACACCTAGAGCCATAGCCTCTAAGCCGCTGCCGGCCAAAAGAATCTGCGGCTAGCCGCGGCGCTCCGGGGAGGACGCGAGCCATCGCTCGCCTCGGTCGTTGCCCACGGGTGTTCGTTGACCCTTTTGCGTTTTTTTATTTCCTAGAACGCACTGCGCCGTTCCTTGATAAGAACCAAAGTTGAATTTTTCGTGTATTTTTCATGAAATTAAAAAAAAAAAAAATCGAAATTCGATTTGGCAAGTTCCTCGTTAATTCGGGCCCTCACTGTTTCGGTTTCCTTCAAGGACTGAAAAAAGCGAAAAACACCGACTTACGTAAGCTCAGCCTGCTAACAATTTTTCTCGTTCATGGCTTCTGCCCTCCTTTTGGCCTAGTGCCATTGGTTTTGTCCCCTTTTCCTGTGGTGCTGGCCAGATTACGCATCTCTTTCGCTACCTGCATTCTTCTGCCCCCATAAAATAGGAACAGCACAGAAAATTGTTGTTGGCAGCCTCCAAAAATTCTAAATGATGTCTCCATGGGGGAAGAGAGGTGATCTTCGGTTTGTTGTCTCTTTTCTGTTTGGTTATTTTTGCTGCCGTACATATACCAGCCACCGCCCGACTGAAACCCTAGCTGCTGCACACTTCAGGCCACCGTATTCTGCGTTAATACATTAAAATACACCGATCGATTTCTGTTCCCCTTGTCGTCACTTTTTGCGCCGACCGCCGCAACCAAAACTCAACTCTTAAAGGGACAAGCATGATGATTAAACTGGTCAGCGTGCGATTCAGGCAACAGGTCGTACGGTCGTGCGAGCGACTGTCCATGCCTCCGTGTGTTCCAAGCGAGACAAAAGCTGCGAGGGAAACTGCCTCTTGCTTGCGAACGAAAATAAACTGACGATGGTTCTTTTTGTGCTAAAACCATGTGGGAACAATGTAGCTTTTTAGAACAGGACAAATTCGGACTTTTCGTCGTGGAGAAACCCAGTAAAACCCCCAGTAGTCTGGGGATTAGTATTTTAGTCATCACTTTAATTTCCAGCTCAACCCTGTGGGAGGGTTATCCTCAAGGGCCTGCTCGACAAGCCGTAGTTACAGATGTCTCCCCTCCCCACACCTTGGCAATTGCCTTTGCTGGAAAACCTGTGATCAAAGGTGTCTCCCCTCCCCCCACCCGGTACTTGATCATTTTTCATCCCACACAGAGTTCAGCACTGTTCCTCGATTTTTTTGATCGAGCGTTGCCAAAACTCGCGTTTTTGTGTTTTGCGCGACGGAAGAAGACCCAGAAATAACTGTCTCGTGCAATGCATCAGCCTAGACTCGAACCCAAGAGCAAAACGATAGCATGGGCGATAATCTTGCTGGATCTAATATCTCTCACTCTCCTTCTCTCTCCCCCTTCTCTCTATATATACCGTGCTCGTTCCTGCCCTCCTGGCTCCAATTCTTTTCTAGGCCACCGTGGCCCAGCGCTCACGTGAGCACCGAAATTTGGTGGCTCGCGGTCGCGATTCGCGGTATGAGGAGCAGGAGGGAGGACGGGGCGGAGACCGGAAGCGTCTTTTCGCTTGTCGTCTCTGTACGTCGGACGTGAACCTTTCGTGGGGGGGTATGCCCGCGCTTGCTCTTTGTTGTGTCGTGCTTGTTTCAACGACTGACTCGCGACTGACCAACCAACATGCTTCATTTTGAGGATGCTATATGGAAAGCAATCTTGGGACGACGCTTCCAACCTTTGTAAAAAAAAACTGGCACACAAACTGAAACTATTCCAGAAGCGGGTGATAATTTTTCCCTAACCTACGCGGACGGAGTGTTTCTCCCGTCAAAAACAACTGAAGGAAAGCTGACTTGATTTGCCAAGAAGGCGCATCTCCAACGACACATCCTGCTAAAATACCGCCGAAAATTAAAACCAATCCTGTCAATCTCGAGCTGGTTACCCTTGCAAGTTCCAGAAAAAACATGATAGAAAAAAAGCAAAACACGTTCGTTCACAGCGTGAGCGGTCTGCAGTACGAGCAGTACCACGCTGTTCGCGCGGTACGCAATTCCTTGAAATTGTTCGGGCTCTTAAAAGCATTGCTTTCTAAACCATCCCCTGAAAACCCAGCAACCCGGGCTGCTCCGTATGGCCGATGACGTATCTGTCACAGATTCGTTTTCGTCACTTTCCTCCCGTGAGGTTAGTCTAAAACGCATGTTTACCCTTTCGGAACCCAGGAATAGGCACCAAAACAATGACAAGCGCAGTCTTGACGACAACTGCATGGTGTACGTATGAGTATAATCGTCTTGCTTCGCGCGTATCGTACACCTCCCTTGCACCATCGTTCGGATACAAGTCCCGACAACTCGTAACCCAGCGGGCCGGGCTGTGTCGTGTAGGCGATGCCGTAATTGTCACAGTTTTACGTAGCATTTTCCCTCTAACAGTCCGTCCCAAGAGGTTGCTCGCGCTTCACTTTTTTACCGCCGCAAAAATTCCCACACACTAATTCCAAGTACTTTGTCCCCCAAAAATGTGGATGCCGCACTAAAGGGGTTAATGTGTTTCGGGGTGCAGCCACTTGCGAATTGTTTGATCCATCGTCCACGTGACCGCCTCATCGATCGGATGCACGATGAAGGGAATGACCGCCAGCCCCACAGCCGTGGGGGTCCACTTCCTTGCCGCTTTTGACAGCAGACGCACTGCCTGGTCGCTGGCCATGGCGGCGGTTACACATTTCACCTGGTCAGGTCGAGAAAAGGAGGAAGAGGAGGAAGAGGAAGAGGAGGAGCAGGGGGGGAAGGAAAATACATCCAGAAACAAGAGGAAGAGGAAGAAAAAGAGGAAGAGGAAGAAAAAGAGGAAGAGGAACAGGAACAGGAGGAAGAACTTAAAGAAGAAACAAGAACACGACCAACAGTAGCAACATCATGCGCAAAAACAAGAGCAAAATAAAGAAAACAAGACACACAAATCAAGTATCAGGTGGCAAGTAGAAGGTTGAAACTGCCCGGTGGTTGCGCATCACCACCGGAGCACTATTACGGTCGACTACTTTGCGAAGCAAAACAACAACAACAACAACAACAACAACAACAACGACAACGACAACGACAACGACAACAGCAACAACCACAACGACAACAACAGCAACGGCAACGGCAACAACCACAACGACAACGACAACAACAGCACCAACAGCAACAGCAACAGCAATAGCACCAACAGCAACAGCAACAGCAACAGCAGCAACAGCAACAGCAACAGCAACAGCAACAACAATAACAACAACAACAACAACAACAACAACAACAACAACAACAACAACAACAACAACAACAACAACAACAACAACAACAACAACAACAACAACAACAACAACGACTTACGCACGCCGACCTACGGACGCGCGTCATCAACAGCCTACGTGATATTAGTTACCTCAAAAAGGATTACAGAAATAATACCTCGGCATCACCCAGGAGAGGCACTCCGACCTGTATCAAGGTAGAACACGCACAGTCGGCGTATCATGCAGCTTGCAATAGTTTAGTTCCACCAATTACGTTTCGAACCCGTGTCACAGCCGATAATTTGGGAACGTAGCAGGTATACTTTAACAAAAACACAGAATAGAATGCTAACCGCAGGCAGTAGCAGTACTTCGCGGCAAAGACTCACGGCCAGGTTGATGGTTAGCCCGGGGACAGCGACGCTCGCCAGTGACTGCCACAGCAGGACATCGAAACCCATTTTCCCGGCCGCAGCTAACCCCTTCCCCTCGGAGTACTCTTTGTAAGCCTTGTCTACGGTGTCTCCGCAGACGTACCCGAAGCTCACGGCGTCTAGGGAAACACGAGTCAACAGCCGCCACAACAGCAATTCAGGTAGAAAAAACGCGGCAGCCGAAGCACGAGTGAGGTGGTTGAGAGAGGGCGAGAGCGAGAGAGAGACTCCGGGACGCAAGAGCATCGGCAGGGGGGGGGGGGGAGCTCGGGGAAACCAACACAATCACAAGGGAACCAACAACGATAACGAGCGAACACACACGATTCCCAGCGAGCACAAACGATTCCAAGCGATCATACACGATTCCACGGGAATCAATTACGACCTCAAGAGGACCAATACCGACCCCAAGAGAACTGTGGACTGTGTTCGGTGTACAAAATGGTTGTGTGCAACAGGCATGTTCACTCAGAAGATGTTCCAGCAGATACCACCGGCGACTACCGCAATCCCCACCTGGCTTGACGTGGTACAACACACGTAAACCATACCTTGGTCAACTTCATTTGAAAGTCCTACCACGTCACGTTTTCCTTCGTATACTTAGATCAAACCCGCCAGAACCAGCACACCAGAGAAAGTCTCGAACACCAGTCAACAGCGGCCCCAAGCAAACCAACACGATCCCACGGCAGCAAGGCCATCCAACCTACCTCCTTACGCGCGCTTATTGCGCGCTACGACAGCGCGTTTTAATTTTCGACAGCGTCACACCCCGCCCCCCCGAACTCCTTGAAAACGGCACCCAGCACAAACTGCTTGAGAGTAGAGCGGAATATTTTCTGCGGTTCTAAACGGGTTACTCCGGTGGGGTTCCTTCAATAAGGCGGTATCCCCATATAAGGCGGTGTCCCGATACAAGGCGGTCAAAATCGCTTGGAGCGACTGGGGAATCGCCTCATTACCTGGAATAAAGAAGGCGGCTTGCCCCAATAAGGCGGTCATATTGCTCTCCCACAGGGACCCCTACTCTAGTGGTACTAGTAAGGCGGTATCCCTATATAAGGCGGTCACGAATGGGGAATTACACTCACAACGTAGAATGAATAAGGCGGCTTCCCTCTATAAGGCGGTCATATTGCTCTCGTACAGCGTCGCCGTACTGGCGGACCTCTGCTGTAACGAAAAAAGGAAGGCACTCACAAGACGGTCCGACGAGCTTGGGCGCGATGAATCGGAAGGATTCCCCCACTTCGTTGGCGTACCCGGCGTATCTGAGAGCGGAACTTCTCCAGATGTCGCGGCCACCACCCTGATGCCCCGCCGAGGAGACGAAAACGACGACAACAAGCGATGGCGCGCTAAAAGCTGCTGCTATTGTTGTCACATGAGCTCATCGCAATAATCAAGTCCGTGGTCACACGACAGGCTTCAACCACTCTGGACTGGAAGAATAATATTCACCAAGATCGACGGCTACGCGCTGAAGGGAGGATGTGATGCTTGTTACCCAGGAAAAAAAAACAAAAACAAACCAGGGTTTACCACAGGTTATTGGATGTTCTCCCTGCATCCTCTTGGTGGCCCTGAAATAACGCTCGAGGATCTTGCCTGTATACCAGGATCTGGTGGCGTTTTGCATGCGGGCGATGCGGGAAAAAAAAAACTAGATGGTAGACTTACGTCGGCGGCTGATGCTACAAAACACGATGTATCTTTGACACGACGGTGTCATCTACAGACTAACCTTGCCGCTTTCATCGGTGGTAGCGGTCGACATCGCCAACAACACACGCCCGCCCCCGCCCCCATATTGCGCCGCCCCCAAGCGCGACGCAGCCCCATGGGGCGCTCCCTTCACGCCAAACCTTCCTCCACGTCGGCTATCGGTAGAGAACCCGACGTTATTGCCGTGGCAGTTGCCGTTGCCGTTTGAGTTGCCGTAGAAGTTTCTGTAGAAAATTAGGTTGAAGTTGCCGCTGCGGTTGTCGTTGCAGTTGTAGTTGAATTTGCCGAAGAAATTTGCGTAGAAAGCTTTGTTGAAGCTGCCGTTTAAGTTCGCGTAAAAGCTGATTTTTCCGTTTAATATAGAGTTGATGCGGTGGTCTCTCGGCGGCGGTGGCGGCAAAAATCGGGTCCTCCTACGCGGTTTGCGTCTTTGAAGCTCTCGGGCGGCCCCAGCGGTGGCCCACGCACCCCAGCAACGCGTCAACCGAATTCGGCCAGATAAACCACCACCACCCCCACCACCACCACCATCATTAGCGGTGCCCGTAGAACCGCCTGCAGGGGTGGTGGCCGCTGGGGTTGCGCTTCCTGGTCCGCTGGGATTACTGGTGCAATCTCAAACCAAGGGTTGGGGGGCACGGGCGGAGGGGGTTGGGGGGGAGGGGTCCTCAGTTTGTGCATGGCCGTAGTCGTATGACCGTACACCCTCTGCAGCCGGTCGCCATGGTGGCGTATCAGGTTATCCTCAAGCCTGGTATAGGTCAGTTTCGCGAGTTCGAGCCCCCCCGAGTGCATACTCGTATA
This sequence comes from Undaria pinnatifida, assembly GCA_012845835.1. Lineage (NCBI taxonomy): Eukaryota > Phaeophyceae > Laminariales > Alariaceae > Undaria > Undaria pinnatifida. The sequence goes on from JABAKD010000027.1 coordinate 13,889,364, forward strand.
AATGCGTGGGGGACTTTTTCTTGTGCACAAGTTGACTTGCGGAAAGCGCGAGAGCGTGAGCTAGCAACAACACTCGATGAAATCGACGAGCAGCGGGATTGCTGAACCCTATGCGCGATAAAAATTGAAGGCAAGAACCGGGGGGAGAAGGGACGACACCTGTGACCACGGCTTATCCAGAAGCTGGAAAGCAGAAGTGTGCGACGGAAAAAAAAAAAGAAAAACACGCATCCCTACTATGCCGGCACCGAGCACGTCGGGTTTTCACCAACCAGGCAAATATTGCTTGCACCAAGCGCGAAGCGCCGTGAGGTGTTCGGCGAGTCGCATGAAGGGTGAACTGCACCCTTTCAAGAACCGCTCGTAAGACGGACTTCGACACCTTGTGCCTACTTTCTTGTTTATGGATGACAGCGCCAATGAGTTACTTTGTTTTTTGGTGTGGCCACTCCAGAGACAGCAATGGGTATAATAACTGCCTCGTGGTTGCCTTATCATATTCACACTACGTGATGCGATCATTCCCCTTGTAAGGAGTTGGTGCTCCCCACTCGGCACAACATGATCTAACTCGACAACCAACACGGCGACCGCCAAAAAAAAAAAAACGGTACCCTGGTTGTCTAGCTCACGCAGTGATTGGCATGTTTTACAGCGTCGTTGCCAACCGAATCCAACCCCAATATACATAAAATGTTTTACAGCGTCGGGAGGGGATTGGGGGGGGGGCATTTCGAGTCACGTCACAGATTTTCTTGTTCCAATGGCGGCGAAATCACAATAACATACCGCAAACATTGCAACGCAGGCATCTACTGCAACGACCCAGAACGGAAAGAAAGGGGCAAATAAGAAGCAGGCGGGTATTTCGGCCAGCAGTCAAGACCTCACACGAATGAGAAAGTAACGCTTCTCATCATCAACCATCGTGTGTCGACTGCTTTGCATCCACTTGCGACGCGCTATCAGGATAGCTTGAACGGCGCGCTATTACGGAAATATCATGCCACTAGCATTAGAACGAAGCGAAGAACGACGCAAGGGAAAGGTCGCCACTTTTCAGCCATAAGTCCCAAAGTGGCGATTGAATTCGCGCGAGCCCCTTGCTACGTGTAGACCAGGGAATAAAAATATTCGCTAATGAAAAAAAAAATGAAAAATGGGAACCCCCCTCTCTCCCCCCCCCCCCCCCCACCCCTTCGCCCCCCGCTCGCTTTTCTAGCTTTGTATTTCGCCCTAGTACCTACGGATGTGATTAATACCAGGTTAGCTCAAACTCCCAGATAATATTATCTCACTTGACGGGGCGCACATGAGCAATACCGACAAAAGCAAACAAAAAAAAAGAAATGTTCATGAACCGGTCGAGTTTATGCACAAGCGTCTAGCAAGCGAGACATTCCCAAGTACCGCATGAACTATCCCCCCAGGTCGAAAGCACTGGCACCCTTACGGCGTGCTGCTAAGAACGGTGTAACCGCTGTAGTTCAGTCGGCGTAGCACAGCGTAGCTGCCGAGTCATCCCTCTACAGTGCGTTGGGGGTGGCACTTTCTGGAGCAAAACAAACGTGTCTGTCCAGTTGAGTTCCTCAAGCAAGTATACTTGTTTTGTAACAGGACTAGCGCACAGAAGTGTTGGTCAGGTTGCGCGAACGAATGTCTGCTAAATCATGTTTCGGGTGGTGATGATGGTTCAGCTCCTGCTCGTGTTAGGAGCCCAGAAACTTCTTAGAAAATTATCTTGCACCCCTACCGTGGAATGAGGGTGCTTGGCTGTGCACGTGGTCATCTCCCACAACCGCCGGGCTTTGATAGGACAGACTGTTGGCGTACACATGGTCGGACAAGCGGCGTACACGAGGGGACGCCGTCAACATACAGCAAGCCCTCACAACGCTACATAGCGTACCTTACAACCTTGACTTAACCTTGACTTGTACACACTTGCAAAACTGCACCAACTCAAATTTCAACCATTTTTCCTCCAAACAAACGCGGCCGCGGTTTTCATGGGTTACAACTGCTCGTAGCTAGGGCACCTGCAACTCTACCGATCGCTTTGAGTCTGCCACCCGCAGCAAAATTTTATCACGGGCCTACATGATGAGAAAAGAACCAGTGCTCTCATTCTAGATGGTCGTCACCACTGCCACGTGTACGTGCCAGTAGTTTTCAGCACCATCAGTCGCCCGCTTTGCACTTGGGCGGGGGGGTGGGTCGTGACCTGCTTTGTACTACTGACAAAATTGAGGATTTGATAATTTGATAAACTATAACTGATCAATCTATTACTGTATTATTTGGCGTTGTCGCGATGGTTTGATTATTTGGTAGTTTCAAAAGTTGTTTCGTACTCGTACGTGATAGAACAATGTCGTTGCGCAGTGCGTGTACGTGACGCGCACCCCCTCGTTTGTACGTTATTAATACTTTGGACCATACGATCAGAGCCACCTACAAAACTCGGCTACAGCAGCATCGTTTTTTTCTCCCCCGCTTCAATTTCGTTGTGCTGCCTGATCGGTGAAAGCGCGACGTGATCCGTCCCGGCATAGTAGAGATATGAGGGTTTATGGTCATAAGACTGCGGTCATGCACGAAATGCTACCCCCCCCCCCCCCCTCCAGCTTTTTGGAATGAAAACGTATTTGCGCGGTCCAATGGACTACGCAATCAAGATGAAACTACGATTTCGTGTAGGGAATCTGGACCTACCAGAAAGAAAGAAGAGATATATCACTAGTCGGGAGGAGGAGGACGTGGTTACACATCTGTGCCCGTGTGTGCACAACAATAGAGTAGGACTCACAAAGTAAGAGAATGTGAAATATACAAGTAGGAACGGGACGTGAACGGGATGCGTTAGAGGAGGGGATGAGGAAATTAGACGTATGTGGCATGGAAGAGTTTGGTAGACTAGAGAGTAGCGAAAAAACGATCACTATCCTAGGAGAAAGATGGTGGCCGCAGACGGCGAAACAGGACGGGGATAGGATAAGCAAGAAGTTTTATGTCATATATGGAAAATGCGTAATGAGCGCCCATAATGTTGGAGATGTCTCTATTGGGAGTAGGAACTGTGCTCCCTCTTGGAAGGGATGCGTGGTCAATGGTCAAATCACTAAGGCGAGCACACAGTGAGCACGCCCCCCCCCCCCCTCTACCTCTTTACGTTGGCAGGCTGCTTGCGGTTCTTGTCCTTTGTGCAGGCGGGCGGCTTGCGCTCTTGTACCCAGCGCCCTTCTCACTCCACGCGAGGAGCGCAACTCAACTCTTTCGCTGATATTCGACAAAAACTTGCCGCTGGTTTGCCCGCCGTCTCCGGGTTCCAATAGGGTTGAAGGAAAAACGTCTCCTCACAGACGATGCATTCATCCCTCAGTCACCATCCGTCGCCATCATCCACCACCGTGAACACCATCTTCTCGAACCGATTGTCACCGATCAATCATCCGTAACAGATCACCACGATTCGATCATCCCCTAAAACATCAGCCATCCCCAACAGGTCACCACTACTTGACCATCGCTAACGGATCACCAATCGACCACCACCATCCTAATTAATCACCACCATCCTAATTAATCACCATCCCATTTTCGCGCGGCATCACCAAAGCAACCCGCGTCTCGACGTCTGGGTCGACTGACCTCCGCTCATCGGACCTCCGTCAAATTCCGTCCCACGTTCCACCCCAAACTCTGCCAACTTCGATCCATTCACATGTTGTTTTGGTTGTTTTGGTTGGTGTTGGTGTTTAGGCTTTGTAAAATGCTACTGTATGTATATAATCCCATTGTTATTTTTGCTGGTCTCATTTCAGCTCATTGCCACAACGTAGCCCGAGGTCATGAAAGTAACAACGAGCCTACATGTGTCGGAGGTGGGCATTCTGCAGCGGACAGATTTAGAATTTTGTTATCCCCACCACCGTTCGAGCGGGGTCCGAGCGTAATCCGGTTGGTGTCCTCATAATCCAGGCGACACGAGAAGCGACTGGCAACTTCGTTTCACGACTCACACTAAACGAAGCACCGTGATAACAAAATCAAGGGCGCCATCTGGGGGCTGCATCTCCTACTGCCGACACTTTGCTCGCTGCTGGGGGCCGCTGCTGGTGCTACTTGCTGCTGCTGCTGCTGCATTCCGCTGCTAATGCTGCTCCTGCTGCTGTTTCGACTACTTGCGGCTACTGCTGCTACTGCTGTTGCTACTGTTGCTGCTGCTGCAGCTGCTGCTCCTGCTTCTACTGCTGTTGCTTCTACTCGTTGCTGCTGTTGCTGCCACCGCTTCAGCAACAGCTGCTGGTTTGATCTCAGCAGGCACGCCCGCGTGTACCGTGGAGTGGAAAAGGGTCACAATCGAAGGAAGCAAAAAAATCGCTTCTTGGTCGGCGACACAACACTCAACGGCCACGTGCGGATACGCAAGCTTTGGAAGCGTACGACACAGCTTGCAAGCGCGATGTAATAGTCCGAGCACGGCAGTATGAAACTTTTTTTACTGTAGAGGCGAAAAATGCCAACAACATAGAAACACAACAATTTCAATTGAATCGGTCCCCCTTTCAGAGGCGGAAAAAAAAAAGTAGAAGTTTACAACATCAGTTTCCGGCACAACCCAACGCTCCTAGGTTGGACGACATAAGGGGTGATACATGTAGTATCGGAACTACGCCGCAAACCATAGCACAGTACAACAAAACCGCTCGCGGCACGATACTACTGTAATCGTACAGAGCAATGCCGATCGCTTGTCCTGGAGGGTTGGTGTGATCGCGCTTCCACTTTTTATTGAGGTGCTTGTATCTGGTCTCAAAAGGGTCAACAACATTAATACCACGCACTATACGATCACCTACCGAGTAATAGCTATAGCTCGACCGGGAGAACCCTATTAACTTTGGGTCTGGCATACGGAAGCACCAGGCATGACATACACTCCTACGTTGGTCCTGTTAGGGATTCAGAGGGCAACAGCAAAAAAACATGACTGTCCATCATGACCATCACGACCACTACGTCGGCTGCACAAAGCCACGAGCCGAAGCAACCGGGAGCGACTGCGTTGCGCGAACCATTGTAGCCCCAGAAACAGCGACCAAAACAACGAAAAACTTGGTCTCCCTACATACGTATAAAGCCTTTGGGGTTCGACCGGGGAAAAAAAGACGAAGATAATTCGATGACTACAGCGTCGGTCTCACGCAGCAAGCAACACGAGTTGATGAGGGAGAGATTGTATCCAACCTACAGCGCAAGGGTATCTCCGGCAAGTGCTCGCCATGATACTATTATGGTGACTTCAGGCAACCATAGGGGTAGGGGGGACCCACATTTTCTAGCGTTTTCACTGGCAAGGTTAGGCTCTTTTTTTCTTTTCTTTTCTTTTCTCGTATTCCTTCCATTATCTTCGCACTTTCCTTTCTCATTCTCCGTCCCTAGACGCAACTTAGATGCGCGATCGCGCCGCAGCTCTCCTCCTCCCTCTCCGCTACGGTACGTGCCTTCATCTTTATCTCGGGAAGATTCCGGCTAAATCTTCCCTCGTCGGCTCGCATCGAATTAGGCTCCGCGCCTCGCTCCCTTAAAATCGGAGACTAAACAATTTCGTTGGCGTAGCAGAAACAGACATTTCCATGCCTTAGGGTTAGCCCATCGCGACAACGCGGAAGAACCGAAAATAACAAATATGAAGGGTAGGCATCTTAGCGAGTGGCTCTGAGCGGATGCAAAAAGAGACCCTCCATGTGACCATACGCTATATAAAGTGTACAGTGCAGTATAGCCGTGGTCAGGTCGTACTGCTGCTGCGCACCCCTAGCAGACTATTGGAAGACCGTACCCGATGTATTTTGGGTTGCCATACCTGGGTCCCCAACCCCACTAGCACGTTCCGACGGCACATTTCGCGAGCCCTAGCGAAAACTACAGCCATTTCCCCCCAGAGACCATTCGCCTCTTGACCGAGGATATGACTACAGCAATATCTCAGAGAGAAATCGCCTCCTGAATGATGGAGTAAACATAATACTGAAGCACTACGTAGCATTTCCCCAAACTTCATCCCCTTTCATGCGACTTTCCGAACACCTTCTCGCGTTATATCCCAGTTAGAATCACAAAAAAAAGTTTGCAACTTAGTTCCAAGTTTCCTGTCCCCAACAACCGTGGGTGCAGCTCTAAGGCGTTAAGCCAGCCGCGAGAAGCTATTGCGCACAAACACAAGTACAGTCATGCTGGGCCCGAGCCGTAGAGCGCTTCCCATTCTTGGTACGGAGGCTGTCAAACAAATTACCAGCCAGCCATGCAAAGGCCGACCCTGCAGGCGTCATTTCGTCATTTTTGGTCGGCACTTTCTCCTGACAAGTCCCAAAGAGGAAAGATGATGGATACATATGGGCTCCAAATAAGTCGCACACCTGTCCCTGCAGCTTGAGGCAAGTGGCGTGAAGGGCTCGACGGAGACGATAAAGGTGTTTCTATTGTTTTCTTAGGCTCCTCGCTTGAGGATCTCTATACTATTAATAACATAACACATACCATTAGTAGTGTAACACACAAAAAAAAGGAAAGCAAACAACATCGCTGTGTGCCAAGGGCACCCGCCACAATATCCGTTCTGTGATCACGGACTTAATTATGCGAGTTAGTGTGAGAACAACAACAACAACAACAATGACAACCACAACAACATCAACAACCACAACAACAACAACAACAACAGCAACAAAAGCGTGTATACAGCCGGGAACGCCACGATGAAAATGCAAGGAGCACCGGCGCGAAATCCGCGCAGGACGGTACTAGCCGCACAGCTGCGCGCTCACATTGCTAACAGCCGCGCACTTTCAACATGTTTTGGTCGCTGCACCTAGGCTCCACAAGGCCAACACCATTCCCATGGTAGAGCATACCGGCGTTACTCTATACCTAGTAGTTTAGACAAATACTTCCAAGTAGACATATAGATTTACAGGTTAGTTGCAGATAGCGATTATACCTATTACAAAGGCATAGTGTCACTGTACGAAAACCAGAACTCATTTCCTATTCCATGTACTTTGTCCTCCCAACCAGTGTGCAGCCCGAACGAGGATAGGGGCAAGGAAGGGTAAAAAAACGTGTCGAGCGTAAATGACTTGATTACAGTATCGGCCAACCCAAGTAGCCAGGCCTGCTGGGGTAGAGCAAGACCCCGAGGGAGGTACAACTACAACTTAGGGAGACGCCCGACACACGTGCGTAGGACGATTATTCCTTTCAGATCTCGGTATGAAAATCTTTATATTCTGGAGGCATCAACTGCTGAGAGCGCTGTGTAGCGCGGCTAAGCACAATTCGACGCGAGTCGACGAGGGAATAAGGGCTGAAGTATTCTCGCGATAAAAAAAAAGAAGGCGTGTACCGTAGTGGGGAGGGGGGAGACGAACCTGCTTAGTGACCCGGGGTCTGAATCACGTCTAGGGAGGGAGAAAGAGAAAGAAAAGGGGCGAAGAAAATAAAAGGAATGAGCAAAAAATAGAATAAAAGAAAAACGGTGATACCTGCACTGCTACGCACTTTTCCTCGACGGTTGACCAGATCGTTTTTTTTTCATTTTAGGTGGCCATACAAGAATCACAAAATAATCAAGTCCCGAAAGGATTACCCCTTCTGAGGTGAGGCCATGTGTGCCGCCACCCCCAAAAAACGACGACTGCGATATTTTTAGGGGTCTAACAAGAGCGTGCAGCAAGTCCGAGAGTATCGCCACCCTGCGCGTGTCCTACAGCTCCATACGTTGCAGCTCGGGCACATGCATCCCTTACTCCCACCAGCCCCGGCTGCTTTTGGGTGTGGCTGGTGCCATCATCACATTTTTTGTTCGTCATTTGCTCCCTCACAGGAACCCCAAGGGAAAACATACTAAATAAAACATGACAAAAGATTCATAGAGGAGAATGTCCCCCCCCCCCTTTCCTCTAGCCCACCAGCAAATATATCAAAGTATCATCATATGCCCGACCCGCAGCTGCAGGCAGGAGTACGGTACCCTACTGGTACGTAGGCCAAATCCTGAATCAGCTTTGCGCTACAGTAGCTGCCTGTGACGGCTTGAGGCCGGCATTTCGCTCGCCGTTCGACAACCTGCGCATAGCGCATTTGGCATCATCTGGTCTCAGCTCCGAGCTAGCTGCCTGTGACGCCTTGAGGGCCGGCCGTTCGTTTGCAGTTCAACAACCTGTGCGCAGCGCACGTTTCGATCCGAGACACATAGAATAGTCTTACGGCTTGCATCAGCAACCGCTCTGTTCAGGGGTAAATAGCGTCAAGAACGCCGAAGAACGCCGCCGACAATAAAAGCACCGGATTCTATCGCTCTAACCTAGCCCCTTTTTTCCCACTTTCCCCGCCCGGATCTCATTCAAGACGCGGCACTATGATTATTTCGGAAGAAGATCGTTATTGTATTTCCTTGTTCTACTAACCATGTGACTGCAGATAACAGGCATACCAAGATTTGAGAGTTTTTGGTGCGCTGTTGCTCATGTCTGTTTGTACACGCCATGCTTATCGTACAGCAAGCAGCATGAACTTCAAAAGTGTCAGCAGTCGGTAGCGAACAGCGAGTTTTACCCAAACCAACTGACTGTTGGTCGGCCCCCCCTCAATGTTTGTGCTCGTGAGCAATCATTCGAGTAGTTCAACTAACCGCCATGTAAGGATACTTTTTTCACTTGGCGGGTGCGGTTTCCCTCAGGTTGATCATTGTTTTTCTTGATGTTTGATTTTCTTTTTTCCTTTCCAGAAGTATTGTAGCCAGTCTTTGGAACACGGACTAGCTTATGGCGAAGAGTTAATGCCACAAAAACTTATCAACAACACCAAAAACAACAACAACAACAGCAACAGCAACAACAAGGCAGGTGACTTTTCTCCTGGTATACGCTAGGTCAGGATTTTCTAGCACCAACCCTTTCCGCTGCAACCACCATCCTCCTCGTCCTCCAAGCACTTGGTCCCCAAAATGTGTGTTGTCGTTCTGAAAAAAGTTAAAATTTCATCCCGACGTGAACATCAAAAAACAAACACAGAGCCTGATCGTTCTGCGCCCGGAACCTCTTTTTTTCGGCAACGAGAAGAACAACAATAAAAAACACTATTGATACCCAATACAGTAGGGGTCCCCCAATAAGGCGGTATCCCTTTGAGGCGATATCCCGATATAAGGCGGTCACGACTGGGGAATTGCGCTCATAAACCGGATCGAATAAGGCGGCTTCCCTCTATAAGGCGGTCGTATTGCTCTGGCACACCACCGCCTGACTCGGAGGACCCCTACTGTAGTGGTGTTAATAAGGCGGTATCCCGATATAAGGCTGTCACGACTGGGGAATTGCACTCATAGCGTGGAATTAATAAGGCGGTTTTCCTCTAGAAGGCGGTCATGTTGCTCTGGCACACTACGGCCTTACTCGGGGGACCCCTACTGCAATGGTATTAATAAGGCGGTATCCCGACATAAGGCGGTCACGACTGGGGAATTGCACTCATAACCTGGAACGAGTAAGGCTGCTTCCCTCTATAAAGCGGTCGTATTGCTCTCGCACACTACCGCCTTTTACTCGGGGGACCCCTACTGAAGTGGTACTAATAAGGCAGTATCCCGATATGAGGCGGTCAAGACAGGGGAACTGCACTAATTTCCCGGAATGAATAAGGCGGCTTCCCTCTACAAGGCGGTCGTATTGCTCCCGCACACTACCGTCTTACTCGGGGAGCCCTACTGTAGTGCTGCAATAGGCATTGGACATTTCAAATTTCACAGCTGACATGTCGCATTAGACTGCTGCGAACACAGGAAGGCGCTGCAAGAAAAAAAAAAAAAAAAAAAAAAACGAGCAGAATTGCATTGTACCGCTGAAATGTACCCGCGCGAAATATCGACGTTACCGCTGTCCATCTTCATGCACGGCTCCTCTTAGATCTTCGTCGTTGTTTCATCACATTAACCCATAAGCCAAAATTGTGCGAATTGCCTTCATGTGCACATTTTTTCTTCCACGATCAATGTTTTACGTCCAGGCTCAACTAGCGTGAGAGTTTACCGTCGATGGTCTTCTGGACAAGTCGCGGGACATACCAGCCCTGTCGGGGCTCGTGTGTATAGCGACACAACAACTGAGAACAGCGGCAATATCACACCGTGACCTCGCAGCCTATAGACGATAGTGCGATGCTTCGCGCGCCTGGTACACATATCCTTACCCTGGAGTCTAAAATTGAGAGCGCCACCCCCTAGCCCACACAAACAGCTACGGCTTCGTGGCGTTGCTGCGCGTGGCTGATGCTACAATGGTTACTCTCACTCGTCAGTGTTTCCCTCTCAAGAGTCAGACGCGTTCATTACATATTGTCCGTGATACCGAGATACATCTCAACAACGGAGGGAACACTAATACCAGGTATATATATCAATAAAATATATACATCGGTGGTTGAATATGGGCTTGCACGTACTATAAAACGTGCCCTGGTGTAGTATCGTTATTTTTTGCTATTAATATTACTTGCGGCTGAATCGTGGCGCCATACCGAAGCTAGTGACGCACTCAAACAATTCGTGTGGGTACGAGAATTCTCAAAAAACAAAACTGCTGCACACTGCCGAACGCGGACGACAACAGTTGTTAATACTTCGACAGCATGACAGCACCACGACGTGCAAGTGGTCCCAGAGATCAATGTCAAGAAGACGGCGACATTCAGCGAACTCGAAAGTATCTACAGCACTACGCACTAGACTCTTTTGTCACAGTAACTCTGTGGTCTAGTGGGAAGTGCTTTATAAACAACAAAAACGCATGCACGGGCACTGCTGCTGCTGCTGCTGCTGCTGCTGTTTCAAAGAAGGCTCAAAGCTTGGCTAGCCCTTTCGGGGCTTGACGTCGAAAAAGAGGCGACACGAGTCTTGATTCAATGGCGTCTACCACGTGCAGCCGCCCGGCGCTGGTCGTACTACTCTTATGTCCAGCACCATGGTTACATTCGGCGACGCCTCGAGGCCCTGGATTCCTGAGGTTACATAATTTCGGTCTCCTTGACATCAGAGGTATATAGATACAGCACGGGTGGAGTTGTGCAGGACTATAAAGGGGTGAGCGGGATGACACAACTACAGCAGTAGAAGAGCGGTATCAACACGCGTGCAGCATGAACATGGTGCGCGTCTTTGCTTCCCATACCCACTACGATATATGAAAATACTAGTACCCACCGTAGAGCGACACCACCGACAATGCGAGAAACATAACATACGTATTGATGCTATCAACTATCCAGTATACCACCCGACAATTAAAGACTGAACGATCGTCTTTGGAAAAATTACCCTGTTGACCCTGGTGCTAGCTATTAATAACACTAAGCCGGTCGCCCCGGTGGCGTATCAGGTTATCCTCGAGCCTGGTATAGGTCAGTTTCGTGGGTTCGAGCCCCGCCGAGTGCATACCCGTATAAATTCGTGGGGACTTTTTCTTGTACACAAATTGACTTGCGGAAAGCGCGAGAGCGTGAGTTAGCAACACTCGATGAAAAATCGACGAGCAGTGGGATTGCTGGACCCTATGCGCGATAAAAATTGAAGGCAAGAACCGGGGGGGAGACGGGACGACACCTGTAACCACGGCTTGTCCAGAAGCTGGAAAGTTGAAAGTGTGAGAAGAAGAAAAAAAAAAAAAAAAAAACACTAAGGGGAGTCTCCGACGTATACCCCTGATGAGGACACACACACATCCCGTAAAACGCGCGATCGTTCTACCACCCACAGCTTGCAGAGGTGAACTTCGACGAAATTTTCGATCTCACAGCTCTAGTGTGTTTCAGAAAAAATATGCAGCGTAATGTCAAAACGTCGCAGATCTCTCGCGGAACAGCTAGCCTGTAGGGTTCGCCATCCGACCACATGAAGGACTATCTCAACACGTCGAAGATAACTCATAATCCGCTAGCCTACAGTAGTTTCAGCCATCCGGCAACATACAGCATAATCTTGAAAGCGTCCATCACTCGTAAACAGCTACTCGTATCATAGCCACAGCAAAAAGAGGCACACCCAGCAAATCCAAATAAGGGACAAGTCTGCTTTTTTTGGTTGGTTTGTCTCGTCGATCACTCATAAACAGCTACTCGTATCAAAAGCCACAGCAAAAAGAGGCACACCCAGCAAATCCAAATAAGGGACAAGTTTGCGTTTTGTTTGTTTGTCTCATCCCATCCATTATCATTTCAAATATTATTTCCGCTTTTTCTCCCTCCCTACACCGTAACTCCGATCCAGAGCCACGACGCAGGTTCTTCTCCCCCCTCCCCACCACGTATACGGTACGTGCCTTCACTTTTATCGCGATAACACGTCAGCCCATTCTTCCCTCGTCGACTCGCATCGAATCGCACCTACCCAAGCACCCACGCTCTCAGCACTTGATTCCTTTGATTTTGTATTTTGCAAATAAACCCTCAAGTCCCACCCACGTGAGATTTGAACTCCAGAACCAACTCTATTATAGTTGCATTCGCGGAGAACCACTAGATCACCGGGGCGACCTGGTGCACCAGGTCTATCCCGAACTCTTTCCGTAACATGTGTACTGCCGGCACAACATCCATCACAGTTCTCATTTGTTGGGTCGGCAAACGCTACAGCAGTAGGTGGCCCTATATAGTGCGGGTATGTGTCACAAAAATTTACCCGCACTATACCGGGCACCCGCACTATATAAAAACCGGCCACTATAGAGGGGTCTATATTGTGCCAAACGATTTCACCCGCACAATATCGGGCACCCGCACTATATGACCCGCACTCTATAGGGCCACCTACTGTACCTGGTACCTGGTATGTTACACCAGGTATTATAATACCCGGGTCCCAACGAGAGGTTAAGGTTCAAGGTATTATTTTTTTCCGGCGGTGCTTTGTTGCTCGCGTACATACGCTATGTTTGGTTGCGAAGGAGATGGAGACGGCGGCTGTCAAATCTCAACGGTAAATGTTTTCTACGCACGTTGCGCCGCTCACCGGTATCTACTTCTTCATTTTTTTTTTTGGTATTAGTACGAGAGTGATAAGTGTCTTGTGATATTTAAGTACAAGATTTTGTTTGTACCGTTAAAAATTATAGTGCTAATATTGATTATGATAATACATCACTAAATAAGAACAGCGCTGTGTGTAGGCCTCGTGTCCATTGTGCTCGCGATTACTTACGCATTATTGCGTTTTTCGAGTATAGTGAAAAGCATAATCTGCAACGAGCACTTCTCGCTCAAATTTCAGCGTAAAACCAAGCATAACACGCCCAAATGAGACTCATCCACCAATCATTTTGCGCCCCCGCCGCTGCTAGGCGCCCTGGCATGAGACTTATGTGCGATGTATGGACTTAAACAGACGAAAAACACGTGTCAACAAAGCGAAAATACTGCTAGTAGCCCGCAGAAACAAACAATTAATGTTGTTTGCTTTTTCGAAAAAATGTCGACCTTGAATACTGCTAGTAGCCCGCAGAAATAGACAAACAATTCATATGTTGTTTGTTTTTTCTCGGAATTGCAAACCTTCAAACAAACATCGTTTTCGTTTTCGTATTTTAATAACGTCAGCTGTCCGCTTGAAACTGTTGCTGTTGACAAAATGGCAGAACAGTGGAAAACAATAATACATCGAACCTAAAAAAAAAATTAAGACGCAAAGACGAGCAGTATAAACAATTAATGATGTTTGCTTTTTCGAAAAAATGTACGCAGACCTTAAATACTGCTATTAATAGTAGCCCGCAGAAAAAGGCTAACAATTAATATGTTGTTTGTTTTTTCCCGAAATTGCAAACCTTCAAACAAAAATCGTTTTCTTTTTTCGTATTATAATAACGTCAGCTGTCCGCTTGCAACAGTAAATTGCTGCGACAAAATGGCAGAACAGTGGAAAACAATAATACATCGCACCTATAAAAACTGTACGACGCAAATACGAGCAGTAATGGTGCATTTACACCGAGCACAATGGGAATCTTCCAGCGAAACGCGGCATAAAAAATAAACGCAGCATAAAGATAAGCCTGATGTGTTTTTGTTTTTAGGTGATCAACCTTAAAAACAGCGTCGGAAAAGACGGGGGGAAAAACAAGCAGGAAGGATGCAAGCCTAGCCGTATGATAGGAGTATGGTGCCAGGTAGCTTTGAGAATGCCGGAAGGGGGTACTGCGAAGGTATTGTCTGCTACATCGGTACGATGTACTGCTGCGATGGGAAGCACACCGCCAACACATACATAAAAACCCTTTCACCAACTTCAAAAGTGATCCCTCTCTTAAATCCCAACTAGTTTCCGCCCGAAATGTGGGCGCAATCATCAAATGGGTTACTATCTGCAGCAGCAACGTAATGAGACACGTGGGTCAAACGTAGGCGTAGTGCTTAAACGGCTTAAATTTTTACACTCAAAAACTGAAATAAAACGAATTGAGTGCTGGCCCAGCCTGGGTTATCACACGGGAAAGGGTGCGTTGAACGGAAACGTCTCAAGTACAGCGTCTCCCCAATTTTCGTGTAAATCGACTGTCTTTTTGACAATCAACTATACATCTGAATTGTTATCCTGATGATCGTTGAATACATCCCGGGGAGTATTCCTTGCGGTTCACGCAGTCGATAAGATACTGTCGCGCTATTCTTGGCTGAGCGAGACGCCTGAAAATATTGCTTTGCGTTATTTTCACACAACACCGGCCCCTGATGTTTAGCTTTGAGATTACTCAATACTACCTCGGGTGCACAACATCGGATTGGCAGTCTTTTACTTGATTGAGCCAGCGGACGGCGCCAGAAATCAAAACAATATACGTCAGCTCTTGCACGTCGGTGTGAGTCTGACCATTAACTTGAGCTCTATCTTATACCTGGTACGAGGTGCCCGTAAGATACACAAGGTAACGCACCCCCTCGAACGAGTTTCCGAGCTGATTCTCTCGACAACGGCGTACCGGGGGGGGGGGGGGGCGTACCTATTTGTTGCTTGCTCGCCTTAGTCATTTGACCATACCATTGACCACGCATCCCTTTCGAGACGGAGCACCGTTCCTATTCCGAATAGAGACACCCCCAACATTTGGACGCTCATTACGCTTTTTCCATATGTTACAAAAAAACAAAATGCTCATCCTACCCCCGTCCTGTTTCGCCTTCTGCGGCCGCCATCTATCTCCTAGGATAGCGCTCATTTTCTCGCTACTCTATAGTCTACCACACTCTTCCATGTGACATTCGTATAATTTCCCCATCTCCTTTAACACATCCCGTTCCTCCTTGTATACTTCACATTATCCTACTATGTGAGTCCTACTCTCTGTTGTTGTGCCACACGGGCACATATGTGCATCCATGTCCTCTTCCTCCCGACTACTGGTATATCTCTTTCTTCTTTCTGGTAGGTCCAGGTCCCCTACACGAAATCGAAGCTTCAGCTTTTTCGCCTAGTCCTAGGACCGTGCAAATACGTCTTCATTCCAATGTCTTCCCTCAATTCCCCGTATATCTCTCAAGTGTTTCTCCTCGTTCACCTTATTTTCGAGCGCTAACCTTTTCCCTTCCTTCTATTCTTTCTTTTGCTTCTGTCTTGTACTCGCCAAACTTCTCTATAGACAGCAGTGTATCTTCTCCTCCTAACGTGTTCAATATTTTCTCGAGTACGTTATCCCATCTTATTCCAGCTCGCCTTTTTGTTATCTTCTCCCATGCAGCTCTATCAGCTGTGGCTGGCAGCCTCTTTTCTGGCATTATTCCCTACTTTATATTGCCATTTCAGCTTTCTCACGTCTCTAGTTGTTTTAAGCGCGTACGTTCCTAGTTCCGCTCTTAATACTGCATTACTAGTCGTACTTGATTGAGCATCCTTGCACCTTTTTAGCTGCTGTCATCTGCACCTTTCCAGTTGTTCTACAGACTTCGCGTTCCCTTTCCATACTTCTCCTGCATACTCTAGCTTTCGCACAATCACATTAATCAGGATACGTACTTTGGTCCTAGTGTCAAGGCGCGAGTCGGTTAGGATTGCTTCCATCTTGCCTACTTGTGATTCACCCTTCCCTATTACTTTCGCTATGCGTGCATCCCAGGAGCAGTCCTTTGACATCTCTACGCCAAGGTAGGTATACTGGGTCTACGATCGGTTGGTCATCCTCTCCCCACTTCCATTCAAAATCTACCGGATTAATCTTATCTTCGATACATACAATAACAACTACTGCGCACTTTTTTTGCGTTCGCTGGCACTTTCCATTTCCTAGTGTACTCTACTACCGTCTCTATCTACTTCTGCAGTCCTTCGGGTGTTTCTGATATCTCCATGAAATCATCCGCAAGCATCAACCTCGACACCGTATCCTCCTCCATCGAGACTCCTTGCTTTGCTGCATCGGCTGCTACTATCATGTCATTAATATATACCTTGATAGACTGGGTGATAGTGTACATCCCTGCGCAACTCTTTGCAAAATATCAACATATTGGGATATTTCCCCGTTCAGCATCACAACACTTCTCGCACATTCTGTAGTCTTTTTCATCATTCTCCGCATCTTTTCTCTGATCCCAATTTCCCACATATTTTTCCCCAACCCATTCCTCCATACTGTGCCATGGGCCTTCTGTACATCTAGGAAGAAACAGTACGTCGTTAGCCCGGCGTCTTTCCTACCTTGTATTGTCTTACCTAATATGTACACATGGTCTATACAGCTACGATTTCGCCTAAACCCTGCTTGCCCTAAGCTTGTTTTTCTTCTTTCTCCAATATCGTCCACCATTCTGTTGTTCAAAATCTTACAGAATGCTTTGCCTACGGTGCTTAATAGCGTTATTTCTGGTTCAGCCTTATCTCTTTTCTGGAATAAGTTTATTACTACTCCTTCTCTCCACCTCTTACGCGCGTACTCGTTTTTCCATATCCAACTATACAGCATAACCATCATGGTAAGCGTACCTTTCCCCCCGTACTTCGTAAATCCTTTTTTTTTTTTTTAATCCTCCGGCGGATGGAGAAAAATAAAGCTTAAGCTCACCACACTTTCAAGTATTTTCATACACGTCGTGGTTCGATTCAACTCAATTGCATTCACAATCCAGCGCTAGCTGAAATTCATTCACTATTTCATTTGTCCCTGTTCCTTTCTATTCTCAAGTTTAGCTACTCACTTGTTGACTTCATCTCTTGCGAACTCTCTGCAGCACATCTGAACCACGCCCTTCCCTTTCTGACTCATTTACATTCGCATTTACCCACGCGTTGTTGATTTCCTTATCGAATTCTTCGTCGAACGTTTCGTTGGCGGTGGGCGTTCCTAGCTTACGGCAATGCTTTACGAGTACTTCCCTCTTCCCCTTCGAGCTACTAACCATTTTACCGTGTTCTGTGCTCTCAATGTAGCTATTCCCGTGTCTGCCTCGACTGCTTGTTGGCCCAGTATCCCTTCCATCCCTACCCACATCTGCTTCATCCCGCCATCAAAGTCTTCGTTTGTTATATGAATGACGTATTTCCATAATCCCTTCCTCTTCGTCTCTACCATCTATTTTATTTGTTTTCAAGCCGTAGCATACTTAAGGCCGACTAGTAGGTGGAACCTTTCTATCTATGCCACTCGTACCGCCAACTGCTGCGGCTGCTCGGAATGTGATGTCTTGGTACTTTGATTTTTCCGTGAATTTATTTATTTTATTTTATTTTATTTTATTTTTCTTTCCCCTTCTTATCCTTATGAAGGGAGTCTTGCATGGTGGGTAGGTGACGAGCCTGTTTTATTTGGCCCTCCCAGTCTTCCTTCTTCTACTTGTTTCTTTTTTCCGGGGTATTTTTTCTCTTTCCCTTTCTTTCCCCCTTGCATGTCCATTTTGGCTCATGCTCGGGGTATGTTTCTATCTCCCGTGCTTTGGCTCCCCTTTTTATTTATTTATTTATTTATTTGTTTTGTCTTGGTTTCTTTCGTTGTTTCTCTCTTTTACAAGGTATTTTGGTTTAATGAGAAGAACACAAAGGGGGGAGGGGGGGAAACAGGAGGAGTAGAAGGAAAGCCGTCCAAGGGAATGGGGGCAGGGGGGGCAACAGGAGGAATAGAAGGGAGACCGCGGTGGACGAAGGCAGGAAGGAGATGGCAGACAGGGTAGCAAGGTACCAGGCCGACTAGTAGGTACATAGCACTTTTCGTCTTTCTCTGGGGTATTTTTTTCCCCTTTGTTCCCTCCTTGCGTGTCCAGGTTTTTGGCTCGTGTTCGGATTATCTTATTTTGGTTTTACTTTACTTTATTTTATTTCATTTTATTATGTTTCTTTTCCGAGCTTTGGCTCTCCTTTGCGGTTGGGTTGTTTCTTCGATTTCCCCTTCATTTTGTTTGTTTCATTTTTTGTTTTATTTTTATCTTTGTTTTTATTTGTTTTCTTATTTTGTTTTTTGTTTTTTGTTTTTGTTTTTGTTTTTGTTTTTGTTTATTTCGTATTTCTCTCTTCCAATGTATTTCTGTTGCTGACGTATGTATGTTGTGCCTGTCGTACCCAGTACTAGGGCATGACATTGCGTTGTCGAATGCATTACGATGCATTATCTCTGTGTCGTGGCTTGTGACCACAGAGCTGATCTTTCTAGGGTGAAGAATCAGTACGGACACTGGGTGTGCTGGATGTCGACGAGTAGAAGAACGGTTTAATGTGAAGAACACACACACACACACACACATACTCCTCCCATCCTGCCGTAGTTTTACTCGATGTGATGTATACCTTGCGTACGCCTCTCTCCTTACTCTTATGGTCTCTTTTACTTCCATGGTTTTGCTGCTCTGTTGCACATTATCAAGTTCTTCCCTATTGCCTTGCTCACCACTGTGTTCTTGACCAATTGCTCCCTTCCCTATATATCCTGCCCTATATCGTTCGGTATCGTTCTCTGTTGTACCTATGCTTCCCAACAGCTCGGAAAACGCTCAGCATTCTGGGTCCTCTCTTGTTGGAACTATTGCTGTTTTCCTTCGACAACGGGGGGGGGGGGAGGGGTGCAAACGCCGAGCGATGCGTTTACGACGGAAAATTCTCGACAACATCTTCCCAAACTCACCACTTCATTTGGTGTGCCCCCTCTGGCTGGGGATAAACTCGGCTTTAAGAGTCATCCCTAACGATTTAAGACAAATTCTAAGTCACGTGTTAGAAGGACACTTTCTAAGGCACGCCTTAAAAAGGCAAACCTAAGACACGGCTCAGAGACATACTGTAAGACATGCCCTTGAAAGGAAAAATATAATACACAAAACGGCTCTGAGATTCATCCCAAACGTTTTCAGACACATTCTAAGTCACGATTCAGAAGGACAAATTCTAAGACACGCCTTAGAAAGGCAAATAAGAAAATTCTAATACATTCCTTAGAAAGAAAAAATATAGTACATGTCTTAAAAGATCGGGCCTAACGCTGCCACAACCCCCCCCCCCTCCCTTGGCTTCCCGCACTAAAGCAAGCACACCCACCTTACTCCACACCAGTTGGATCTGCCGTCCCTTACCGACGCTACGCGCTCTGTCCACAGCCGGTTGGATAGAGAGACGCCGCTGGGGAGGGGGGGGGGTGAGCTCCCGTTCTCGCGCGCAAGGCCGATCAGGTCAACCTCGCTGGAATTGCGTCCACGCTTTTAAGGACACTCTACTTACAATGAGTGCAGGATAAAAATTTGAGTTTTACATGCCAGAGTACTCGTAGAAGCTGTGTGGTCTCAAACTACATGACGTGTCGTGCAAGGCAGTGTCTCTGACTGCTGCGCGTGTCGTACAAGACAGAGACACTGCATCGTAAGCGATATTCCTGAAGCGCTCTGAGTGCTCGCACTTACCTGGGTGCATATCAATGGTGCATCAACAGCAAACATCGAGATAGGGCTGCCGATCCCCGAAGGCCAGTACCACGCACGTGCCTGGTACCTGGTACCTGGTACCTGGTACCTGGTACCTGGTACCTGGTGGCAGATGATGATGCATTATGGCGCCAAGTACGCCCACACCGTTGGGCAT
Source organism: Undaria pinnatifida (assembly GCA_012845835.1). NCBI lineage: Eukaryota > Phaeophyceae > Laminariales > Alariaceae > Undaria > Undaria pinnatifida. The sequence continues at coordinate 13,909,459 of JABAKD010000027.1, forward strand.
TGGGGACTTGGGACGTTGATGACAGGTGTGCAAACTAGCAGCGCCTAAACACTCGCTGTGCCATTTCTTTCTGTCCCTTCAACTCTCGTGAACCCACAGGCTCTACCTAGGTCTAGACCCTCCTGTTATTTCAACAGCAGTAGGTCATTGGTCACACCTGGCATGGGCCGTACCCCGTACCTGGCAGCTCCAGCATGTCCACCCCCCTGCTACTTCTGTACGTACTACTTGTAAGATCTACCAAAATGTTCTTCGTAGACCTCGTTTCTCTTTAGCGACCACTTTAGGGGCGGAGATGTGGAGATGGAGAACAGCAAGTCATGGAACCCCACGACTACCCAGCTCACACATGACGACGGATTCAATACCCCGAGCAAACTCACATCATCGTAGAGTCCATGAGCTTCATCCCTGCGAACAAGTGGAACAGCTGAGGTCACATGAGCTGAGCTGGCTGCTGGCGTGGCACACACCGGTGTTGCACCCCTCACAAATTGAAAAAATCGGCGCCTCAAAATGGAAGGCTTTCTGGTGTAGACGGGGAAATATTGTTTGCAACCCCTTGTTTATGGTAGTCATGGCCTGTTTTGTTCAGTACTTCACTGCGCGCTGCCTAGAGATCGGTAACTCGGATTGGCACAAGACAAGTTGGGTGCCTGGACTATCCCATCATCTAGCCTGGTGAGTTGTCTTTGGGTCTTTCCGTACCTTGTAGCAACAGAAATGTACCACGGCCCGAGCTGAAAAATACGAGCCAGCTTCGGTAAACGCAATTGCGCCGCATGTTGGAGCGAACTTCACGCGAGTAGTCGCGTCCCTAAACCTTCATGAAATCGCGCGGTACTCCGGTACCGCAGAGATGTATACCCAGGGTAGACTTCCACACCCTGCATAATTTCCGTTCAATGGAGTTTTTTTTCACATTCGACATGTCAAAGTACGCCAAAAATAGCAGAAAATACGTACTTACCCTGCATGTATGTACCTAGTAGTTACCCGGCATCAGCTTCTTCGCACAGTGGAGCGAACTTCACGCGAGTACTCGTAGTCGCGTCCCTAAACCTCCATGAAATTACGCGGTACTCCGGTACCGCAGAGATGTATACCCAGGAAAGACTTGCACACCCTGCATCATCTCCGTTGAATGGAGATTTTTTTCACATTCGGCATGTGAAAGTACGCCAAAAACAGCAGAACATGCGCACGTACGTTAACAACGTGGACCTCCGGCAATAGTACCCGGCGGATCGAACTTCACGCGAGCAGTCGCGTTCCTAAGCCTTCATGAAATCGCGCGGTATTCCGGTACCGCAGAGATGTATACCCAGGGAAGACTTGCAAACCCTGCATCATTTCCGTTCAATGAAGATTTTTTTTTCACATTCCGCATGTAAAAGTACACAAGAAAAAAACAGAATATACCTACGTTACCACCGTGGACCTCCGGCAATAGTACCCGGTGAAGCGAACTTCACCCGAGTAGTCGCGGCCTTAAACGTTCATGAAATCGCGTGGTACTCCGGTACCGCAGAGATGTATACCCAGGGAAGACTTGCACACCCTGCATCATTTGCGTTCAACGGAATTTTTTTTTCAAATTGGGCATAAGAATGTACGCCAAAAATAGCAGAAATAGATACGTTACCCTTGTCCGAGCTAAGCAGTTATACGGGTCGTATACCCGATGTCATAGGGCTGGGCATTATAGCACGTACGTCCAAGAAAAACGCCATAGTATAGTACGACAACACACCAATTGCGTTTCGGGAGTAGGGGAGAGGGGAGAGAAGAAATGTCCAAGGAAAACGCCATAGTATAGTACGACAACACACCAATTGCGTTTCGGGAGTAGGAGAGAGGGGAGAGAAAGGAGGAGAGAGGAGCGAGGAGGGGCGTGTGGCGCGTTCCTTCCTTCCGCGTTTTCTTTTTTCATGTTCGGTCGCTTTCTCGGCGTTGAGTATCAGATCCCTGATACCGGTTTCATTCAGCGCCTCTTCGTTTTTTTGAGTTGTTTTTCGTTTCGTTTTCGGCTATGATTTGTGCTTTCTGGTATTTTATTTGTTGGTGAGAGCCTATCACCAATATTACATTTTTTACCAGAGCGATTCATTAGGTGCTTTCGCGAAAACCAAAACCATGAAGGTTATCACATGATCGGCACACGTTTCATGCATTCTATTTTTCGATTTTTTTATGGACTTTTGCTGTGTTTATGACCACAACCACCCACGACCAATGCAGTTTTGAGCCCCGAATGTGATGGGAAATGACCGAAAACCCATTTTTTTTTGTCCCCTTCGGGGGCGCCTCCAGCTTGTCCCCTCGCCAGCCGGGGAGGGACGATTGGCCGAGCGTAGCTCGGCGTTAATGGCTTCGCTCGTCAGTGTTCTGCTGCAATCCAGCATGCTGATTGATCGTTTTGACAGTATAATCGATACCGACTGATATCAGCCAGTCAATCGACGTAATGACAGAGTAGAAGGTAGCACTCAACCAAAAGACGCACCCCGGGCTTGGAGGGATTAGTTTCAATTCGTCGACCGGCGAACTAACTGACTCGCAGGTCCCCGTTTATGAATCGCCAAACGGCTGAACCACGCCGGAAGGAATCTCGGCATTGCTTGGCGCAGTTGAAGTTAAGGGGAGGGCGGTGGGCATGCGAGGAGGCCCCGGCGAACTTTTGTGCCGGACGCCGTTGACGAATTTTATGAACAGCAGGTGAGATCGGTCAGGGACTCGATATTGTATCAACCGAGCATAATAGTCAGAGAGCCGCAAGTAATATAATGTAGCTGCGTTCTTTTTTTCGGCCGACGTTCGGCGACAACCCCTTAGAAAGCTCGCTCTAGACGTGCACGCTCGTATATCTAGAGTTCCATGACTCGCCTTGACGGTACTCTTCCTCGTTGTGCGACACGCTTCCCCTTTTGCTTCAACGTATGTGACGCTGGCGCCGGACACCAACTTGGACGCCGTTCCACTACATTCCGGAAGGGGGTCTTAACCGGCGGTATATTCGGTCATATTTTTTTGTCCAGGCGTCACGTTCGGTGGCTGAACATGACGTCGCGACGGTGCCGCTTGTTTCCTGGGAACTTGGAAGCGAACGACCCCCCACGGCTCTCCGGCTGTGCGCGTGTGTCTCAGTAGAAGGCGATATATTCTGGCGCTCGGCGATTTGGGATGTGTGGTGCTGTACGTGGCGGTAGATAGTGCGAACGAGAATATTATTGGGTTTCGCCCCCGTGTATTCAAAAGAAGTAAACTTGAAAAAACAGCGGGAGAAGATTGCCTCGTTGGTAGTATTGAACGATGCTATGGAGACCTTGAGCCTGTCGCTACAAGACACCGAAGTAGCGAAAAGTGAAATAACTGCGCCACCAACAAGGAAGCAGGCGATACTTCTGACAATCCCTGAAAGTCCGGTGTGCTGCACAGGGTTGTGCGCATGGTCTCTGGCAATCAAGTAGAAATGCCGCTGTTAGTGCTGAGTGTAGCGATGTTGCTCTCACGCTAGCCCTTCAAAGTAGTCTAGCCTTTAGTCACACGACATAATATATCCGGAAAAGCACCACCCGTTATTTCAGTACGGTGGCGCCCTCGGGCTTGGGTCACTACTCCCGAGGCTAGTCGCGCCTGGCTGTCGTGAGGTCGTTAGAGGAGGAGTTGGGCTCTGGCTCTCTGGCAGGCATGGAGTCTTCGATTTGCCGTGGTTCGAACTCGCAACGCGGTCGATTAACGTGAAAACCGGGGGGCAATCACGGGCGATATGTAGATACGATGGATGCGCGCGCGACGGGGGAATATCAATTGGCACTTGGCATGGTGGTATTACTTTGATCTTTGTGCTCTTTGTGTCGTGTCGAATAGACACGAGGTAGTTTTAATGGACTTGGTTCTATCGTGGGTTTTAACACCTCAACGGAAAACTCCCTTGCCGGGAAACTTCCTTTATATCACCCCTAAATGCAGAAGACGAGAGCTTCTCAGCAGCTAGATCCCCGTTCATACAGATACACCCTCCGTGTGGCGTTGGCCTGGACAATGGCCACGCATTGCAGTACCTCCTGGTCTCCACGATCCACGCGCTGCAACACTACATAGCTTGGCTGGAATGAGCAACGTTGACATCCCACATGATGAACCGTAGTGACTCACTCTCAACCTCAGGCCGCAAAACATGCATGTACTCCGCCGTGACGGCCTCACTAAACCCACTTGCATCTCTCTGCTGGTCCGAAACGCTGATAGACTTGGCAGTACATCGTCACCATCAGTTTCGTGGTCGCTTTCCCCGTCGAATAAACCAAGGACGTTTCAAAAATGTGACGCCTCGTCGACACCCTTGCGCTGTGCACCCCCCTCCCTCCCACCTCGACCCGATGGTTATATATCCCTCGAACCCTGTGTCCCGGCCCGACCCCAGGGCCCCCGCCGTTCTTCCTCCCCCGTGGGGAGAGTTGAGATGTATAGGAGGTGATAACAGTACAGCAGTGGTAAGATTTGGTACACATGGAACACCCACCCAGGTAACCGAGGCGGGTTATAGCAGAGGGGGTGATACTGCCAGCCGGGATGGTTGGGACCTTTAGGCGCTTTCAGACGGGTACCAGGGGGGGTGGTATCAAGGGGTTGCTAGCATCGGGTAGAAGTACTTTGAATTGGCAGAGCCAGGGGGGGTCATATAAACGTGTGGTAAAATGCCCGTATAGTTTGCATATCATCTCTCGGTTCTTGAGGCGCTGGTTCACAGTATTTGGATGCATGACTTGATGACGGTCGAAACAAAAATGCGATCGTGGCTCCACTCGTGGCGTGGGGCGCGTCACCGGGGCGTGTCGGGCCACAGATGGCTGGCCACAGAAACATTATGTCAACGGTGATGATTTCCATCGGGCGTGCTGGAGGATTCTGCCCCTGTTCGATGTTGGTGTCCATGATGTGCGGCGCCGAAAGCTGATTTTGTGTACCAGTATATAATAACCCCTCACCGGATATTCGACTTACGGGATTCACTTGATAAACTGATGCATTTCCTTCCACAGCTGTCAGATTTTGTCCCCCTCAGAAACGGGTTTTATAGTTCCCGCGCACAGACTGCCTAACATCACCCTGTTGACCCTGGTAGCTACACTGTAGTTGCAAGGGGAGTCGCCGACCTATATCCTTAATGAGGACACCCAACCCGTAATACGCGCGATCGGAGTATCACACACAGCTTGCAAAGATGAGTTTCGACAAAATATTCGATCTCACAGCTGGAGTGTATTTTAATTTCAAAATAATAAGAAACAGGGTTATACATAAAATAAGAAACAGGGCTACAAGAATGGTAGCTTCATATTTACCGGGAACCTTTACGCAAAAGTTTGTGCAGAACGCACCCTGTCCAAAATAAGAAACTCAGTCTGGGATCCATGTTTATGTTTCTTTTCAGGTGTTAGGTACTGCACCCTACGCGCTCCGAGTACTCTGTATTTTAGTCACTTTCAACATGGGTTAACTTTCTTGGTCGGTGCAGTGACGTCGGCGGAGCTTGCATGAGTTACTGCGCCGGGCATTGCCCTGGATACAGCACAGGGAATTACCGTCCTTCGGCGTACCCCCCAAGAGCCCCTTCACCGTCTACTCGGCGTCCTTCGTGACACGTTGCCACGGTCATGTTCTTCCTCGCAGCAGTCGACGACGTACTCGCGAAGTGTCATTTATTAAAAAAAATGAAAATACACTCCAGCTGTGAGATCGAAGATTTCGTCGAAATTCATCTTTGCAAGCTGTGTGTGATACTCCGATCGCGCGCATTACTACGCGTTGTGTGTTAAGATACGGCCTCGAAAGGCCTGTAGGTATCCGAATTTAAGATCATTTGGATGGGTTTCGTATGATAAGGTTGGCGGTTTATATTCGGGGAAGTTAGGAATTAGATCGGAGGCACGCGCCTCCGATCTCAGAAGCTATCCCGGGCTCTGGTGGAAACGAATAAAGCTACATCTCTACGAAGGAACGAAAGTGAGTACTCTCCGAGGACCTGCTCAATTGGCAGACCTGCAGGGGGCACTCTGTGTCCCCCACCTTTAATTTCACATGTGGCGTCGTCGGCACACAAGATAACGGCACACAAGGACACAGTTCCCCTTACAGCGTTCTGCACACCCACGGCCCTTCATGAGTGGCTCGTTATGCCCCAGGACAGCAGCGCCTCGCCTGGGTGGTTCGTCAAGGTTATCAATGAGGTGATCAAGGGTTTGACACAGGTGGCAGCTTACCTCGACGATGTCATCGTGTTCGACTCCGACCCGGTAACGCATGTTCGGACGATTCGCTCTCTCTTCGAACGCCTTCGAAAGCACAATCTCAAGCTTTCCCCCTCGAAGGCGCGTTTGGGCGCTACCGATGCGAACTTTCTAGGCCACTCCATTTCTCCAGCAGGCCTACGCCCGAATTCGGAAAAAGTGTCGGCATTGACCAATATGCCGATGCCCACTGACGTTAAGCAGGTGCGCGCACTCATGGGTGGTATCAACTATTACCGCAATTTTTTGCCCGACTTATCGAAGAGACTTCGTCCTATTAACGCACTCCTTCGGAAGGGGGTAAAGTTTGCCTTCACGCCGGCGAAGGAGAAGTTGGTGAGAGAAATCTTGCCGGAGCTCACGACCCCGCCGGTCCTCGTTTTCCCTGATTGGGACGCCGTCGCCGACGGCACTCGCCCGTTCCACGTGTACTGCGATGCCTGCATCGACGGGTTCGGAGCCGCTCTCGAACAGGAGCAGACGGACGGCTCCATAAAACCCATCGCATACATCAGTCGAGCTACGCTCGACTCGGAAAGGTATTGGACTCCTCTCGATTTGGAGGCTGGCAGCATCGTCTGGGCTCTCAAGCGCCTCCGCGGCTACCTTTGGGGCACCAAGTTCCGAATATTCTCAGACCACAAGGCTCTGGAAAACATAGGCAAAGTGGGGAATCACAACGTCCGAGTCCAGAGATGGCTCGAGTTCCTCACCGCATTCGATTACACCCTCGAATACCGAAAAGGAAGCGCAAACGGCAACGCTGACTTCCTGTCTCGCTTGCCGGAGCCTGCCACGGAACACGACCGCAATGGTTCGACGAGCCTTACCCCTGTTGAGGATGGTGGTATATACCTCATACGGGCTTGCGGGCTGTACACTCCTTCTTCTCCGATACCGGGTGTCGGCTTGGGTGGGCTAATGCCCCGCACCGAAAGTAATGCCTTGGGTTGGCTTCCTCTCACTCTTGCCGACTTTTGCGATTTTCGCACACACGGGCCACGTATGAGGCTTGACGACCTTCCTACTCCTTCCAGGAGATTCGTCGCTCGTGTTTCTGCATCCACCGCCACCGTCGATAGCTCGCCCGGCAGAGGCGGGGGCTCGCGTACAGCCGACTACAATTTCGCTTCGGTTTTTGCTGTACCCACCGTGACCAACGAGGACTCCGCCGAAGCCCCGGCTGCCACGACATCAGTGGCCCAACCGACTCCTTCCCGGAGCTCGGTACAAGGGACAAACCCCGTCGAGCCCATGGGCCCGACCGCGTCCGTCCCAACCTCGCCTGGATCTCCGGCGCCCCAGACGACGACGCCCTTTTCGGACCGCATCTCCACTCGGACGCGCCGGCGTTCAGCAACAGCAGCTGGCAAGGCACCCCCTGCTGTCGACTATGGCTTCGGGCCCGGCGGGGTCCCCCAGTCATCGTCCAGACGAGTTACAACTTCGCCGCGAGCCCGACGGCCGCGGCCGGCTCCGCCAGTCGCCGCGACCCCTATTCTTGCCGACCCGCCGGCCCGCACGGTACCACTTCCGTCCGACCACGACCACGCAGAGCCTATGGGAACTCCGCTCCTACGGCTTACGCCTCCTCCTGGTGAAACGCCGGCTACACTTACAAGGTCGGATGCCCTCGGCGACGCTGCTGAGTTGCGATTCGCGGATTCCGTCGCGCGTTATTCACATGCCGATTGGAAGCGCGAACAACACGCAGAGCCGACGTGCCACGCCACGATACGTTACATCTCTATCGGCCGGCCGTCGGCCCTGCCACCGGACTTCTTGGCATGCTACCCCTCTCCCAAGCGTCCCTCTCTCTCAGACATCCAGGAACTGGCGGATAAGGGTCGACTACATACAACCGACGACGACTTTGTCCTACTCGTCCGTAAACCGACACTCCCGCCAACAAGCTCTGCCAAACCGAACTCTGTGGGGCGAGCTGCTTGCTTGCTAAACAACGAGCCAGTTCGCATCTACGTTCCCTTGCTCATGCGCCCTTGGATCATGCAAGCTTGCCACTCGACGGCCTCCTGCCACCTTGGCACCACGCGCACGTCGCGCATGCTGGAGCGTTTTTATTGGTGGATTGGCATGAGTGTGTGTACCCGGTGGTGGCTTCGCCACTGCTTGAAGTGCCAAGCGCGAAAAACCCCACGGCTGACTGTCCGCTGGCCCATCATCACAATGCCTCTGCCGGAAGGTCCAGGTATCGCCGTCAGTGTTGACTACTTCGGCCCCCTTTCGGTCACACCACGAGGCAACACCTACATCCTGCTGTTCACCGATCGCTTCAGTCGTCGGGCCGACATGTTCCCCGTCACTGCCGCTGAGTTCACCGCGGAAGGTACAGCCAATATCCTGGTGAACCAATACATCCCCTTGTGGGGGTGCCCGCGCACCATACTCTCGGACAACGGACTGCAGTTCTGCTCCAAGCTTTCACAAGCTGTATATCAGCTGTTAGGTGTACACAAGCTTGCTACAAGCTCCTACCATCCCAACTGTAACGGGGGCGTTGAGCGGGTAAATCACACTTATGGCACAAATGCTGGCTATGGTCGTCAACGAGCGACAAGACGACTGGGACTTGCATCTGCCCCACGTCGAATTCGCTTACAACAACTCTGTCAGCGCGGCGACTGGTTTGGCGCCCAACGAAGTCCACATGGGCAGACTCCCACGGCTCCCCCTGACGATTTTCGACCGCAAAGGTGTCGTGGGACACCAGGGTCTGGCCCGTGACCACCTGGCCTATTGCGATTTGGCCACCGACCGGCAAAAGCGCGCGAACGACATTGTCCGCGCACACCACGCCCTCACCGTTTCCCGTGTTAACCGCAGAAACTCCGCCCTCGCCGACGCGCTGCGTCCAGCACCTAACTTCACTGTGGGTGGTTGGGCATGGGTATACAATTCTGCCTCTACCATCCGCCAGGGTGTGAAGGCGAATACCGACGCCAAGGTACTCAAGGCCAAACTCGCGCTTAACTGGACGGGCCCATACAAGGTCCTGGCCGTCGGTCCCTGCTCCGCCGCCGAGACCCCGGACGGCTCGCCGCTCGGGAGCAACCTCCTTTATTTGGATCTCCCTTCCGACCTGCCTGGTTCGGACGCTCGTCGGCGTGTGGCTATCGAGCGCTGCAAACCCTGTGCCAACCCCCACGACAGCGGGGACATGCCCAAATACCTACCGGCGGGGCTGACACAGTATGTGCTCAACAAATTTTCCAAGAAGTCCCCGCCGTACCACGTCACTCAAGACGACGTTTCGACTCCCCTCCAACGGCTGGAGGTGGAGCAGATCACTGGTCATCAGTCGGTACGGGGGCGAGGTGGCGTCATCGCGGTGCTATACAAGACGCATTGGGCGGGACTCTCCGAACCGTCCTGGGAGCGGGAAATGGACCTCCACCTCTCCCGCTCCCACATATTGCGTTATTGGGCCGGAACCCCGGACCAGCACCGCCAAACCAACCGCCTTTACCGCCGAATGCGGATCGGGGCGGCACAGCGTGAGCTCTCCCGCAACAACGGGAAACGTTTCCTAGCGCCGGGCTACGCCTGTGTTCCCCGCACCGATTGGCTCCGTCGCTACCACGACACAGTACTTCCTAAGGGAGCCCACTTTTGGTACAAGGGAGACGATGGTTTATGGTGGCTAGGAAAAATCAGCGCGAGCACTACCGAGGACAAGGTATACCTGGTCCGCTTTCTGGACGACCCGGGACCGATTAAACTCCCTCTTCCCCCGGCGCGCTACACGACTTCAACGGGAGCCGTACGAGGCTCTTGGTGCTTGCAAGTTCACATCGCCAGTGCGTTTCCTCGGGGAATCCAACGTAACGTAGACGAATCTCGAGGCGCGGCCGTGGCCAGTTGACTTCCAAGCCACCACCGCTTCTCGATAGTTCTTCATTTTTTTTGAGGTATGAGTTTTGCGTCTTTGTCTTTGGGTCGTTCGTAGTGTCCTGAGGGTCTTCATCGAGTTTTGGGGCGGTTCTTTCCATTTTTTTTCTGTCCTGCCGAATCCCCTGCTCAGTGCCGGGTCAGGGTTCGGGTAAAACGCCGCTATCTGAGGCGCAGGGTTGCCGTCTTTTTGTCGTAGTTCAAATTCGCCCGCCGACGCCCTCCTCAGCCCAGAGCCGGGGGGCGACCAGTGTACGGGTCTGTGTGTTTTCTTTTATGTTTTGTGTGTTGTATTTGTTCTGCTTTGTTTTTTTTTTCGTCCAAACACTTCCTCCCCTAGCGGGGCTGTAGGTGTTGACACCTTCCATCCCGGGTATTCGTCGCTTCCTCGTCTAACCCCCCCGCCTTGCCGATGGCCCGCGGGAGGTTTTTCGCATGACTTCTCCCTTGTGTTAGCGCCTGTGTCCCCCTCTATATCGACGAGGGCTCGCCTCGCCATAGTACCTTTTCTGTGGTTGGTTTACCGTAGAGCCTTTCCTGCCCCCCCCCGCCACACCGGCGGCATGCGGCATGTTCTAGAGCCTTTTCTGCCCCCCCGCCACGCCGGCGGCATGCGGCAGGTTTTTGATGGGTGACTATTGCCTTGCTGTAGGGTCTGCTTTTCTTTCTACTGCTTTTCTTCGCGTGTTCCTGGCTCCATAGTCAGACGGTTGGAGGTGTGGGAGTGGGTTTTGAGGAGCCGCATCTTCGACTCATGGTCTAGTTCGTAGAACCGGAGTTTCCCCGAATCTCCCATATTTCTGCATATGCGACTCATCAGGGTAGGCTAGTGTTAAGATACGGCCTCGAAAGGCCTGTAGGTATCCGAATTTAAGATCATTTGGATGGGTTTCGTATGATAAGGTTGGCGGTTTATATTCGGGGAAGTTAGGAATTAGATCGGAGGCACGCGCCTCCGATCTCAGAAGCTATCCCGGGCTCTGGTGGAAACGAATAAAGCTACATCTCTACGAAGGAACGAAAGTGAGTACTCTCCGAGGACCTGCTCAATTGGCGGACCTGCAGGGGGCACTCTGTGTCCCCCACCTTTAATTTCACATGTGTGTCCTCATTAAGGATATAGGTCGGCGACTCCCCTTACAATTACAGTGTAGCTATCAGGGTCAACAGGATGATTTTAGTCGGTCTGTGCGCGGAAACTATAAAACCCGTTTCTGAGGGGGACAAAATCTGACAGCTGTGGAGGGAAATGTATCCTTTTATCAAGTGAATCTTGTACGTCGAATAACCGGTGAGGGGGGGGGGCGGAGTTTTGAAGGACGTGGGGGCCTGGTTTCGATCAAAAGCGAGCGGGTTTGGAGGGGGGGGGTGGGGGGGGGGGGGGAGGGGGGGGCAATTTGTGCATGTAAGCTATAAATCCTTTCAAGGGGATAAATCTGACGGTTTTGGCACCAGTTTATATTGGGGGGGGGGGGGGGGGGGGGGTTGGGGCGGGGGTGGGGCGTGTGGGGCAGCTCAATATGTGCGTGGAAACTATACATTATTTTGAGGGGATAAATGTGACGGTTTTTGAAATAATGCATCAGTTTATCATGTATGTCCTGGGGTAAGTTTTATCTCCACCGAAACTGACCCTCAGGGGACAGGCCGGGTCGATGTGCGTTGAAACTATACATTATTTTGAGGGGATAAATGTGACGGTTTTTGAAATAATGCATCAGTTTATCATGTATGTCCTGGGGTAAGTTTTATCTCCACCGAAACTGACCCTCAGGGGACAGGCCGGGTCGACATACACACGCACCCGTATACAACGGCAGCTTGCGCTGCCGGGGTTGTAACGAAGACCACTGATAGGGACAGCTTACGCTATACCTACAATGGGACCCGAAGGGTGCGCCAGCTAGCGTTGGGCTGCGAAAGCAACTGAGTTAAATCGACACACGACGCGTATGAAAATACGTGGAAGTGTGGCGAGCTAAAGCTTTATTTTTCCCCATCCGCCGGAGGATAAAAAAAATAATGAAAAAAAAAGTCTTTTATGTATTTGCTGAGCACAAAGCTTATACAACGTGTGCTATGCCCGTGGACCGCCATCCTTGCGCAGCGTGGCGTGCTGTGGCTCGTTGGGTTGGTATTTCCTGCCCACGGCCGGACTCATGACCAAGGACTCAGCCTACAGCAGTGGATTGCTGGAATGACGAGCGGTTGCGAGACAGCAGCAGCGGCAGCGGGGCAAACTAAGCCGCGAAACAAATCATCTGTAAGGAATCCCGAGGTTCAAAATTTTAAAAAAGCTGGGCAAACCAAACCCTGGAACCACAAATCCAACTTTCAGCGACATGGTCGCGTCCCTCAATCGACATGCAATTGTCTGCCCTTGTGGTGAGCTCTAGTGGCAGCACTAAGGTAAACGCTTGTACCCTGCAAAACTCCCTGGGTCAAGTACAGCAGTGTGTGTCGCGGAATTACGGATTTTCCCTATAAAGGAATGGGGTGTGGATTTTCCCTAAGGAATGGGTGTGGTTCCAGTCTCTCAAATGAGTCCCGATTTTTCAGAAGTCGGGGAATTTTCTGAGGGGTGCAACACAGCAGGTGCACTGGCACCGGGAACCGGGAGGCACCAAAAACAACATTGCCGTCCCCTCTGATTAATTTTAGTACGCCTCTATATTATATAAAACCCGATGGAGTAATTGCAAGAAATCGCACACCTTGCCTCGTGCTTTCGAGACAACCAAGCTGTTGGGGCAAGCTCTTCTCTCTTGTACTGGTGGGATCTCGTGAGCATCCCTGTTGTATGTGGTGCCAAGTGGTGCGCATGCAAGCGGCCGCAACCGCTCCTACAGTAATCCTGTAGAATTGAGCGAGCCCAGGGAACTTCGTCCTTTGCTGCTCTGCTGCTCCTGCTGCTGTTGTTGCACTTCTGGTACGCCCTTCGCAACGCAACCCGCGATATTGTGCTCGATTGCTGCGTGTTGTGGTGTCGCTACCAAAGCACCTGGGGCTACGGCAGCAGTCAAGCTTGTCATCACCACATAGTTGCTGCCGAACAAGGGAACCCAGCGTGTTTGCCTTGCCAGCACAACCACGTCCCAACCCCCAACCGACGGCGCGAGACCAACATAAAATTAAACCAGTTGCTGTACAAAGGCATCAATCATGACGACCGGAACACCAACAACTGCGGCGACGGCAAGAGCAGGAGGGGAGCAAGAAGGAGACGGAGACTACATAGACCCTCTCGACAGCTACATGGCTTCCATCGCAAACGAGGTCACACACCAAATGCCTCTCGGCACCGTCGCGGATGCATCGCCCCAAACCCGGCCCGCCGCAACGTCACCTTCGCAACAACCGTCCCCGGCCCAGCTCGCTGTGGCGAGGAAGGTCGCAGTTAGTCCCTTCTGCGACGTCCTCTTGAGGGGGAAACGCGAACGTCTTAGGTCCAGCGGCGGTGGCAGCAGAGGCGGTGGGGGCAGCAGCGGAAGCGGTGTTGACGCCAACTTAAATGATGTCCGCCATGGTGATGGAGGTGGCGAGGCCGAGCAGGCATGCTTGGGGCTGCTGCTGGGACAGCCCGCCGAATTTCTACGGTAAGCTGTTCGCAGAACGTACCTCGCAGTAGTCTGCCACTACCGTCGACTACTGCATCGTACAGCAGTAGCCTACTGTAGCATACAATAACACAGCAGTAGTTACGGTGGGGGCAGCAGCGGAAGCGGTGTTGACGCCAACTTAAATGATGTCCGCCATGGTGATGGAGGTGGCGAGGCCGAGCAGGCATGCTTGGGGCTGCTGCTGGGACAGCCCGCCGAATTTCTACGGTAAGCTGTTCGCAGAACGTACCTCGCAGTAGTCTGCCACTACCGTCGACTACTGCATTGTACAGCAGTAGCCTACTGTAGCATACAATAACACAGCAGTAGTTACCTGGTAGCAGTCCTGCAATATGCTGCCTGCCGAGATTCTCAGCAGCCAGAAGGGCTTAGCGTGTGTTGGTGTGGTCGGGGACGCATTGCTCCTCGCGGAGAGCGGGAGCGGATGGGCGATTTTGATGTTTATAGATTGTAGGCTCTAACGACCTACTACGGAATAGGTACGGAAGAAACTTGGCTAGATCACTCGAAATTGCACCCTATTACCAAACCGGCGCATGCACCCGCTGGCGACGAGGCGAAGGGCAAATATCGCCCCCCCCCCCCCCCCCCCCCCCCGGGCTGCTGTTGCCAGTAGCCAGTAGCCTTGCCGGGTTTCAAGGCCTGTGAACGTAGCAGATAAAATACGGGAGGGCTGCTTCTGCCATCGTCACCGATTGTTAGTGAACCCAATCGCTTGCAACGATGCGCCCGCCTTTCCATCCTTGCAAGGTAATAATGTCTGACTCCGACCCCCATGTCCTCGGTGCCGGTGCCACTCCCCCCTTCCGATGACGACGTCCCGCGCACTCCTTCCTCTCACGCACGCATGCCACCGCAGCCGCTACGGGCACATCCTCTCCCCCGCTGACCTAGAGTCCTTCCTCCCTACCGAAGACCCGGGCGTATCCGTCCATGTTGCACGGCTTCGAACCCTGTTCTCCCAGCAGCAGCAGCAACAGCAACACCAACATCCGCCAACAACTGCAGGTGATGCCGACGACATAGACATGACGCCCGTGAGTACGTCAGCTGCAGCAGACGCGGCCGCAGTGGCGGGTGCGCCGCCGCCGCCACACCCGGTTCGCTGGGACTACAACAGAGGATACCTGGCGCGCCCTTGTCCCCCCGACGGCGCTAGGGTGCGCAATCGTCGATACCGGAGGCTGCAGCAGCTGGCGGAAGGAGGGATTTGGTTCAGCGATGAGGCCATGAAAGAGCGGGACCCATGGCTGTGGTTTGAGTACGTTGGGAAGCGCGCGAAAGAGGAAAAGCCGGCGCCAAGACGAGCCGTAGAAGAGGTGAGTCTAGCGATGACCGGACAGGAGGGCGGGGCGGGGGCGGGGGGGGCGGGGGATGACCCGATAGATTTGGAAGGCAACGGTCGCTCACTATAGTGCTTGCAGCCTTTTACTGTACTGATCTAGCCAGTGCATGAAACCGTGCTGTAAAACGTGTGCAATAGGGAGTTCCAGATGATGGGGCATTTGTTTTGTGCGAATCAAAGCAGATGGGTGGTGTGCTGACTGCTTTCCCACACGTCCGATGGATGCGATTTTTTTTTGGGTGTTGGTGCTGTGCTGCTGCGACGCTGTGGAGTTGTGGCAGCGTGATGCCGTATTGTTGTCCGACTGTGATGCTGTTCTATCGGGTTGTGATGCTGTGATGCCGTCATGACCGGCAGGGAAAATGTTTGGCCTCCAATAATGTACATGCTCCTTTGGGCTGGCGGTACGCAGATTTTCTTCTCAAGAGCGACTCGCACGGATACGTAGAATGCATAATTGTATAAGTTAAGCTCATACTGCTGTATCATGCACGCGATGCAACTGCGTAGTACTGCTACAGCTAGTGCCGCAAGTACCATGCGCTATGCAGCAAGAACGATGATTTCAGGCACATAAGCAACAGGTGTAGCTACAGCAACAGCAGCAGAAGCAGCAGCAGCAGCACCGGCAATTGGCACAGCAAACAGCATGCGACGACGCGCGACGCTTGACCTAACCCTCTCGCAAAAAAACGCCAGGTTCCTGGAAGCACATCGGTGGGCACCTACCTCCAGGAAAGCTTGGGGTTCCTATCTCAGCAACAAAAGGGGGAGTGGCCTACCGGTATACCTAATACTGGCGCTGCTGGGGCGGGTTCTTCGTTGGGGATGGCGTTTCTTTCGGGCATGCCTGAGGGGGGGGGCGGTGTGGGGGCATGTTATGGACAAGGTGGGGTGGCCATGGACATGGCTGTCGAAGACGGGCGACCAAGAGGTACGATTTTGTTTTGTTGCAGCAGGGCTGTAGATCTTTTCTGTCGATTTTTCCTGCGGCGTTTGGCTCTCGATTGTGCCTACATCTTTTGATTTTAGCTTTAGCTTGTACCGACATATTTCCCCGGTGACTTTTGCCTTTAGCATTGGCCCTCGCATCTTTTGTCGCTCTCGTCTGTTTTCTAGTCGGTTCGCGGTAAAGGGAGGCTAAAGAATCGGCAAACGCCGAAAATCCACTCGTTTGTGCCACACGAGCTCGTACCCTGAGTTGCACGGTAATTTGTTTTGGTCGGTGTTCAATCGGGACACGACCACTGCCCTGGCCGCCATGGTTGATTCCGATACATCGTCGTACCCCACCCAGCTGACACGCGTGGCGTATGTGGCACCTTATTACATTGCCCTGTGTGTCGATCGTTGTAGATGATGTTGAAGTTGGACTGGTCTGACGCCGATTCTGCGAGCGCGGCGAAAATATTACGATTTTTGCCGTGTGCGTGCTAGCTTCCGTCACAGTTGCTCGGTGCTCCAAAATCCGACCGCAGGCGTGAAAGCGTGAAGGCCCGAAGTTTGGCGCTGGCGTGGTGGTATTTTTTGTCTTGTGTCCGACCGAGCAGATGCCGGTGTGCCGTAATCGTAATCATGGCAACGGCACTTGTCTATCGCGACGGAGCACCCAAGCAGAAAACATACGAACATATAGTAGTACAGCTAATGCAGTACGTGGAGACAGTGGTAGCAAATCAGCAGCAGCCGTCGCAGCAGTAACAGCAGCAGCAACAGCAGCAGCATTGGCGGCAGCGGCAGCAGCAGGAACAGGAGCAACAGCAGCAGCAGCATTGGCGGCAGCGGCAGCGGCAGCAGCAGGAGCAGGAGCAACCGCAGCTGCAGCAGCAGGAGCGGCAGCCGCAATATTAGCAGTAGCAATAACAACAGCACATGGAGACTAGTATCATAGTACCAGCATCGGTGGGTTTTAGATGCTTACTTTATGCTCTTAGTCCCCTACCTCAGCGCGGCACCAATACCACCGTACTCGTCCTGAAAATGCAGATACCCGACCTGTGGATGTGGCAGCGGGGGCAACCGTGGATACTTCTGACCTACCAGCGTCGCCGCCGGCAGCCGTTTCGAGAATGCGCTCCCCAAAAGGCGACAATGACGGTGATAGCAGCACGGCGGCTGTCACGGCGGCGGTGGAGGCGTTTGGCATCCGGGACGGGGGAGGCGAAGGAGGAGAAGGGGAGGGGGGTGATGTCGTAGCTGAGGAAAAACATCGTGTGCGTGTTCGTTTTGTTGACCAGGAGGGTGTTGTGCTTGAGGAGGAGGAAGAAAAGGAGGAAGAAGGTGAGGGGGAAGAGGAAGAGGAAGAAGAAGATGATAACATGGAGGGCGGAGCAAGATCGGGTGGGCGGGAGGAGGTCGCGCGTATTCTTTCGGAAAGGTTCTTGGCCGGAGAGGAGGAGGGAGTCGACTACAAAGACGTGGATGGGGATGAAAGGCTCGACGACCTGGACCAGCTTGAACGGGATGAGGTGGGGCGTGAACTGACGACAACTGTAGCGTATCATAGCCCGTTCTTCCTTTTCGCCAGATGCCTCGGATGGCAGCCAAAGCTCAGGCGAAAACATTAAGTTGGTGTTGCTTGATGCGTTTATTGCCCGGCGCTCTCTAAATATGCCGAGTTTCTAGTTTGCAGTTTGTGACAGCAATGTCGACGGAACGCAATGATTCAGGTGGTTAAGCTCGTGCGTGCTCTTCGGCCTGTCCTATTAGATCTACTACGAAGCTCGATAGTTACGCGATAGATTGGCGGATGCGCCACCCTTTGTGCTTCTGATGAAAACGAGCGTGCGAGTAACAGATATCTCATCGGCTGTTCAAGTGTGTATCGTTTTATGCGCCTTTTCGTCACGTCGTCGTAGCTTGGTAGCTGTCAGTAGTTGTGGTTAGCTTGAGGAAGATAATGCGGGAGTCACGCCCGGAGCGAGAGACAGACAGACAGGCAGTCAAGTCAGCCAGCCAGACAAACAGACAGACAGACAAGCCAGACAGACAGACAAGCCAGCCAGGCAGACAAACTTATCTACATACAGACAGACAGACCCACACGTACCGTAGACATACAGCTAGGCAGACAAACACACAGACACGCGGACGGACAGACTCAAAGGCAGACAGACAGGCAGGCAGACAGACAGATAGACAGATAGACAACCGAAAAAGTGAATTTCCGTTTTTGAGAGGCCCCAATTGGCACTGGGGAATATGCACCATGCCCACTTCAAAGTACGTACCTGACTGCCGCGTTCTAAAAGCCTCCGCGTGACAGCCACGAGTAGTCCGCACCCCTTGTACCCTTCTCGCCCGGCTGAACGCCTGCCTGCTTGCTGGATGAACCTCCCTCTCTTTCCCCAACCCCCCACCCCCATCCCAACTCCCCGCCCCCGCACCCCACCCCACCCCACCCCTACCCCTAACGCTGCAGGAAGATCGATGGTTCAGAAGCGAAGAGGACAAAGCTGCGAGTATGGAGGTTTAGCCAACAAGGAAACGGTTAGAGTGGTAATAGTGGTAGTGCTAGGTCCGTTTCGCGGCCGCAGCATTGCTCGAGTGCATACGCACCCCTCCACGTTGCGTCGTTTGTTTATATTACGAGGGTAGTGCAGTGCGGTGAAAGATTGTCTTGTTTGTGTTGTGCAACAGGTGGGGGTAGACGGGGTAGACCGAGAGACGCGTGCTACGATAAAGGTGCACCACTTTTTTTCTTAATACTACTCCTCAATTCGGGAGCTTAGGACCTCTCCCAAAAACAGATTTTGGAGAAAAATAAAGCTGCTACCGGATGACAACTCCCACACGGCCTAAAGCAATAGGTACACAACGAGAATCATCATGCAAAAAATAAGGGGGGCGTATTTTCCGACGATTTTGGGTTAAGGAGCCCCGTCATCCAGAAACCATTTCAGACGAAAACTGCTACCCCTGCCGTAGCACGGGTCGAGAGTAGACTGTTTCTTGTGCGCGACGGAGGCCGGGTTTGGCTGCGCGGCTAGTCAGGGGTGTATTACTGCCGCTTTGTTGTTTTCAGCATTTTTTTGCAGTTTTCCTGTGTTTGTTTTTGAAAAACAAAACCTTGTTGCGTCCCGTCGACGGGAGGTCTTTCGGGTTGGGATCGGTTTAAATCCGGTTTGAGAATCGAGAAATGTAACTGTCCTCTGAATGGACAGTGATGAAAGGAGAGGTCGGACACAACAGGCTTAAAAAGGTCGCGGTGTTTTTAGGAGAAATCGGGGGTGTTTGGGTGTGTATTTCCCAGGTTGCTGGGGTTCTGTGGCAGAAAGTCCAAATGCCGCTAGCAACTTTGCAAGGGTACGTTTGATGGGGTGCGTAGCAAAGTACACAGGGAGTATTTGCTCTGTAACTACCCTTCCGAGTTATTCGGTAAGGTTCGGGACGGCCTGTGTCACGGCACAATGCCCATGGCTTGAGAAGTTTACCAGACAACCAGCCAGGAAGATTACAGCCTCAATACCGTACCGGACACTCCGGCAAGGTTCGGTACGAACTCGATACCGGTACCCGACACTTGTATAA
This sequence comes from Undaria pinnatifida, assembly GCA_012845835.1. NCBI lineage: Eukaryota > Phaeophyceae > Laminariales > Alariaceae > Undaria > Undaria pinnatifida. Next base: position 13,929,156 of record JABAKD010000027.1, read on the forward strand.
GTTCGGTACGGTACGCCCACCCAAAGTACCCTCGGTTCCGGTATACCTGCCGAAAAAGTACCCTTGCAACGGCGTAACACAAATCGATTAATACTTTTTTTTCCTTCGTATAGTAGGTAACGTCCTCGTACAAGCGTCCAACAAAAAGTAAACAAGCAGCAAGCACACTAGGGAACAGCGCACCAACGCATGTTGTGGTATCGCTGCGTTACATCTACGTTATTCATCGCACAGGGCACCCCGGGCGCTGAGGCTTGGCGCTGGCCGGTGCTGTGATAGCTTTGGATAGGCATCGCGATGAGGGCACTGGTCGCTTTTGGGGCCATTTGCTGGGTTTATGCTTGGTATTTGTTGTGAATTTGCTCTTTCTGCGTACGCAAAGACATCCAGCACACCCAGCGTCCGTGCTAATACTTCGTCATACAAGGAAAAAGAGCAAAAACGCGCACCGCAAAATAAACGAGTTATTAGGTTGTGTGGGAAGGGGGGGGGGGCGTGCTCGAGTAAAACCTAGTCGGTGAAGAATCAGCCATAGTACTTACCACCAGACTCCGTCGAGCAGTCGTCGACTACGTACTATCAATACGCACCACAGACGACGACCCCGCCCCCTCCCCCTCTACTTTAACTAGGGCATCACATATAACCCACTCTGAGTGCTGGAGATTCCCTCATGTAAAAGTCAAATCTTGCGAGAGGAGCGCGAAAGCGCGCGAGGCAGGCCGTCTCGATCTAGGTCACTATTTTATCCGCTTCGTAACATCACATACACGGGCGCTGCGTGCCGCTACGAATGGCAAGGTTCCACACGGCGACGCCATACGTATAGGCGGCCATCGGCAGGGCTTGATGAACCCCTTGGCGACTCCAGAGGGAAAACGTGTCGAAAACAGTGACTACAACTGTTGCAGCGTTGGCCACCCGAAGGAGGCCGAGCTGAGGGGGTAAGGCATGTCCGATTCCAACGTATGGGTCTGCACGACACGCGCACAGCGCATGGTGGTCGTCGGGTAGTTGCACGCTCTGACTGGACGGACAAAAACATCGCCGTCGTCTACTTTTTTTTTATGACATGTGTTGTTACCCACCCCTGCGTTGCACGCGGACTACTACTACTGTAGTACGCAACACAGTTGTCCTTTAGAGAGCTGTTTGGGGTTGCTGTTTTTGTTTGAAATATGTCTGCCCAGCAGATCCATTCTTGCCTGAATTGCACGCTGGCTATTATTGTAGTAGTCACTTCGCGCGTCCTTTACGGGGAGTTTTTCGTTGTTGTTGGTGGTGGTGGTGGTGGTGGTGGTGGTGGTGGTGTTGGTGTTGGTGTTGTTGTTGTTGTTGTTGTTGTTGTTGTTGTTGTTGTTGTTGTTGCTGTTGTTGTTGTTTTTGTTGTTTTTGTTGTTGTTGTTGTTGTTGTGTTGTTGTTGTTGCTGTTGTTGTGTTTGTTGTTGTTGTTGTTGTCGTGGTCGATCAAGGCTTCGGTAGGGGGCTACTCCCAATTTTGACTGCCGGGTGTGAGCCAGTCGCGCGAGTGACTCTGTACCCTCACTGACGAAAACACGTTCGGCGATATTTTTTGTGCAGCGTAGCTAACCACCTCTTTTGGTGTTAATATCGAGAATGTTAAACAGTGATAACGAGAGAAAGAAAGAAACAAAGACTGTCACCGCGAGGAATAGGGGGGTCACTCGCGCGAGTGACACCGAGCCACAGGAAAAAAAGGTGCCCAAAAGGGGGTACTACCGCCCCTGCCGTACCATTGGGCCTGCCCTTTTCGGGCTGGGCCCTCTAGTCTACAGGAATTGCACCCCAGATTGTATAAAACAGAATAACACTCCAGCTGCGAACTCGCGGAGTTTGTCGAAACTCACCTTTGCACGCTGTGTGTGGGCTGTGTGTGGTGCTTCGATTATACGTGCTACGGGCGGCGTGTATCTTCAAGAAGGATATAGTTTGGTGGCTCCCCTTAGTGCCTACCGGCTAGTACCAGGGTCAATAACGAGGCGATTTAGTTTTTGGAACAATCTACATGAACTTTTAATGAGGACTATATATTTGTGCAGTGGTACCCTATTGGAATCTTGGAAGGAAAGCTGTGTCAAGCAAACACGACGATTACAGCACCAGTTCACCGAGCAACGCGGGCGGCTCAGCCCCGCGAAGCACCGTGGACGGCCTTCAGCCTCACGAAGCAACGCGGACGACTCGACCTCACGAACCAACGCGGGCGGCTCGGTTAGTCTACGGGGGTTGGTTTCAAAAGTGTCGGGCGCCAAGTTAAGGGATGTGCGCGCAGGACACGCAAACTGCCGTATGCTACACACTCGCGCACTATGAATTTTATCAAAAACAATTATTATCGCGATACAATTTTGGATTTGGCCCCAACAGGGTCAATCTCAACCCACCGTTAACTCGATCACACCGGCCACGTCGATACCTATGCAGGCTTTACTTTAGAGCTCTTTTGGGTGCGGTCATCATGTGAAAATATGTTTCGGCCCTCACATTGTTTAACCCTTGGGTCCATACGAGCTGGTCCAGCCATAAAAAATGTAAGGTGTTTTACAAAAAGCCATGTCGAATGTACCACTGCGAACTTAGAACTCGAGGATAAGGGCATTGACCCTGGCACACCACGGTATGTGTGCGAAAAAACAATAATATAAAAACATATGGCGTATTTGTAGTTCAACTCGATCTGAGATATCGGGGCGAAGACCCAAAAACACCAACTTTTCACACAACCAAAAACTTTCCGCAAGAGAAATATCATTCCGCAAGAAAATCATCCTCCCCGATCAAGGCCAAATTTTGGTGGAGACGCTACTGAGGACGCAAGGAGAATGTCGACACCAGGTTCATTAACCTATTCGTCGCCAATCGTGAGATCTGGCCAAAGCACGATTACATACTCTTAATAGTTCAAGTAAAACGAGAACAGTGATACTTACTGCGATGATATGAAGCGGTACTCTGTTATGGCGTGCTCTCCGTACGAGAAGGATAGTTTATAGATTCGACGTGAAACCATCTCATCATGGTTGAGGTGAAACAACGTGATAGCGGATGCCACACTCACGTCAAGGCCATCATAGATGGGCGATAACGTAGGCGACGGTGATGGGACACAAGCAGGAAGCCCCTCTCACCTCACTGCGCTGCACTACCCTGCTTTGCTTTGTTCTACTCGTCCTTTTGTCTCTTCTTGGCGTTGCTTTAGTAGAATATATTGTGAGCCTTGAGTTTAGCCAGCGAGCCATGGGGAGAGATAATAATGAAGGCACCGGCACCCATGAGGGGCACGCCTCCCAACACCGACCAACCACGCATCCCCCTTCGGAGTAAGTTTTGCTATTTTTGATCTGGAATTTTATCGCCGTAACCATATCGTCCGTGCGAATTTACCCTTGACCCGTTTTTGAGTCATCACACGGTACTAGAGGGGTCTGCACTTTTTGCGCCAAAACGTCCCTGGGCGGTTGAGTTCCTCATGTGAGGAACTGCTGGGTCAATGAAGTAATTTCACGAGGTACATTTTTATTTTAGGACTCAGGCATAGAAGCTTGGTCGAAGAGGGTTGTGCGACCGAATGCCTTCGAAGTCATTTTTCGGGTGAGATATTGAGTTCCTCATGTGAGGATCTCAGGGACTGATCGATGATGCTACACTCATACCCTAGCGTGGGATGGCTCTTTTACTTTTGTTTTTTTCAGAACAAGTTATTAGTCTTCTTGTCTCATTTTTGCTGGGTTGTGTTTTCCTCGGCCATATCTATCTCGAGAATGAAAAAAAAAAACAAGGCAGGAAAGAGGCGTGCCGGTTGGTGCATTAGCAATGCCACACCGCGTAAAACGTTTCTAGTCCAACCATTGCGTACAGTTGGGCGCTGCATGGCCGATCTCCCGTTGCGACAAAACATACTGCCCGAATCGTTGTCATGAATTCGTCCAATTCTATATTCGGGTTCTCAAGCGAGGGCTCCCCCCCCCCCCTCCCCCTCTTCTCGATCTGCGTTACGTGCCGTACGTACCCAAAATACCCGGCTGCTTTCAAGCACCGTACAATACTGGAAAAACTCAGTGCCAAGGGCTACAAGAAAATTCAAAACAAAAGACAAGTACGTTCCGAGAAAAGCAAACCCGCACATTGTTTGGTTGCTCCTTCCACGTCCCACCCCTTTCTTTGCATTCATCTTCCGCTCCTCCTCTTTTTCCGTGACTCGGGTCTCCGTGGTCATATAGCCGGCATTCCTCCCCCCTCCCCACTACGGTGCCTGCACCTTCACTCTCGTCGCAGGCAAGGTCTAGCATTTCCTTCCTTCGCCAGCGCTTGAGCAAACACAACGCCACAACAAAAAACAAACGACTTCATGGAGCAGGGCAGTGCCCAGCACTGCATCATCAGCACTTCGACCAAAAACACAGAAAAAAAAACGCAACCTAGCGTACTTTTCTTTCCATCTCCGAGATGTCGTGACCATGCGCATCGCACACACACCCCTTGCATACTTCCCCCCAACCCTACAAGAAGAGCGATAGCTGCTAGGAGACCCGAAGGATGATGAGAGCGACCCACGCTGTACATCCTCCACAATCAGGTTGACAGTCTCTTCTTCCGGCACTCTGCCACATTATCCCATAAAGCTAGACTTGTCGCCACCTAGGCATGTTTTACTTCGAAGGCCAGTTCTACAACCCCTCATTCTGATATTTTATAATATGGCCTCTTCTCCATTGGGGCGGAGCGACCGACCCTACTCCCTGGTAACAACAATAGTTACTATAGGAAACCCTATTTTACATAAGAGCGATTCCAGAGGTACATGAATTATTCGTTCGGGACCATTGGCACTTACGTAGTACGTCAACGAACAGCCCGAGGGAAAACGAAAAACAAATATATGGCCCAATGCAACTTAACCCCTTGACGCCTGCGCGCACAATCTACGATATGGGGCCAAACTAACGGGAATCAGGGTACGACCATATATACGATAGCGCTCGACAGCGCTCGTACGCGCTTCGTATCTCTTTTATTTCCGCCTAGTTTTGATTTTGACTTTTTGACGAGTTTGATGATTCACAATACTACTACTGTAGATTAAATCTGTGATGAACTTCCAACTCCAATGAGTCCGGATAAACGATTGACTTTTCTTGCTTCGCACAGCGAGACAGGCCAGAGATGCAAGAAGAGATAGATGGTGAATGTGTTATGTGTCGTACGTTATCGTGTTTGTGTTAAAACCGCTCAGCCGTCAGTTTTTCACCAACCGGAGGCTGTGGTACGTCGGCGCAGACCACGTATCGGGTGCGGTACATACCTCGCCCCTCCCAGACTTCCGGTTGAATAATGCCACTGCTCTCAATAGTGCCGGTAAAATCGCTCGGCACGACTGGACCTTTGATGGAAACTCTCTACAGTACCCCTATTTGCAAAATAGTGCCGGTGCCCTGAATAGTGCCGGTACGTTGGGCTGACATTTTCCGGCACAAATACAAGTCCCGCGCAGTGCACCAATACAACAAGACCGGTATATTGGGCGGCCACATACCGGCCGTATTGGGAGCTTCCCACCGTTCTAGGAAAGACAGACAGACCTTTGATACAGGCAACTACTACTGCTATCCTTGTCCTACCGCCAAATTTGTGCCCCACGCACATTTCAAGTACGCGTTTCCCCCAAAAAGATAAGTGGACATCCAGGGGTCAAAAACTACCGCCGCATTATCTTGAATTTCGTGCAGTGCGCACCGTTTCTCGAGCAAATTTCCTTGCTGGGCGAGCCTCCCTGCTCCCCATGAACGATTTAACGGATGTGGCCACGTGCCCTTGTCTATCGATTCGAGCTATAACTATATATACTTGAGCTGAACCTCTGCCTATTCTTCAGGGGGTGCTGTAGTCCCAAACCTCCATCTTCCTCTGAAGTAGACCCCAAGGAGACCCAGAAGCCCCTCTTTTCCCATGTGTTCAACCGATTCTTGTTTCCACTCTATGAACAGAATATATAGTGGCTTCACGCTATCGATATTTCATCAGGGCGGTGCCTCTTAAACAGACGTGCTGTTAACACAAATGTCGTTTTTGTACGATGCTGATTTTCAGCTGTGCCTGTACGATAAATTAGGGGGGGCACAACAGCAACAAAAAACAAAAAATGCTAAAATTCCATAAATGACAGCAGCAGCTGCAGCAGCAGCAGCGGGGTAGCTATCCAATACCGGTCTGATTTAAATAAGAAACTGACCAAGGTACGCCTAAGTCGTACTACCACCCTTAGCAGTATTAGCAGGTAGTCCACGACCAATCCCACAACCACCAGCAGTGTTTGGCAGCGGCCGTTTCGGCCATTACAAAGCTTTTTAGGGACCTACACACCTCGTACTACGCTCGATCGGAGTATCGCACGCAGCTTGCGCGTAACACATGCAATACATTGTCGACGAAACCCTCACTCTCACAGTTGAGGTGCCTCCTTGATCTTGTACAACAGTACAACAGGCCTGGGGCCACTAGTAGCAGCATAGTCGGGGGGGGTTGTGATCATATCATACACGGCCATAGTCTCAAAGTACCATAGACTCTCGCAGCCCTACTATGCCGGGGCGGAGCACGTTGGGTTTTCACCGATCAGGCAGACAAATTTTGCATCAAGAGTGAAGCGTGGTCGGCGGCGAGGGGGGGGGGGATTAGCCATCGCGAGTGGCGTGGACGTAGTCCACGAAGACGAACATCTGCTGACGCTTTGCCATGGCCACCGCAAGGCCTTTCAGGTGCAGGCACCGTTCGTCCATAAGAACGCAAAGCAAATAAGTTCAGGACAGAAGGTTATAGGCGTATTGTAGTGACACACGAATTTCAAACCACGCCAGCGCCAACAGAATAGGGCAAGGATGGGAGCAGACCGGGGCCGACACAGGAGGAAATAGATGCCAGGGGTGGATGGCCGCAGATATGGGGAGGGGGGTGCGGCCAGCGGAGCGGGGGGGCGAAAGGAGTAGCAAGAGGAGGGGAGGGGGGGGAGGAGGGGGGCGGGAGCAGAGGGGCAGAGGGGAAAGAGGTGGGAGGAGAAGAGGGGGGGGGGAGACGTAGAAAGGGGTTGTGAGACAGGCAGGGGTACTCCTTGTAACTTCCCGGTTAGGTAGTTACTCCACAAGCTTGCCTCAACTATACCGGTATGCTGCAGATGTAGATGACTACTACTTCGCAAACGACAAACAGCGCAAGAAGGTCAACACATAACCAACGGCGCGCACACTGCTTACCCGAACCAAGGACGTGCAGACTATCGGGCGGGGCGAGACCCCAGGAACAGAGCAGGGGCACGCACGCGTAAGGGGTGCCCCAACACACGATACGCACTAATTTGTCGGAGGAGGCATTTTTGTCGCGGTTTCCCTCTCAAGTCCCAAGAGGGTTTTTAGTCTGGACCAAAGCGAGAACAGCGACTGTCGTATACCTACACATGTATGTACTGCTATATAACGCTGTAATCGCAAAACCGCCGGGATGAGCCCAAACCCCTCTACATGCTTTCACGTCCACACTCCCCATCGTGGTCCATGGTCTTGAGACTACGGCTAAGCAAATGAGTACACCCCCCCTCCTCCCTCTCCTCCTGCACGCGATATCTGCATGGTGGGTGGAAACCCGATGTGCCCCGTCCAGACATTGCAGGGATTCGAAGGTCTATGATCATACGGCTAGCGCTATGGATGAAATGAGTATACGCCCCCCCGGAGAATGTGAAATATTCAAGGAGGAACAGGATGCGTTAGAGGAGATGAGGAAATTGGACGGATATGCCATGGAAGAGGTTCGTAGACTAGAGAGTAGCGAGGAAACGATAGCTATCCTACGAGATAGATGGTGGCCGCAGACGGCGAAACAGGATGGGGACAGGATAAGCAAACAGTTTCTATGTAATATGTGGAAGAAGCGTAATGAGCGCCCAAATGTTGGAGGTGTTTCTATTAGGAGTAGGAACGGTGCTCCGTCTCGAAAGGGATGCGAGGTCAATGGTCAAATGACTAAGGCAAGCAACGAATGAGTACCCCCCCCCCTCCCTCTCTTACCCGAAGACGCCATGGCGCTTCCGGCAAGCCACAAGGCCTTCGGGCCCCGCGGTGCTATCGAGGCAGCCGCCAGCAGCACCACCGCAGCCGCAGTACCCGCCCGCTTCACCTTGCCAGAAACTGTGCGCATTCGAGATAGGGATTGAGAGGGTGAGGTGGAGGGTAGCAAACGATTAACTGGCAATCCCGGTGGCGCGACAGTCTCGAAACCGAAAAACATACATGTCGCCGACAACGGCCGAGGATTTACGTAGTCGGAGAAATCAAGCATGATGTCGAACAGACAAGATTCAACCGCGAGCCCCAGCACCAATCCGAGCCCGAGCCCGAGCCGAACCCAGCCACGCAAACCACGCGAGCCAAGCAAACCAAGCCAAGCAGCCTACCCGACCCGACCCGACCCGACCCGACCCGACCCGACCCGACCCGACCGGACCGGACCGAACCCGACCCAGCTCGAGAGGACATAGCTTAACCTGGCTCTATGCCTCCAAACACAATGCCTACACAAAAAATCCATCCGTGAGAACCATACCACCAGCTCCCATGCCACCAGCTCGAAGCTAGAGCCAGTCTCTTTAGACATAGAGACCTATCCACCCAGCCACCCAGCGCTGACAAATTTCTCACCGCCCAACACGTACATACGACCAGAAGTACATTTACGTTAATCCTGAACGATGTCTAAAGAATGTCACGCGGAGCCCACCTCGGAAAGCTTTGCCGCAGGCGGAGCAGTCCTTAGTGTGAGCCTCCATCCTGTCCAGCACCTGTTCGCGGGGAAGAATCGGCCCGAGATCGGTCGGGTCCACTCCCTGCATGTCACAGTATGGCAGCGTAGGGCAAGGCAGGGTAGGATAGAGTAGGGTAGGGTGGGGTAGGGTAGGGTAGGGTGGATAGGGCGGGGTCAGGTGTCGTAGGGCAGATAGGGTGGGGCAGGGTCGGGTAAAGTAGGGTCGGGTAGGGTCGGGTCGGGTCGGGTCGGGTATGGTAGGGTAGGGCAGGGTAGGGGAGGGAAGGGTAGAGGAGAGTAGGGTAGGGTACGCGGCCCCCTGTAACGCCCCCCGCCGAGGTTAGGCCACCCACCTCTGCCCAAGGAGGGCCTCCGCCGCCTCGGCCGTTGTACCACCTCCTCAAAGCCCTCACGGGCGCGTCGGCGTCGGTAGGCATATAGAACGTCCGCTCTGCCTTCGCCCCTCCCTGATGCCCCGCGCTCAACAAGTCGCGTTCCTGTTTGAAGTAATCCATCACCACCATCGCCGTTGTTTATTATTAAAGGGGTGGGGGCGGGGGCCGAGGGGAGGGGCGTGGGGGAAGGGGGAAAGGTCACGCTTATGATACGAGCAGAAAACGATTCAAAGAATGGGTCATGCGAACGCAAAGAATGGATCATGCGGACAGTTCTGGGCCTGAATGGGCCAAGGAAGGTCTTGGGTCTCTGGCGGCATGGCCTCCATCTTTGGACTCTGCTGTTGCACCCCCTGTGGCCTGGTTGAACGTGCCTGATTTGACCTGACCTGGTTTGAACCGGCTTGATTTGAACGGGGGGGGGTTAATTATATCATCGTGTAGTCAAGCTCGCTAGCACCTTACATACACCCCTATCCCAAACCCTATCTCCAACCCGAAACGCCAGGCGTGGAAACCGGGGATAGCTCCTAAAAGCCCCCGTAGTTGCGATTTAGACATTTCCCACGTTGTCGCGATTATCAATCCCTCCATCCTGGCAGGGTGCAATCATCGCCTAACGGCTTTCTTGCCTGAATGTGAAGAGCAGTTGTGTCACCGTCGAGTACGAGGTGCTGCCCCAAGTGCTCTTTCGCGATGCTGTTGCGCCAGCGCCTGGGTATGACGGGATGCTGCAGGAAAAAATTACGACACGTTCTGCGCACGCGGTCCAAAACAAAAACAAAAAAACAGACAGGAGCGACGCCGGTGTTGTTTATTTTTTCAGGATTTTTTTTCAATTCTGTTTTGACCGGAAATCATATGCTTGAAATAAAAGCTGAAATTTCACAATTTTCTGAGCAAAAACAAAAAGTGTCGTTAGTCGTTCACCACTGCAGTGTCGATCCCACACGAATTCCACGTATTTTCCTGAAAAGCGTAGGTGCGGTTCCGTATGCGTCAACACACGAGGTTTACCTGGTGAATATCCTGCAATGGCCGGGGGTGGTTGGCACCGCGTAGCCCACAAAGTAACTCAGCAGCCTATCTGACTCCTCCTTCCTTTCCTCCGGCTAGGTACAGCGGCAGTAGTCCGACGACCCAAAACCGACGACGAGGCCGTACCGACGACAGAGAAGCACATAAAACGGAGAGCGTCACTCGCATACAGCACTAGTCCCTCGATAGTGCCGGCTGAGTAGTCCCCGTTGTCCGCTATATTGCCGGTGAATTCGTTTGGTATATGTGGGACCAACCAGTACTGTCAATATATGCCAGTACCGGTTGCCGCTATAGTGCAGGTGGTTCCGATTGGCACATACAGGCATTGTAGAGGACCTCTACTGTTTACGATATCACTGCAGCAGGGAGCATTTGCGAGACAGACGACATAACGTTATAGAAAACAGAAAACGGGGCTGGAACGATAGTACTACAGCAAGGGCTAAGAACAATAGTAGTCCTAAAATCCCACCGACGACCAAAGCAGTACCGACGGAAAGGTTGTACGGACAACAACGCAGTAGAGAAAGCAGAAAACGTCACCGTGCAGTTTTTCTGCAGCGGGGGGTCTGTCGCGAAACAGGCGCCAAAAACGGTAGATATGACGGGAAACGTTACTCGCACGAGATCACCGTAGCGGGGGGCAACCACCCGCCATTGGCGAAACACTCTTCGCCCGAGATGGTGCTCAACCTTTGGCCCTGCGTTTGTGTTTGAGCCCGATGCTAAGATGGCAGGTTATTTCCTCCCTAGCAGGCCCAACGGAATAATAATGCACGGGTGCACGCGGGAAAGAACGCTGCCTCCAAAATGAGGAACGACGCCTCAGACACAGTCTTGCCCGATAGCAGCACTTGTCTAACGACCACGTGAGAGATTGGAGAGTTTGCGACATAATTTTGCGTTTGGTGGTAGGCACAGATTTGCACGTTTGTACGAAAAAAATCGTGATCGCAGGCACGGAGGGGAGCGCTTAGAGCAATCATCGTCGCACGTCGAAGCAGGGACAGCAGGCTGGAGCATACGGAATTCCTGTACCAGGTAGCCGTTAGGCTACAAGTAGCAGCTAGCGTTGGCAAGAAAACGGTATACCGTTTTTTTTCGCTTCATTTTCCGGTATAACGTGCGTTTAGATACAGATTTCCCCTGCACCGGAAGATTGCGCCAAGAACCTCCGCTATACCGCTGTCAGGCCAACGCCCTCGTTTTTTGCGTCCTTGGGACTGGGGGGTAGCAAAAACATAAACGCGGACCCACCTTCATGGCCATGCGCTTGTCCAGTTTGAACGTGTTGACGATCCACACAAGAGCTTTCAAAGGAGGGGGGAGCCGCCCCAACAGTGCCGGAAGCACCTGGCCGCACAGGGTTTGCAATTCCATTGGCATTTCTTAAAGGCGAGTACAATGATAGCACGCGGGAGTCGAATATTACCTAATTAAATAGCTGGAATATAGTTTCAGGAATTCGGGGAGACGGTGTACAGGTACGTCAGCAGGGGAGTCACCGACCGACCAATATCCTTCACAGTAAACATAGAACACGCGCGGCCAACACTACCACGCAGCTTGTGGATTTGCGTGCCGTATCGACTAGTGTATCGGTCGGGCTCACAGCTGACGATTCTATACTATTTCATGACCGTATACAGTTGCTGTCACTATTAATAGGAACTCTTGCAACTGCAGAATGTTTATAACTGTCGACAACGTGTGTTTGTGGGTAGTCAGTGGAGGCTTCAAATAATTGGAAAGGGGACCCTTACACTCCGAGCGGTCAAAACCAGAAGCTCGCATACATGGGGAGGCGCGGAGGGGGGGTGTACTCAACACTATGCACGGCCGTAGTCCTAATACCATAGACCCTCGCATCCCCGTTGCATCGGGACAGAGAAAGTCGGGTTTCCGCCGACCATGCCGAAACTACTTGCACCAAGCGCGAAGTGCCGTGAGGTGTTCATCGAATCGCACGAAGGGTGAGCGGCATCCTGATAAGAATCACTTGTGAGGCAGACTTCGGGGGGGTTCGCTATCTACATGTTAACGCTCCTCACATCGCTGTAATCCGTCCGGTACGTGACAAGGCCGGGGGCTTCGAAACCGACAACCATGCTGCGCTGGCCGGCGAAGCCCGTTGGTGAAGTCTTGAACCCATCCTTGCCTACATTTGATTGTCGAAAAAACGAAAAAAAATATGCACAGAGTGTGTAATCAGCTGCTTCTTGCCTGCATTCATTTTTTTAACAAAAACGTGCACATGGTGTCGTCATCAGCTCCACCTCGCCAGCATTCTTCGCTGAAAAAAGCAAAGCACAAAACAGCATGGTACAAGGTTGTCATCACCTCTACCGGTTATTTATTACCTGGTACGACTTGGTCCGACTTCGACATTCTGGCTGATAGTGCACACGAACTCATTCCTCACGATTTTCCGTTTTTCAGGTGGTCGGAGTTAGGATCAGGGTTAGGGTTTGGTTTTAAAGCGAGGCGCATTTCAACCATAAAAAAAAAGGTCAAATACGTCAGCTGTGAGTTCGACCAATCCGATGGTCGATGCTCATCGTTGCGAGCTGCGTGATACTCCGTCCGCGCGTTTTCATCAATGTATCACTCTTTGAAGATATAGGTCAACGACTCCCCTCGGTGCTGCCAGGGTCGGCAGGACAATTTTTACAAGAGCGACTCGGTCAATAATCATTCAGCGCACTGATGCTATATATATCATGTCCAGGCTAGGTCAAGTTCCAAAACACGGCTCGGTGTCAGGGCGCAAGGCAAAGACAACATAATACAACCACCACCAGGGTCCTCGAGACCCTGCACATGATATCGATACACACAAAAGGCAGTGTGTAGTTACAGGAAAACGGTTATTCTGCGATGCCATGCAATGCCATGCTAAACTATGCCATGCCATGAAACTGCCATAAGGCACGCCTCGATAGGGGTTCGCTCAACATTCCCGAGGCCCCTAGGGGTGCATGGCTTAGATGCAACCCCTAACGGTGAGCATTTCAGGGCTTTTCATGGGTCGCATCATTTCTCGCGGGTCGGATTGGAACAGGGTGACCCGACCCGACCCGACCCGACCCGTGAGACTCGGAACACATCCTGACCTTACCCGAGCTGACCTATGACATTTTCGATATCCTCCTGACCAGACCCGACTCGATCCGCGAGTTATAAGCTCCTGACCCGACCCGACTCGATCCACGAGTGTTGGAAAACCCGCCGACCCGACCCGCCGGCCGGATCATGACCTATGAAAACCCCTGGTATACATTTTTTCTCGCTTGAGACGCCCGCTACCCCACCCAGAACACCGAAAAATGAAAAATGCCAACCTGACGAAAAAAACGACGGCCTAGGTAGACAATGAACACTATTACACCTCATAAATGATGCTCTAGCGATACTGGGTAGTTAGTAGTGGAGAGGGGGGAGAGCCTGCTTCGTGACCCTCGATCTGAGTTACGTTTCGGGAGGGAGAAAGGGGGAATAAAAAAAGCGACGAGAATAGATGGGATGAGCAACAACAAAAAAGGCTACAGGCTGACCTGGTAGTCTTTAGTTGAGGAGAAATTGTCAGCCAGAAACACTTGAGCCATTATTTTGGTACCCACCCCCTTGATATAGTAGCACGGCTCTGCGATCCCGCGCAAAAAAACATGCTATGCCGTTCAACGCTATGCTGTCATGTCACGCCCTGCAACGCCCATGCCATGCACAATGCAATGCGAAATCTAGCGCCCGGCGATGCCGTGCAAAAGGACACGCCTGCAACATAATGCAGGGGATTGAACCATAATAGCTAAACCACTTCGTACAACTACAAGAAAAACGATAGCATATTGGAACACATGCCGTGCATACAGCAGTACCGGTACACACAGCCACGACGGCGCCACGTGCGCAAACAAAATTGACGGACAACGGCGCAGCACAGTTATTTACCATGGGACATGCAAACGCATGAGCTAACCAAAACGTTGTTGCCTTGCTCGTCCTAGCAGCTCCTTCATAAGTCTAATGTGCACCCTTCGTACTGGTACGTCGAAATGCAGATCCGGGGATCTCTACGGGGTTGACCGCCCATAGCACTGCCTGAATCGTTTTTCGATTCGCCACATATACCTGGGAAACGGGTTTTATAGTTTCCGCGCACAGACTGACTAAAATCATCCTGTTGACCCTGATAGCTACACTGTAGTTGTAAGGGGAGTCGCCGACCTATATCCTTAATGAGGACACACAACTCGTAATGCGCGCGATCGGAGTATCACACACAGCTTGCAAAGATGAGTTTCGACGAAATCTTCGATCTCACAGCTGGAGTGTATTTTAATTTTTATAATATACCTGGGTTCCAAAAGTATTACTAAGTATGACTATTGTAAACGGTTTGTTAGACCGCACTTTTTTCCTTTTTTTTTCTTCATACTCCGGCGGATGGGGAAAAATAAAGCTTAACCTCACCACACTTCCACGTTTTTTTATACGCGTCGTGTGTCGATTTAACTCAGTTGCTTTCGCAACCCAACGCGAGCTGGCGCACCCTTCGAATCCCACTGTAGTGATAGCGTGAGCTGTCTCTATCAGTGGTCCTCGTTACAACCCGCTTCTCTTTTGTGAAGGTCGCTACATATAGGGGGGCATGGCAATAGACGTTGACAAGACTATGCTTCTCACGTCCTCGGTCGTTACCTGTACGTGGGTCGCAAGGGTTTAACACCAGGCACAGTAGGACACTCGGTTTAAGAGCGTCCACAACGCGAGAGAGCGGAGTAAGAGCGGTAAAAAAATCGGCTAATCACGCCTTGTGAGGCCTATCCTAAGACCTAGGCCAGGAACGGCATTAAGGACGGAAATCTGGCTTTTCCGAGCGGCTCTGAAATGGGGTATCCCACTGTACTCCTGTACTAGCACAAGCGAAATATAAGACCGCGACGCTCATTTGTCTGCTCGCTATATGATAGTTGTGTACCCAACAGGGGTGCTACTACTGCAATTTTTTTTCCGACACCTAACTCCAGGTAGATTGCCATCAAGGCCGTGCGGACAGGTCTAAACGGCTTAAGACGGTTAGAGCAGTTAATAAGGCCGCCGTTCATTTTGGCGGTCGCTATGCCTACCTGGTTGCCAAAAGGGCAACCCTTTATGCATTACAAGCGGTCCACGAGCAACACCGTAACACATTGCATTTTTGTGGCCGCCAACATCCAGTGCTTTAAGGCGTAGTTTGTGTAGACAATTGGTTAACCTCTTATCAATGATCAAACGGGCTATTGCCCTCAAATGCCTTCACAAATGGCGTCGTCGACAGGACTACATGCCGACCTGCTATCCCGCTGATCCAGGGGGGAGAGTGCAATAAGGCTTAGTTTGGGCAGGGAATTGGTTGACCTTTGACCAGTGGTCAAACGGACTAATACCTTGTAATACCTTACCATAAGATACAGACCGTAGGTCCCAAAAGAGCTCCTGTAATTACGAGTACGGTCTCGTTGTTACGTGGTCTCTCTACATACCTCGGTCCCAACTAGAGATAGGCACCGGATAGCATGTTCGAAAAACTCAAAGAAACGGATAGGATTTTTATTCTCAAGAACCAAAAACCGGTTAAACCGGTTCTTGTTTTGCGGGCATGAAAGCCTCCAAAATATTGGCAACCACGGGTATTTTTTTTTTTCTTCTTCTCGGTTTGAACCTTGTGGTGTACTCCGAAGGGCGAACTTGCTTCTGTTCGTTACCTTGATAGCCCAACTTTCACGCTGTCACGTTCACAACCACGTTGTTTTATTGCTAAAGAGGCTCGTTTTAGTTTAGACGGGTGCCTGCCCTAGAACACAACACAAAAAAACGAATTAAAAAAAACAAAAAAAAAAAACGCCTTTTCGTTTTGGAAACCGAGTAATTAATTGCAGGCGCCTGCGGGGTTTCCAAAAACCGCGGTTGACCGTATGTTTTTCATCCGGTGCCTGTGTCTACTCCCCAACAGGGCTAAATCTTATAGACGCTTGACAAAATCGCGGTTTGCATGTGTATGGTAGAGTCATCCCACGGAAGGGTTTTCCACTTTTGGGCCAAACGTTTTTTTCCGGTGGAGATCCTCAAGTGTGAAACGAACGGCTACGGCTAGCATGGTAAATTTACGAGTGAATTTTGTTTTAGGGCTAGATCGTAAGGGTATTGCTCGGGTTGCGCGAACGAAGGGCTTCGAAGTCAATTTTAGGGTGAGATATTGAGATCCTCAGGTTACGAGCCCACAAAAACTCTCAATGCAACCCTACTGACGGATGACTCTATCACGAGCTACATACCCCCGGTGTGGTTGGCTTCAAAAATCCCAACAGTAAGTGTCGGAAGTTGAAAAAAGGGGGAACACAGGCCTTGCTACGAGCCACAACTAGATATAGAACGTAAGAAGAAAAACTCTAACCTCAACCCTAACCCTGACCCTACGAGCCATAACCAGGTACAACGCAAAATAAACGCTCGAATAATAAAGTAAAAGACGATTAGTTTAGCCACATGGCAAGTGACCGGGTCAGCAATACAGACTGGCCCAAACGAGTTGTACGGTCGTTTCGTCTACACACACCTGAGTAGATGGTTAAAATACCGCACTTCTCTGCGTCCTAAAACATCGATTTAGAGCCAGGTGTTACGCCCAACACCAATTTGGTACTGTTAATCCAAGTACATTTCAGGGATATGCTTTAACCACCTATAGTTCAAAGTAGACGATTTACACGTCCGCAGTTTCATTTTCGTGGACGCTTTATATGACACGTCGGACATACAATCGGACATAAAACCCCACTTGATGATCTAGATCCTTCACGGAAGATGTGTACGGTATAGCTCATGTGGCCGGGTGGGAGCCGTACGATCTCCATGATCTACCACATGATTCCGGGGTTGGATCCGCACTCTGTACGTACAGATCCTGCGCAGCACCTCATAACAGAATATACAGGATCTGCTGTAGATTATCTATATGATCTATATAATCTATATGACATATACGATCGGTATGATCTATATAATCTGTATGATCTATATCATATGTATGATCTATATCATCTGTATAATCTACATGATCTATATGATCTGTTCGACGGGTGCTACATATAGTTGGATCCCAAACCGTCACACGGTTGTATACAACCATTTTTTCACTCTGGTGGCTACATCTGCTGGGGTCCCAATACAGCAGAGTGGACACAATCTTGATCTGTATGGTGACCTGTGTGTAGCTTTATACAGAACCTCACTTTTTAGCTCTTGGTCGCGACATAATGCGTGGATCCCACAGAGATAAAATATAAACAAACATGCGGGTCGCGATAAAACCCAACGGTAAACCTCACCTTGCCCTTTTTCCATGGTGATATCCATCGGCGTTCCCATGGGCCGGGAGCCCATTATGCCGTGGTGAGCGAACGGAACATGTGCTGGGTCTTAACCAGGGAACATTAAACCGACGAGGGGGAGGAGGGGAGGAGGGGAGGAGGGCGCGCGGGGGGGTGTACTCATGATCATGCATAAAACCTCGCATCCCTATAAAGGTGGGACGAAGCGCGTTGAGTTTACGCGGACCAGACATAATTACTTGCACGGTGGCGAGGGGAGGAGGGGGGGAGGGCCGGTCTGCCGCGTTTGCTTTTGTTCGTTTATGGGCATTTCCTTCTTGTTAGGGACACTCCAAGCGATGCCGGCAGGAACAAAGATGGAGCCAAGAACAGGCAGATTATGTCTGTATTCTCCTAGTCCGTTCATTAACCGCTAATCACGCAATCAACGGCTCTTTTTCACGAGACGTAGAGTGGGTGGGGGGCGGGCCAGCGTGATCGACGGCAGGGGAAGATGGGGGAGGGGTGTGCTGTCGTCGGGGTCCAGCTGGTGTCGCCTGGGCCAAGCAGACTCGCTTGCGCGCGGCAGTAATTGCCTCGCCCAGCCGCAACTTGTGCCGGCTGCTGCGCCAGCCGCTGCTACGGGATCACGCATCGACAGCAAAAACACAGGATCCAGATTTTGATCGATGTAACTCTACGCAAAGCTCTACAGCTCACAGCTATTTAGCTCTCGCAGGTACTGCCCTAGATTATAAATGTGTATAGCTCTACGCTTATGCCTGTATGACTCTACAAGCTCTATAACCTTTGCAAGTTCTATCGTCCTAACGCTCTCACGCGCTACAGATGTAACGCTGACTGCGACGAGTACGAACGATAAGAACACCTGAGGTGCCTCCCTCCGTCCCTCCGTCCCTCCCTCCCTCCCTCCCTCCCTCCCGAACTGAGAAAAGCAAAACAAAAAATCTCCTTCCCTCCCTCCCCAACTGAGGAAAGCAAAAAAAAAAACTCCTTCTTTCCCTCCCTCCCTCCCTCACCGGCAAGATTTTCAAGAAGAGTGTCGAAGCCATAGGGAAGGTCGCGCGCATACCAGTTACCACCGAAGTCACCGCTGTCTAGCTCGGGAATCACCACCGGCAACACCCGCTTGCTCGCCTTGACGCCCTCAGGGGTGGCATCCGGCCAGACCCACAGCTTGCCCTGGACCACCTTCGTGGGGATCGCCGTTGCGCAAGCCCTGAAGTTGACGGTTTCAAAACGGTTTCACAACGGTTTCATAACGGTTCGTAGTCAATACTGGAGATATGAGGTGGTTTTGTAATGTTTTTTTTTCATACCCGTGTCATAACGGTTTCGCCTCAGCACTCTCCAGGGTGGCATCCGGCCCGACCCAAAAGCTCGCCGTCGACCACTTTTGAGTGTATCACCGTGGCGCAAGCCCTGAACTCTGATGGTTTCAAAATGGATTCATAACATCGATATTGAGCGGATTTTTAACGGCTTCTTAACGTTTGTATTGCCAGTTTCAAGACGACTAATATCAGTTTCGCTTCGACGCCTTCCGGGGTGGCATTCGGCCAGAGCCACAGCTTGCCATAGACCACTGACGCAGGGGTCACCGTGGCATAACCTCATTTTTTCATGATATCAAAAACGGTTTCATAACCGAACAGCGGGGATAAGCGTCGCCTAAAGACAGCCCGTCACCGAAAACGAGCGTTCGCACGGGTGTACGGCCAACACTTTCCACTAAAAAAAAGCGGTATTTGCTGTATTCGCAAGCGTCCGCCACGTCATCTTTTCCATAAAATTGCCATCCATCACACCCCCAAAACGTCTCTCGGTAGATATATTCGCGAGGATATACAGCGGTTTCATAGCGACTTCATAACGGCTTTGTAACGGTTTCTTCACAAGGAGGTCGCAACGTTTTGTGTTGCGGCCGTAGAACGGCCGTAGATCGGCTTCATAAGGGTTTTAATAGGGTTAAAAACGGCTTTATGTCGGCCTTACAAGCTCTTTCGTCGGCGGTGAAAAAAAGGAGATCACGCCGATGAACTGCATATGGTAGTACCCATGATGCCTGTGAACGGTGGGCCTAGAAAGCTTGCCCATAGCAAGCAGTCCAGATGGGGGTAACGTAAGAAATAAGGGTACATACGCCCCACCGAACCCAGTATCTAAGCAGTTGCAGAGTAGCCATACTGCAGAATACCAGCAGGAAGCAGCAGCAGCTGCTGCTGCAGCAGGTGAGCGTTGAACCTAAACACGTCCAAATCTAGCCGAACGCCAAAGACGAATAACAGGTACTCGTACATGGCCACCGGGCAAGAACGAAGAACTTTGGGTCGAAAACGTTCGACAAAGCTAGCCGAAAGCTGAAGACAAAATAAAAACGCGTACATAGCGATCGGACAAGAACGAAGAATGCAAAAATTCTTTAAAGCCGGAGAAAAAACAGTTGATCACCGAGCATGTAACACCGACTAGCCCAGACAATATATACTGTAGTTTAGTTTATACTCGTAACGCGTACGGTATGGAATTCCAACGAGATCGGTTAGCTTGTTGAAAACTGAGAAAAATAATTAGCTACAGGGCATGTAACCGGGCGCGTAACGACGACCAGCCCAAACGAGTTTATAGCTAGTCTATCAACGGTTTTATAACGGAGATACATAGCGTGTCTATAGCGGTGTTATAACGGTCTCACACCAGTTTTAAAACGGGGTTATGACGGTTTCTTGATGGAAATAAAACGGTTGATAACGGATGAAAACCTGCAGCGTAGCTGCAGCAACAACACCACACCCACACCAGCATAAGAAGCGACCACAGCAACAACAGCAGCGGCGGCAGCGGCAGCAGCAGCAGCAGCAGCAGCAGCAGCAGCAGCGGCGGCGGCGGCATCAGCAACAGCGACAGCAGCTGCAGCGGTGGCGGGCGCTGTTTACGCCTCACAACCGAAAGCAGCAGGACTGCAGCGAGCGGTGCTCTTACCCATATTGGGTCACTCTGCATTGCGGTTTTACAATGGTTTCACAAACGCTTCCTACAAGGTCCCCCTTGGGGATGTGTGTGGTCGACTTGAAAGCCCCGGGGGGGTGTCGCAAGTGCAAAGGGGGGACACACGCCTTCCTATGAGCGATGCCAGGGTACAAAAACGTGAAAAAAAAAAAAAAAAAAAAAAACTCTTGTGGAAACGTTGAGAGAACACAAGTACAAAGAGTCACCGTAAAAAATTGGTTTTCTACGATAGAGGTAGCTAATTTTGGCCACCTTATTTTCTGAATGATGGGGCTCCTTAGCCCCCCTTACCCAACATCGCCGGAATAATGCCATTCTTGTTTTGCAGCACGAATATTTTTATGCCCAGGCCATGAACTTCGTCATCGGACTGCACTTTACGTTTACTGTACTCAAAACAAAGGGCGCGTGCTACGATAGAGGTGCGCCGAGTTTTTTTCCTTAATACTACCCCTCACTTTCGGAGGTTTTAAGACATGCCCTTCTTAGCCCAAAAACTGGTTTGGAGAAAAGAAAAACTACAGGATGGAAAAAAAAAAATCCCATGGCCTAGGTATAGAACGAGGATCATGCTAAAGAAAATGAGCTATTTTCGACGATTTTGGGCTAAGGAGCCCCCGTCATTCAGAAAAAAAAGAGCAAAAAAAGAGGTATAACTCTACCGTAGCACGTGCCTGAGTGTTCGGGCTATAGGTATAGAGCTCCCCAATCAAGCAGCCATCCTCAGAGGGGAAACGCGGTGGCACCTTTACTGTGCTATGAGTAGCATGCGTCTTAACCGGACAAGTAAATACCGTCCAGCCCCAACAAGTCGATAGTTCTGTTTATGCTACGGTTTCAGGTCGGGTCGATATACTCATGCATCCGTGTACAACGGCAGCTTGCGCTGCTGAAGTAGGAACGGGGACCGCGCCGGCAGGGACATCTCGCACCGTCGCTACCAAGGGAACTGAAGAAGGATACGCCAGCTAGCGCTGGATTGCGAATACAATTGAGTTCAATTGACACACAACATGCATGGAAGTACATGGAAGCGTGGTGAACTTGAGTTATATTTTCCCCATCCACCAGAGAATAATATATATATATATATAAATGAAACTGTTGTTGTAACAGCTTGCCCCCGGGGAGGCGATACATTATGCAGGGAGTGCTACTACAGGTGCGTCATTTTCTCGCTGCGGTCACACTTGGACATGCCAAGTTACGCAGCGTCCTTGCTAAGGCACGACTGCGTCAGCGATTGACGTATGGGTATGCGCGTGTTTGAGGGCATCCGAAAACAAGCAACAATTACGTAGTACGTTCATTACTTATTACCGGCACTATTAGTATTATATATATCGATTTTACAACGGTTTCATAACGGTTCCATGACGGCTTTATACCGGTTACATAACGATTTCGTTTGCGATTACGGCGGTTGACGAGATCATGAAAATCGGGGGGTGGAAGACAGAGAGAATAGCGAAGTACTACATTGGATCGACGACGAGTACACAGGCTCCAGCGTCCAAGAGCACACGGGACCACGCCTACGCGTACGCGAACGAGTTACCACTGTCTCAGGCGTTTTAATTGGACTTCTCCGCGTGCGCGCCGAATGTATACGCCTAAACATATGCACAATAGAAGTAAGTTTGGGTGAGACAACACAAGACCCGGTCGCTGCCTAAAAAAAACCTAAGAACACAACGAAGTTCGGGTAGGACCACCGGCCGGGGCAGGAGGCCTCATCCAATCCAAAACTCACATTGAATGATCTGCGGCAGGGCTAAGTAATACTATAGCACTAGGCATTCGAAAGGACTCGAGCAGAGCAGCAGTAGCAGCAGCAGCAGCAACAACAACAACAACAGCAGGCAGGCAGAGCAAAGCAGGAGGGCGTTTTCCCTTTCCCTCGTATTATTTTGTCTCCATGTATGTGATGATGTACTGCCTTTGTTATGCCGACTCTCGTATGGTCAAACATCATACATCTGACAAGTAATACTACTTTCGTACAGCAGCAGTCATTCCCCTGTAGTACCGGTACGTGCAAGCTGGAAACACAGACTCACAGCTGAAAGCAACCGGCACTAGTCCGCCTCCTGCCATTACGGTACTGCCGGTTGTTCCATCTGTGCCAAACGATTTTACAGGCACTATAGCAGGCCACCGGCAATACTTAACAGGCCCTATAGCAGGACCCCCACTACTGTACTGGTGTGATATCATATAATGATATAACGCGTGCAAATGGAGCACGAGTACTCGTTTGCACCCGGAAACAACAGCACAAAACACACAAATACGACTACCATTATCATTAGCACCGTTATTACTATTGATACGGTTTTGTTGCTGCTGTGTGTGTTTAACTAATGTGTTATGAACACCGACGAATCATAACACCTTACAATCTTGGGATAAAGTACGAATAGCAGTTACCGTTATTATTATTGATAACTCGTGACACTGACGAATCATAACAACTCACCACCTTGGGATAAAGTACGTATAGCAACGATACACATATATCATAAATATAAAAATACACTCCAGCTGTGAGATCGAACATTTTGTCAAACTCATCTTTGCAAGCGGTGTGTGATACTCCGATCGCGCGAATTGCTGGGTGTGTGTCCTCATTAAGGATATAGGTCGGCGACTCACCTTGGAACTACAGAGTGGCTTGTTATAATACTCATTCTTTTTTAGGAGACACGGATTTGGTCAGGAGTTTTTTTCGTCTCGGCCTCAGCATAGGATTCTCGGAACTGAATTTTCTCGGTCAAATCGCTTCGTTCGAGCGCCGTCTTCGGGGGGCGGCTCCAACGCCCCTCGCCCTGCCTTATCCGTTCCGCACCTCGACGTGAACGCGGATGGAAGCTGAGCGAGACAAGCGAAAAGCGCGCAAAAAAATGTACTTTGAACGGTACTCTCCAGTTATTTTTCGGATCTTGATGTATGGAGAGGTTGATAAAATAAAACTTGGCAAGACGATATTTCCAAACTGGAGTACATATTTTGTCCCAAAACAAATCATATATACTGCAAAAAAAATCCCCATGGTACCGCGCTAGGTATCATAGTAGTGCATTTAATTATTGAACTTCGGTAGATACGTACTTCGTACATGGGTAGACGTGGCACGCGCACCATGCCGAAAACGAGGGGGTAGTGATACGCTTACTGCACCAGAAAAAGCCACACAGCAGCATTACGAGTGGCTGCGTTCCCGGCCTCGAGGGTGGTAGTTCGGGCACATCGACATAGTTTGTACTCGTGCAAGCAATATAGGTACAAGTAAGAACACACACACTGACGGATGCTCTATTTCACACACGCTTTTTGTCTGAGTTTATAGCATGGATGAGGACGGTGTACAAAAAAATAGGGAAAAACGTTTCGACATAAAAAATAACGTGGAAAATCGTTCCTGTTGTTAAGCTGCGCCACGCGAGAAGGTTGAAGAAGGTTGAAGACGGTATCCAGGTAAAAACCAGTGGCATGCATTCGTCCCGGTATCGCATCGGCGAGGTGTTATTTTCCCCTGGAAGACTCGATGGAGAAGTATAGGCGGTGTGGAAGACGTGCTTTGTTGTTTCTGTGGTGCAAGTCTCCGTCGCTGTTTTGGTCGTGTGCCGCGGTCAACTGGAAAAAGAGATCGTGTTGGTAAGTGACTGACAAGTAATTTTGTGTTGCTTCCTACTTGATGTGCTCCTAGCTGCTGATTGCTGATTGATCATTTCTAGTGAGTTATATAGAGCCGGTCGCCCCGGTGGTCTATGTAGTGGTTACCTTTGAATTCTATTAGCGTTGATCCATGAATTCAGTTACCATCGTTCGTTGTGAGATTTTTTACTGTATTTGCAGAAATGCAAAAATAGGACCAACAAACTGCTGAGAACGCCTAGCAGCGTGGGTAGCTACAATTCGACGCGAATCGACGAGTGCTGAATTCTTCTCGCGATAAAAATTAAGGTATGTACCGTGGTGGAGAAGGGGCAGGAGGGTCCGCTATGTGACCCCTAATCCGAGTCATACTACTACTGGGAGGGAGGGCGAGAGTAGTGCAAGGATAATAAATGGGATGGAAAAAAGAAAGATACATAATCGAGAAAAGCTTTTCAGAAAAGCTACACCAACCAGCAATGAATTGCAGCAGTACAGTGGGGGTATTCCGATTCAAGATCACCCTGTGACAAGCCAAAGGCGCTCATTGCTGTTAATATTATATATGTTGTGTGGGCAATATATGGCGGTTAGTATGCCGGGACATGGTGATTTGGCTGCTCTTCTAATGTCCCGAATGGCTTCATCTTTGACGCTCTGGGTACCAACTGTATAGATTAACCCTGAGGTCGAGCGTTTTATGCGAATTGCGGTCGCATGGCGAATTTTTGCCCTACTCGTCGAGTAGTAGTATGCAAGAAAACCCGCGAAAATATTGGCGAGCTTAGTAATAGGGTTTTATACCCAATGAGCGAACGAAAACGGGATTCTCAGCATTTTTTTTCGGTGTCGCATAAGCAACCAAGAGTGAGGTGATCATAGTATTCCATGATTATTCGATCACTACCCTAGTCAAATACGCACTGTTTTGACCTCATATCAGCCATTTTTCCACGGTAATTATGCTCGAGTTGTGCCAGTCTATTAGTTCCATATATAATATATTATGTCGTTTTGCTTTGACAACCTCATTTTTGCTTGAAATTGTGCTTCTAACTGGGGGGCCCTGAATCCTGGATACAAATCGCTCTAATTCGTCCATTTATATTGCGTTTGGTGCTGTTGCTGTTGTTGTTGCTGTTGAAGTGTTTCAACGTTTAAAGCTACCCGATGGTCCCAGCGTTGAGCCACGGCGCTTGTCGAAGCACTGCCTTCGAAACATGGAAATCGACGACAGGATTTCCTAATTTGTGATTGTTAATTTTTCCATATTTTTTTAGGCTGAAGAATTTCACAAATTATGACAGAGCGCCTCCGTATATTAAGACACATTTCACAAATATGGAATTTTAGGGAATTTAGAAATTTTTTGGCAAAAAAAGGTCTTCGATGAGAACGACCCTTACAAGGGCTCCGCATGGTTAGGGCAGGGCAGCACTTCGACTTGTTCGATTCGATATTCGATAGAGTAAAAACCGTTACCTCACAACACATAGCCTACGCGTGTAGAATGTAAAGTAATGCGAAGAGATCGATATAGACTAACAGTGGACTACTTACTTCTGCCATTTCTTGCGTGAACCCGATTTCGAGCTTCATCATATTTCGATCGGATAAATCCGAGCCCACGCAGACTGACCCTCTGGTCTGGCCACGAATAGACGTTTCGAGTGCGTTTCTTCGTGTTTTGACTCAACCAAGCTTCTAGGGCCAGCAAGGGGGTAGTATGCTGCATGTTCTTTGCGTAGCCACTGAGAGGCGCGCACTGAGCCAGCTTCTGCTACACCATGCATGATAGAATCTAGATCCGAGGCTCGCAGACCGACTGTCTGTGTGTTTATAGTCCGATCGTGGAGATACTTGCTGACGGCATTCTAGGCGTGAAACACGGTGTCGCTGCCTTCGTCATTCAATTCCTCGAATGCCATCATAATGCTGCTACTTGTTGCTATATGGTAGATAGAGTATTGGTACACGCGATAGCACTGCACTACCAGGTAAGAATTTGGCAGTTATGAATTTCAGGCTCGAGTTTCGACGAAAAAAAAAGTATATATATTACGTGGTATGACCTTTTTGTCTGATCGCTGGTCGCTCATTGGCCGGGGGTCGTACAAAAACTATCCGTCATCTGGGGACGATAGGGTCCCGTCCCACGATCATAATCCATCCACACATACATATGCAACTCCGACAACCCGGGAACGATTACGGATATCACCAGGATTGATACCTCTCCGCACAGGTGGAAATAATCCCCAAACCCTGGCAATATCCATAGGAGTCACAATATATAAAAAAACAAAAATACCCTCGAGCTGTGAGATCGAAGATTTTGTCGAAACTCATATTTTCAAGCTGGGTGTGATACTTTAATCGTGTATCTTGCTGTGTGCGTCCTCGTGTCCTCATTAAGCATATAGTTCGGTGACTCCCCTTAGAACTACAGTGTAGCTTGTACCAGGGTCAACAGGGTGATGTTAATTAATCTGTGCGCGGAAACTATAAAACTCGTTTTTGAGGGGGACAAGATCTGACGGCTGTGGAAGGAATGCATCAGTTTAGCATGTATATCCTGTAAATCGTATAACCGGTGAGGGGAAGGCGGGGTTTCTAAGGGGGGGGGGGAATGGGGGGGAGGGGGGGGGGCGTATTGATTTGTTGCTTGCCTTAGTGATTTGACCATTGACCACGCATCCCTTTCGAGACGGAGCACCGTTCCTACCCCCAATAGAGACACCTCCAACATTTGGGCGCTCATTACGCTTCTTCCATATTATCAATAGATACTAACTCGTCTGGCGCGGTCGGTCGCTAGCCGAGCCCTTCCCCGGACTTTTCGATAGCCAGCGTCCGTACTGGCCAGCACCAGGAACTGTTCGTGGAAACAGCTGTTAGCTTCTACCTTTTGGGGAGTAGCTTTCAGGACTGTCACTTTGTTAGACTTCAGTGGATACCGTGACGTTAGTTTAGTGCGTCAACAAGTAGTTAGGCTAGATCGTCAGCAACAACCTTTGTCATAGCCATGACACACAGCTTCGTCGGCATTGCAGAGGGCAGTAGCACTATTCAACTGGCGCAAAAACATAGATATACCTTGATATATCCGAGGAAACAATTGATTGGAGGAAAAGCGAACACAATCGAAGCAAACACCAACACGTTTCTTCGTCGTGTAGGGCAGACGGCGCCAGACACGGGCGGGCGTAACCGCACGCCGAACGACTGCCATCACAGCAGGAGCCGTCGAGGGGAGGGAGGGAATCTGTGATCCGGCCTTGAAACAGCGGGAGACGAGCTGTGCCGATATTGAATGCGAATTTTTCGAGGAAAACAAAGCCAACAGTTTGAAAAAAAAAACGCAATGTACGGACCGTTTCTATATTTATATAAATATAGCACGGTTCTTACATTTCCGGAAAAATATCTACCTGGTACGTTGTACCATGACTCTTATCACACGAGTACGTACGCGTGCGGGAGTGCAACTACCAAGCTGGAGACAGACCCCAGGCGCGTGCTGAGAAGCCTTGGCCAAGACTCAGGCCCAGCGGCACGCACAGCAACAACTCACACGGCTAGAGGTGGGGCGCGCCGCCACGGAGGTATACGGGCGGCGCCGTACACCACCATGCGATGTGCAGCTGGCACAGGACGGGCTTGCACAGCAGCAGCAGCAGCAGCAACTGGCAAAGAAAGCGAGAGATCAACGCCTGCGATCCCTTCGTATCACACAGTCTTTTGTCTTCACGTGGTTTTCCCATCGCTGATTGGTTGATTTCCTAACGAGTGTGTTTCCCAGAGAACGGACATTTTTTTTCCAACTTCCACGTCTAAAAAAATCCATTTGAGTTCGTATGATATTAATTGTCAGTGTTTGGCCTAATCAAGCCTAATAAGGAGCGTTTTTTCGTTTTTTGGGGCCCTCTCCTCTCGCTTCAGCTTCTCCTATTACTACTACTATTACTACTGCTACTACTACTACTACTACTACTACTACTACTACTACCACTACTACTACTACTACTACTGCTGTATGTTCCTGTCGACTCTTCTTTATATGCAAACGCAGTTTTGATTATTGTAAAAAGTAATGGGTTTTGCCCCTTACTGCAGCAGATAATAACTGCAATTAGCCCGAAACTACAGCAACTCCTTAGTCTATTACTTTTGTGCTTGTTCAATAATCGTCCTCCTCCTCCGCCTTCTCCTCCTGCCCTCTTCTCATTCCACTCTCCGTGCACGTACGCGTTTACGTTTCTTTGGCAAAGGTCATATCTACTTCGAAGTAATATTTTTATCAAGATTCTGTTACTCCTGCTTTGCTGCTGCTAATACTGCCTCCTCTGTTTTGCTGCTGTGCTAGCATTGATCATACCTGGTACGAGTACTGCGGTATACTCTACCGCTCTCTTCTCTTGCGTCACCCTCTTTGGGTCTGCTCGCCTATTTTTGCGTTTTATTGTCTAGGTTTACTGTTCCCTGCTATAGTAGCTTTCTTATGCGTTTAGTGTTTGGGCTCTACGATCCCTTCTCGTTATGCTTACCTATCAATAGGAGTCTGCCTCCTAATCTTTCATCTCCGAAGGGAGAACTTGTATTTCATAGAAACTCTTTGCTTATCCTATACCCGTCCTGTTTCGCCGTCTGCGGCCACCATCTATCTCCTAGGATAGCGATCGTTTTCTGCTACTCTCTAGGCTACCAAACTCTTCCATGTCACGTTTGTCTAATTTCCTCATCTCCTCCTCTAACGCATCCCGTTCCTCCTTGCATATTTCACATTCTCCTACTGTGTGAGTCCTACTCTCTATTGTTGTGCCACAAGGGCACATATGTGTAGCCACGCCCTCCTCCCGAATACTGGTATATCTCTTTCTTCTTTCTGGTAGGTCCAGGTCCCCTACACCAAATCGCAGTTTCATGTTTTTCGCGTAGTCCATTGGCGGGGGGGGTTGCAACAGGTTTAGGTCGCATAAATGTATAGTAGCTTACTGTATGCGCGATGCTAGGCCTAAGCGATGGTGGGGGTGGCGGGGAAGGAGGGGGCGGGGGAAAAGATAATTTGCTGTTGAACACCATGTAATACATCGATTGGAGCTACTGCGTGGATGGCTCGAAAGGTAAAGAGGTGATGTCACCTGACGGGTAGTGGTTATTATTCTGGCAGACTTTGATTTTAGGTGGGGCGGCGGGGGAGGGGGAGGGTGTTTTTGTGTGCGTGTGTGTGGGGGGGGGGGGGGTTGGTGGGCTGGCGGGGGAGGGGTGTGCAGGATAACACATGTGGAAAAACGAGCGGACGATATATCACGCAGCTTGCAAAGATAAATCGACCCCAAAATAATCGAACTCACAGCTGAGACTAAGTGCTTAGCATATTTTTCATAAAAAGCGTAGCAAAGCCGCAATCAGTTATGCACTCGAAACTACATGAGCAGAGCAGCACTACTAGCAGCTGCAGCAACAGCGTGCAGGCAGAGCGAAGAAGGACGACCTTTGCCCTTCCCCCCGTATTACTTTGTCTTCATTTTTTGCTACTTGCTGTACTGCTTTGTCCACATCATGTCCAGTTTTGAAATACCTGGTACGTACATACCAGTATTACGAGTAATATGCAGTGAGACTGAATGCGGGCAAATCGTGCAATGCCTGCGTACGTTTGTGCGCTTGCTGTCAGTGCTGACGAAGTACGGGCTAGTCGTTCCGTGTGCGCGGAACCTTAGATGCTGACCCTAGAAGCCCACCTGCTGCGGGCTATTCGTGCTATGCCTCGCCACCTGCCGTCAGCTTCTGGCGCTAAAACCTAGCCTGCTTGGGCTAGTCCTAGAAGAAACTTCGGACAAGATTTTATTTGTTTCTATCTTACGGTTTCATACTGGTGATACGAACGGCTTGACAACGGAAAAATGGTCTTAAAACGGTTTCTTAACAGGGGGAAGAATCTTCATCACAGTTTGTAACGGTTCTACTACGGAAACAAAACGGTTTCAAAACGATTAGGTAACGGTTTCCTGACGACGCGGCTTTACCCCGTTTCCATAACGAAAACAAAAGCGGTCTCATGAAGGTCTCAAAACGCGTGCAAAACGGGTTGTAACGGCCAAAAGGTGACATATAGCCGCTTTTGTAACGGTTTCATGCCGGCTTTATACAGTTTTATTCGTAAAGTTTTACGCCGGTTTCATATCGGTTTCATAGCGGAAACAAAAATATTTGAGATAACCGTTTTACAAAAGAGGATATATGACGGTTTCACACCGGTTTCGTAGCGGAAACCAAAAAAATATTTCAGATCAGTTCTGAGCCCAACCGCGCGGAAACGGGTCGTGACGGTTTCATAACGGTTTCATGCACAAACAGCACAGAATTGGCGGAGAGCCCGGAGGAAAAACCCGCACGAGTTTTGCTGGAAGTTCGAATGAAAATCGGTGGGAAAAATTGTAGACTTGGCACTTTACTACTACTGTGCGTAGACATGCTTTTGTTCACCAGTAGTTCACCCTTGCGGAGAGGCCTGCAGCAAGCGTAACAAAGGCATTCGCGGGAACGCGTTAAAACAAAGTAACGCAAGCCGTACGCCGAATGTCGTGAGAGGCCCATCAAAAAACAAATTCCACAACAAAACTCAAAACAAAACAAAAAACAGAAAGTAACCGCTTCGGAGAGGCCATCGGCGAAAATAACATCACACACATGACGACGACAGCCGTTGAATGCACGACGAGCAGATTTCTTGTGCTCTCTGCCCACGCCACACTACCGAACGGAGCAGCGGCACTACGACCACAGCAGCACGAAGCGACGACAACCTCTCGGAGCCGGTGTTGCACCTGCCCCGAAAAATGAGAACGACGAAAAAAAAACTTGCTTCGAAGTACAATGGCTATACCCTTCTCTCGATACAAAAACGAACCTACCAGTGGTCTAATTTTAACCCCTTCACAACAAAATTACTTGGATTTAGTATAGGAAGGTGTTCGGGGGCTCTAAAGGGGTTAAGGAATTTGTCTCCCAAAATGTGGATGCCGTAATGAAGGGATTCACTTCACCGTTTCACCTTTTTGAGTTTTGCGCACTGTCTCGAACCGACGGATTGGCCTGGGGGATGCTTCCACACTTCCCGTCCCTGCAAGCGGCAAAAGCAAACGCAACGCAGCATCAAAATGCCCGGTCATCATCGGGGGAGGGGGGGGTCAGAAACAAAAAACGGATGTAACACATTCTTCTGTAGTGGTCACAAGCGGAGCCCTCGTTTTGACCCTCACTAGAGTGGCTTCGTGCAGCTTCGTGGCAACGCGCGTCCAAGCCTCGGTCGGAATGACGACCACGAAAAGAAGAGTGGCTGCAAATTTGACCGCCACAAACGTGGCCGCTGTCATCGTTACTGCCACCACAACCATGCCAACTAGCACTGCAACCATATCCACAGTAATCATCACCGATAACACTATCAACCAATTCCGCCGCCGCCAGTACCTTCAACTTCCCGCAACACCACCCACCACAACCAACAATGACAGCCACTACGACCAACACAACCACCACCGCCAGCACCATGATCACCACTCCCACCACCCCCACCACCCCCACCACCACCACGGCCGCCATCGCCACCCCCCCACAACTACTACCACCACACCACCACCATAACTCCTCCCCCTCATCACCCTCACCACCACCTCCATCTCCACCGCCACCGCCGCCACCACCACCACACCCCCACCACACCACCACAACCGCCCCTCCCCCCCCCCCACAACCTCCGCCATCACCACAACACCGACTAATATCGCCCCGACCCGTCCCGCCTAACCTCGCCCCACTTCATCTCGGCCTGTTCCGTCTCGTCCCGTCAGCTGATGGGTGAGGCGTTGGTGGTACACCCTCCCCCCTCCACCACTTCCACCAACATAACCCCACCTCCACAACACTACGCACCAGCACCCACTTAACGCACCACAACCTCATCACGCACCACAAAAAAAGACAAAAATGCCTTACTCACCCTTCGAACTCCCACCCGTGGTAGATGCACTGCAGCCGCCCTGAGGTCTGGTCTACTCGACCCTCCGACAGCGGAGCCCAGCGATGAGGGCACCGATCGGCAAAACACTTCCACCCTCCATCGTTACCAGGTTCCCTCCACACCACCAACGCCTCACCCATCAGCTGACGGTACGAGAACGGGACGGGGCGGTGCGAGACAGGACGTGACGGGGCGGTGCGAGGCAGGACGGGACGGGCCGGGACGATATGAAACAGGACGGGACGGGCACGATGAGACGGGACGGGGTCAGGGCGAGATTAGACGGGGCGGCACGTTACAAGACGGGACGGAACGATATAAAACAGAACGGGACGGGGCGGGGCGAGATGGCAATTGCAACCACAGAAGGCGGACGAAGAACTGATATTGAGTTCGAACCAAGAACTGTCCCCCTAAACTTCTGGTAGATAATACTGCAGATGCGTTACACAAATAAGTGCGTACTGTAGATACGTTACACAAAAAATGCGGTGCAACCTGAGCCAATAAGCTCCAACAAAAACAAAGAACATGTTGAAACTAAATCGTACTGCCTGACCACGGAATGGGACGAGACAGGAGGGACGAAACGGGATAAGATAAGAAAACAAATAAATAAACTAGACAAGAATGCACCACACCACACCACACCACACCACACCACACCACACCACACCACACCACACCACACCACACCACACCACACCACACCACACCACACCACACCACACCATACCACACCACACCACACCAGACAAAGCGGTGACAGTAACGCTTTGTTTTCGCTCGCAACTACCGCCCACCAGGAGGAAGACGACGTGATGCGATCGGCGAGGTGCCGTTCGCTAAAGCTATCAAACCTTTAACCGTAGTAAAAACAATTTCACAACAATTCCAAGGTTTTCGCAGCAAAAAACGAGGCGGCACTAGTAAAGGGGGGTGGCATATATTATCTTACCCGATACACCATTAGGCATGCAAAACAGCCAGTCGTACAGGACTACGAGCGCATTGGCAGGTGTTTGTGCTACTAGTACGTTTCGACGGCACATTTTGCGAGCCTTAGACAATTACAGCCATCTCCCTCTGCAGACCATTCGCCTCTTGACCGAGGATACGACTACAGCAATATCTCAGAGAAAAATCGCCTCTTGATTGACGGAGGAAAAATAAAACTGAAGCACTAGCATTTCCCCCAACCTTCATCCCTCTCCATGCAACTTTCTGAACACCTCATCGCGTTTCACGCATGGCGCAAGCAATGCCTACCTGTTGTTGAAACGCAGACGTGACCCGTCCCGGCACTGTAGGAGTGCGAGGATCTACGGCCGTACGATTACGGGCATGCATGGTGCGTTTCCACCTCCCCCCGTGACATCGGCCAAATCGGCATGCTTTGGCCCGCCTTTGTAGGGCTACGAGAGTTTACAGTTTAAATATTACGGGTACGCATGATCACGCCTACCCTCCCACACCACCACCGTCCCGGTACTGTAGGAATGCGAGGGTGTACGGTATATTACTGCGTCCATGCATGGTAATGAGCACGCACACCCTCCCCCACCTTCACCGGGTAAGGTTTGCGCGGGTCCATCGCCTCCAGATCCCGCATGATCGCCACCGGATACCACTGCCTCTTCCAGTCGAAGCCCCCTCGCTCCGATTCTTCACCGGTTTGTCCTACTTCCTGGGTGCACACGGAAAGTGAAAACAGTCAGTGTTAGAAGGGTGCAAATAGCAATGGACCCTAAACTTCGGAAGAACAAAAAAAGGAGGAATGACCAAGAAGAAACACACACACAAAACAAGAACACACCAACAACAACAAGAGAGGCCTATGAGCCCTTGCAGCAGCGTAGTCCAATCGCAGCATTTTTAACGGCGGCAGTACCACCGTCACGACCACCTCTACAGCGAAACACCGAACGTGTATCTAGTACTTGGTAGGGTATATAACCTTGAGTACTCGGGCACCAAACCTGGTTGTTTTAGCCCAGGGCAAACAGCCTACAAACTGCACCGTTGCAACAATAACTAGTTAGCTCCAAACCTGCTGTCTCTCTTCCTGCTGCGATCCGAGTCCGACCTCGGCGAGCAGCCCTCCCAAACGTCCGCCCCCCGCTGCTCCCCGCACCGTCGCTGCTGCTGCCGCCCCCGCCCCCCCCGATGCCGCACGCCAAGAGTCCCTCGAAGCACCACCGGTGGCAGCTTTCCGTGCAGTCGGCAGCAACGCTAGTTGCGACGGTGCCGAGGCTGCCCCCCCCAATAAAACTCGCGGAGAGAAACTGAAGGCTTCATGAAGCGGGAGCTGTCGAGTATTGGAAGGGTAAGAGGAGGAGGGTCAGGGGGTTAGGGATAAGGTAAGGGGGCCAGGGTAGGGGGTTAGTGATAGGGAAATAGTGTTTAGGGTGGCATTATAGAGTTGTAAGAGGTTAGGGTGCGTTAGGGCCCCCCCGACAAAATCGCGGGGAAAACGTGACAGCTTCAGGAAGCGGGAGCTGTCCAGTTTTGGTAGGGTCAGGGGAGGAGGCATGGGGGGTTAAGGGTTAGGGGTTTAGGGTTATCGTTAAGGGGATTGTAATAGGGATTACGGTTAGGGGGTTAGGGTTTGCCCCCCCCCCGACAAAACCTCGCGGGGATAGTGGGAAAGCTTCATGAAGCAGGAGCTGTCGAGGTATTGGTATGGCTAGGGGAGGAGGGATAGGGGGTTAGGGTTAGGGGGTTAGTATCCGGGACTGCGGTTAGGGGATCAGGGTTACCTCCCCCCCAACAAAAACTCGCGGGGATAGTTGTGAAAGCTTCATGACGCGGGAGCTACCGGAGAATTGTTAGGGTTAGGGAAGGAGGTATCGGGGGTTAGGGTTAGGGGGTTAGTGTTAGGGGGTTTTAGTAGTAGGGAATTAGCGTTAGGGGGTTAGCGTTAGGGGGTTAGTATCGGCGGTTACGGTTAGGGAAGTTAGCCCCCCCAGAAAAAAAAACTCGCGGGGTAGTGTTAAATGAAGCGGAAGATGTCGGGGTAAGGGTAGGGATAGGGGGTTTAGGG
The DNA here is from genome assembly GCA_012845835.1 of Undaria pinnatifida. Classification (NCBI taxonomy): domain Eukaryota; class Phaeophyceae; order Laminariales; family Alariaceae; genus Undaria; species Undaria pinnatifida. Next base: position 13,964,511 of record JABAKD010000027.1, read on the forward strand.
CTTGGGGGCTAGCGTTAGGGGGCTAGTGTTAAGGGGTGAGTATTGGCGGTTATGGTTAGGGGGTTATGGTTAGGGGGTTAGGGTTAGCCTTCCCTCAACAAAACTCGCGGGGGTAATGTGAATGAATCGGGAGTTGTCGGAGTAAGGGTAGGGTTTGGGGGTTGGTGCTCGGGGGTTGGGGTTAAGGGGCTAGTATTGGCGGCTACGGTTAGGGGGCTAGGGTTAGCCCCCCCCCAACAAAACTCGCGGGGGTAGAGTGAATGAAGCGAGAGCTGTCGGAGTATGGGCAGCGTTTGTGGGTTAGGGTTTGGGGGTTAGGTTAAGAGAGGTAGGATTAGGGGGGTAGGGTTAGTGGGATAGGGTTAGGCGGTTAGGGTCCAGATTGAATCAGGGCGGCCATTGCGTAGAACTATTGGGAAACACGGATATGATACCAGCGGATAGTAATATCAACAGCAGCTGCTGTGCGAGCGCACAGCTGCAGTATTTTGGCATGCCCTGCGCGCGTTTTTCGTTCAACGCATTGCCTTGCAGTTCGAACACACTTAAGCCCCAACCTGACAATAGTGGCCCAGCCTGCTTTGTGTTTCCGATATTCTGGAATCTTCATTTCGTCACTGCTACTATTGTTTACCTCACAAGTGAAAGATTGAACATAGGAAATCTGGAGTCTGTGGAACTGTATTGAATCGTAATATTTAAAAGGCGTGTTCATTCGAGGACAGCTGTAGTAAGTGATAAGAGGAAGTACGTGCAAACGTTGAACTTGGAGAAGGGCATTATTATTAATAGAGGCACGAAGCCTAAGACAGAGAGTACAGGAAGCTGGTTGGTGACCCACTGGCAGAAACTACTGCTGCTGCGGAGGATTATGGTTGAAGGGGCTGGCAGACTCTGTTTTGCCAGATTTACGAAGTACCTACTTCGTAGTAATCTCGAGAGGGCAGTGTGGATACACAGTATATTTGACATTTCCAACCAATACCCCAGTGATGCCATCAGGGGGCACTTCGACCGGTATTCTGTACCTGGGACTTGCACGATCGTACAAGGGCTCCGCTCCGCGGGCGGCTGACGCCGCCCGCTACGCTCGCGCAAGGCTAGGAAGAATGCAACTAAAAACATATGTAAAGGGGGCAGAAAGAAGAGACCCATGATTTGGTGCAAACAGCGATTTGATAATGCCAAGAGCTGCTTGTGCAGAGCGAATTGCCCTGTTGTGCTCAGCTGTGCTGTTTGCTTTTATTACCGGTGTCTGATCGGCCGTATGGGGGTAATTTGCGTGGGGGGGAAAACAGGGGGCCGTGAAAGATCAAAAATGTAGAAAAAGAAAAAAGAGCAAAAGTAGTACTCCGTACACAACACGCATTATACCCGGTACTGCTCTATTTTCGAAAGAAAACACACAGCGCAGCGACACAGCACCGGCACCGCACCGCACGGCTCCGCACGGCTCCGCACGGCGCTACGCTGCGCTGCTGGGCTGTATATAGCCGGACTGATCTGAGCTGGGCGTGCATGTGATCCAACAGCGTATAGTATCTGATGGTATGTACAAACCTGGTGTAGTACCGGTATGTACTATTGGCGTTTCGTATTTCGAACGAAGCTGGACAGCAAAGAAAAGCTGGGAAGGTTCCGCAAGTTATATGGAAGTTGGAGCTCTGAGGGGCAATCCCTGAGAAAGACAAAATTAAGTAAGTCTATGGGTTAGGCTTAGGGATAGTTGGGCATGGTTACAATAAAGGTGAAAAACGTCAGCTATGACGGACGACCGAATGAATAGTTGAAACTCAACTCTGCAAGCTGCGTGGTACATCTGTATTTCGCTAATACACAGCAGTGTAGTTGCACAAAAATTACGAAAGGTCGTTCGCGCGTGTTGTACGATGGGAGAACACAATATTGCTTGCAATATTGTACGTAGGGCACGGGCGTGCAATACGTAGTCAATCTCAAGAAAAAAATCGTACCAGGTGCGTCGCTGTGGTGAGCCCCATCAATATGCAATGGTGGGGCGATACTCATATCTGCAAGCTGCGCGATACGTCGGCCGCGCGTTTTACAAATGGATTGCTCTTTGGAGATATGCAAGTCAATGCCCCCTGTTGATGCTGCCAGGCAATTTTACCCACAGGAGGGACTTCAGTCTTCAATCCATTTGTTCTTCGAGTTCAAGTTCAACCCTTGATTGTTCTGCCCCGCCAAAGAAAGGGAAGGACCACCCTGCCCGCCCTCCAGAACGGGAGGACGAGAAGAAAACTACGTTGGCAAGGCAGCCATACCCCCCATGCCGATATCCATCCTATGCGCAGTGCAGAATCCATTTTGCGGACATCCCCCCACGCGTTCTGTCCCGGACACACAGGAGAACGGTAGCAGCAGTTGGTACACTGATACCACCGGTATCAAACTTGAGACGAGAAACAAACGCAGTACGATATCTTCGGATGTGTTTCATTATACAAGGTACTTGGCCTCTGCTGTTGCAACCAGGTTGCAGCTAAATTTGTACCTGAAGAAAATGGCAAACGCCCGAGAACACGAGCACCAGTGGTCTCATTCTCTAGCCCCTCCGGCTTGTCCGTCTGTCTGCTCGTCAGTGTCGAGTTCAGTGCCTGTGTGCTGCAATTGAGCGGTCGTAGTGTTTATCGATGCTTTGCCCTACAGCAGCGGGATGAGTCGCCATCGGCGGGACTGTCAGATTCCATTCCGCAAGCAAAACGCCGTCTTCAGATGTTGGAAACCCTCCACAGTTTGTTCGTGACGGCGCTTTGCTGCTTTGCTACCGCAGAGTGGGACAGCTTTGGTGTCGATGCGCTCGTCTTCACCGCCATGAATTCTCCTCCACCTGTGCGCAGAAGGAACCGTGCAGATTCGTCCGAGAAAGTTGATTTTCTAGCTGGAGCAAGGGTGGAAGAGCAAGATTCCAGGCAAGCTTGAACCTTTGTTCCTTCGTGGAGTTACTACTGCTTTGTTGGTTCGCAACTATCAATAGCAACGCGCCACCTTCTGCGGTACAGATAGTCCAGCACTACGAACTACCTGGTGTCAACGAGCTTTCGGTGGTGATATCGTAGTGTTTTCAGTCTGGTACACTATGACGCCCATGAAGTGTACAAGGATGTCCCATACCCCAACCAGGTTGTCGGTGCTCTCCTTGCCGAATGTCAGGATAGTAATACAAGCGGCACCATCTTCGTAAAAAGTTGCTGTTTTCGTATGGTGTACATAGGAGATTGCGATTCGTACAGGCGTCCCCGTTTTTTTTTCTTTTACTCATCCGAGGCTCATAATCCCATTTATTTTCTTGGCACTTTTTCTTTCTCCTTCTTCCTTCTTACTACAGAGTATAGTACCTTGTAGTATACGTAACTCAGACCCGAGGTCACAAAGCAGGCTCTTTTCCCGTCTCGCCACAACGGTACGCGCCCTCGTTTTTATCGCGAGGAGATCCATCGCTTTCTTCCGTCGTCGACTCACGTCGAATTCTTGCTTACCCACGCTATAAAAGCGCTCTTCTTGGCAGTTGGTGTCTCTGGAAAAGCAAAAGTCTCCTTGCCGAGATTTCGCAAAAAATTGAAAACGTAAGCTGTGAGTACGAACGATTGAATGGTTGAAACTCAACTTTGCAAGGTCGCTGAGGGTAAATAATACTCCTTACGGGTTGAGCTGGAAAGTAGGCGTTATGACTTAAAAAAAAAAGCATGGCAGGCAAAGGGGCAAACTGTTCCAGGTTCAGTCCGTTGTCTGCTGCCGCTGCCGCGTAGCTGCCGCATACCGGTAACACGCGGGTATACCGTACTCTGGGGTTGCTCCCGCAAGTGCTCCTACAAGCTATTGATAGCAATCTTGCGAAAGCTGCGCATGTATGATACGATACATGAGTGCAAAACGAGAGCTGTCTGCGCGCGCTGCGTTCGTTTTCCATACGACGTGCAGGTGGACATGTACCATACTGCTGTACGTATTTATTTCGCTGCTCAGTGCGGTGCCCTTTGACAGGTTGTCTGTTGTACGTAGATGTTGTGGCTATCGGAGCTTGGTTTGTGCCTTCATTTCGTGGTGTGCGCAGAAGAAGCAGGTTCAAAAACTTTGAAAGTAAAAAGAGTAAGGGGAAACGAAAACACAGTCTAGGTAGGTCCCGGCCGTGATCGCTCCGGGAAAAAAATCCCTGTGGGCAATTAAGAGCTGAGAGTACTCTGAAAGACCAGAGAACCGCCGAGGGTGGCCCGCGAAAGCGTCGGCATTACAGTTAGTGAGTCTATCTTACCTGGCAGACTACAAGCGAGGCTTCGCCGCGGCGTTCTGCCGCTCGTACGCACGTAGTAGTCGATATATAGACGCCGGTAGATATGGGTTGGTGGTCTGGTGGTTACCCTCGAATACTACTAGCGTTGGTCCTTGAGTTCGATTCCCGCCGGGGTGAGATTTGACTTTTTAAATTGCAAAACTGCAAAAAAATAGGATCAATCAACTGCCGAGAACGCCTAGCAGCGTGGGACGACGCAATTCGACGCGAGTCGACGAAGGAAGAAAGTGCTGAAATATTCTCGTGATAAAAAAGAAGGCACGTACCGTAGTGCGGAGAGGTGAGGAGGGCCCACTATGTGACCCCGGATCTGAATTTCTACTGGGAGGGAACGCGAGAGGATAGTGCGAGGATAATTAATGGGATGAAAAAAAAAGAAAAGAAAAGGCCAAAGCCCACACCCTTAATAGCGACAACAGTATGAACAGTACCGCAGTGCATAGCACAACGCACAGGAGCGCCACGGCGGACGCATAGTGCTGCTGCGTGCCTGATAATATACTCGGCACCTAGGTAGCTTTACGTATATCCAACCCGTGCCAGGAGCACCGAAGGGGAGGAAGGCGCAGCACTCCCACCCACCACTTACATCCATTTCATGGGATGGGAGAACTTGTCTTTTGTCCTCTTGCAGTTTGCGCATGGCATTCAGAATGATCCCAAAGGTGTGATAATTAATAGTCCGTAGGGTACGTTCTGTAGGGTTCCCGCGTACCGAGTTTGGTTGTCATCGATGATACTGGCGCAGTAGTACATGCGGGGCCGGAAATAAGCTTGTTGGGATTAATGGAAACGGCCAAAAACAATCACGAATGAATTAGAACATGGTCGAGACTTGTTTTTGAAAATATTTTTTGTTACCGGATTTTTTTTTCTGGACAACTTCCATACAGGTCGGCCAAGAGTTGGGGTTGTTGGCCTTGGGGTTACCCCCTTTAGAGCGCCGAAACCCCTCCCTGTACTATTTTCAAGTAATTTCACCCCAAACACGGGTTTCAAGCATTGAAGGCGTTAGGGTTACAGTTAGTGTTAGTGTTAGGGTTAGGGTATGCACCCGGGCACCGGCGGAGTATCTTCACCACTAAACTCGCCCTTGAAATTTGAATAATCCATAGCCCGAGAAGAGGGAAGTGCGTTGTGGGATGTCGCGGTAGTTCGGGGGCTTGCTTTGATAAAAAGCCAGTTTCCGAGGGGTCGGGTGTTGGTGTGGCTGTCGTCGCAGTGGCTTGGTGGCCTCGCTTTGGCGAAGAAAGGTAAGGCACAGCACTCTCACTCGCCGCGTTCGTACGAAAGTAAAGCCGTGCTCTCTTCGCAGTTTGCTCGAGAAAAGTACGTAGACCTCGGTGAAATTGGTAATATTCCCACTGCCAGAGCGCGAGCACTCTCACTCGCCCCTTTCGTACGAACGGAAAGCAGAGCTCTCTTCGCAGTTTGCTCGAGAAAAATACGTAGGCCTCGGTGAAGTTGGTAACATTCCCACTGCCAGAGCGCGAGACATCGCGGTAGGTGGCGAAGTCGCACAAAGCCTTGGGGGGTGGAATACTCGAAATATGTGGACTCTACTAGTTTTGCACCTGTGCACGCCTTCTCCGGCGGCCGAAGGTCGTCTCTCGCGCTTTCGACTACGGGCCACGCAGAGGACCCGCCGTTTATTTTTCGAATGGGCCTTTGAAGGGTTAGTCTATTGCATGCTCTCGCCCCCCCGCATATGACACAGGTGGCCTACCGAAGGCCGGGATGGCAGAAACAGAGCGCCACTCTCATCCCGGGATAGGCTTGAATTTCCGGCAGCACCGACTGCAGCCGCGAGCGAGGAGCGATTGCGGCGGCGGCGGTCGTCCCCTTCTCCGCAGTTCGCTCACAACTTGAGGATCTGGGCTCTCGGCGGACCTTGCCTCGGCGTGTTGCTCTTGCTGGGCGGTCGACCGACCGCCCTCGTGGCGGCGTTTGGGTTGATGGCGTGCTACTGTTTCGACCTCGCCGGCAACGTGGTGAGTGGTTTTTCTGGTACAGCGAGTGTTTTTTTTCGGGAAGCGAATGTTTCTTGCGGAGCGAGAGTTTTTCTTGTGGGGTGAGTGTTTTTCTTACGGACCGAGGGTTTTTCGCTCGCAGAGCGAGCTTTTGCGAAGGCTTCTGGGGGCGTTTTGCCGAGCGTTTTTTTTTAGCGTGCTTTTGCGTTTTTGTGCAAAGCATTTTGCGGGTCGTTTTGCGGGTCGTTTTTGCGTAGCGGGCATTGTGCGGATCGTTCTGCAGAACTTTTTTGCAGAACGTTTTTGCAGGTCGTTCTTTCTTGGGCTTAGTGTGGTATTTGGGGTGTGACCACAAACTACGTGCAGTTGAGGGGAACCAGCTCATTTGACGAAAGCAATACCACCAGCATCAATACCACCAATACCAACCGCCCCCCACCCCCACCACCACCACCACTACCATCGCCATACTGTTTTTACGTATAGCGTGGTCACGTAGGATCCAACGCTCCACTCTCCATCCCCTTCGCACCACGCTCGCTACCACTACTACCGGCACCATCACTACTACAACCATCACCACAGCCACATCACCCCCCCCCCCCCCCGCGCCAAAGACACGCCCACCACCACCACCACCGTAACCACCACCATCGCAACCACCACAAACACAACCACCACAACCACCAACACCACCACCAACACCGCCAATGCCAACACCTGCGCCATACCGCCATCACCTCCACCCACCAACACCACCAACACCACCGCAAACATCGTGAACACTTGCGTCGTGTCGTCGCTTACAGCGGGGTAGAGCGTCCATAACAAGATAAAAATGAGAGTGGCCAAAAATCGGCTTGTGACGCCTTGTGACGCCTTTACTAAACGATGAGCCATCTCTCTGGAGTGCGGTATAGTGGCGTAGGAGTTGCATTTTCTGGGTTAACTAATGACATTCTGAGTCATCCCTCTATAGTGCGGTATAGTGTGGTAGGGGTTGCACTTTTTTGGGTTAACTAATGTTTAATAATGTTTCTGACATTCCGAGTCATCCCTCTATAGTGCGGTATAGTGCGGTAGGGGTTGTGCTTTTTTGGGTTAACTAATGTTTAATAATATTTCTGACATTCTGAGTCATCCCTCTATAGTGCGGTAGAGTGCGGTAGGGGTTGCACTCTTTTGGGTTAACTAATGTTTAGTAATGTTTCTGATATTCTGAGTCATCCCTCTATAGTGCGGTATAGTGCGGTAGGGGTTGCACTCTTTTGGGTTAACTAATGTTTAGTAATGTTTCTGGCATTCTGAGTAATCCCTCTATAGTGCAGTATAGTGCGGTAGGGGTTGCACTATTTTGGGTTAACTAATGTTTCTGACATTCTGCGTCATTCATCTACATATATATATTATCCTCCGGCGGATGGGGAAAAATAAAGCTTTAGCTCACCACACTTCCACGTATTTCATACGCGTCGTGTGTCGATTTAACTCAGTTGCTTTCGCAGCCCAACGCTAGCTGGCGCACCCTTCGGATCCATCTACGTAGTGCGGTATAGTGCGGTAGGCGTTGCACTCGTATGGGCGACGTTTTTTTTTTACATTCTGAGTCATCCTCTATAGTGCGGCATAAGGCGGTAGGGGTGTCACTTTCTGGGTTAACGAATGTTTCTGACATTCTGAGTCGTCCCTCTATAGTGCGGTAGCCTGTCGCCCCGGTGGCGTATCAGGTTATCCTCGAGCCTGGTATAGGTCAGTTTCGTGAGTTCGAGCCCCGCCGAGTGCATACGCGTATAAATTCGTTGGGACTTTTTCTTGCACAAATTGACTTGCGGAAAGCGCGAGAGCGTAAGTTAGCAACAGTCGATGAAAAATCGACGAGCAGTGGGATTGCTGAACCCTATGCGCGATAAAAATTGAAGGCAAGAACCGGGGAGGAAAAGAAACGACACCTGTGACCACGGCTTGTCCAGAAGCTGGAAAGTAAAAGTGTGAGAAAAAAAAGAAGTGCGTAGTGGTGGCAGGTTTTTGGGCGAGGTTATTTTTTACCGAAAGAGCTCCTCAAGCGTGGAACTATCGGATATTTTAGTATGATAATTGCGCGATTGATATTAAAAGAAAATGTGCTTTAGCGCTATGGCTTAGGGCTATGGTTTATGGCTATGGTTTAGGGCTATGGTTTAGAGTTGTACTTGAGGGCTGTCATAGCTCATAGAAATGTTGGTCAGGTTACGCGAACGAATGTCTCCGAGATAATGTTTCGGGTGATGTTGATATGGAACCCCTCATGTTGCTCAGAAACTTGTTAGAATCTGCTGCACCCTCCCCCTGCTGTAGCTTTGATCCAAGCGCAAGGGACTTTTCCGAAAAAAATTAGGCTCTACGGCTATCGTAGCGTGTATCTCAAGCACAGGCTGCTAGCGAACGAGTCATCTCTCTCTGTTATAGTGCGGTAGGGATGGCTCTTTTGGGGTTAAGCTAATGTTTCTGACCTTCTGACCTTCTGACCGGTTGAGCTCCTCAAGTAAGCGTGAAACTATCGGTTAGTATGGAACTTTTACGGTTTAGTTGGTTCTAGGACTCTAGGGCATACTAATAACAAGTGTTGGCCGGGTTGCGCGTACGAATGTCTTCGACATCACGTTTCGGGTGATGTTGATATGGAGCTCCTAGCTCAGAAACTTGTTAGAATCTGCTGCACCCCCTGGTGTGGCATGGCTCCCATGTCATACCCCATCTTAGATAAGAGCGGCACAGACGCAAAAACGATACAAGTACGTAGAAGTACGTAGCTCAGGCCTGTTCCGAGGGGCTCTTAACGCCTTCACAACTGGAAACCCGTTTCCTTAGGGACAATACTTGAAATAGTATTGAGAGGGGTTTTGGGGCTCTTAAATCGGGTACGCCACTGACGCATGCTACGATAGAGGCACACCTTTTTTTGTCTGGGGCTCATTTCACTTGAGCTTATTTGAGGGGGGGGGGGGGAGGTGCCACCCGATGACAGCAGTCCCATGGGCTAGGTATTCAACGAAACTGTAAGTCTTCTACGTGCGAAAAAAAGGGATGAAATTTCGACGATTTCGGGTTAAGGAACGCCCCCCGTCGTTCTGAAAACGTTTCAGCCAGAAAGTGCTACAGTGGGTACCCCGATTTAAGAGCGCCCCGTGACAACCCGAAACATGCGCTCTTAACTCCAAAGGGCTCTTATCTGTAGTGGGCAATATATAGCCTTTGGTGTGGCGGGACATGCCGAGTTGACCGCTCTTAATTCCCGAATGCTCTTAATTCGGATGCTCTTAAGAGCACCCCGTGACAAGCCGAAACGTGCGCTCTTAACCCCTTCAGGACCCCAACCCTCCTCCCCCTACTAAGTCCAAGTGATTTGTCTCCCAAAACGGGTTTGAAGTTGTTAAGGCGTTAACTACGAAGCGCTCCTACATGTAGTGGGCAATATGTAGCCATTAGTGTGGCGGGACATGCCGAGTTGACCGCTCTTAATTCCCGAATGCTCTTAACTCCTAATTCGAGTGCTCTCAAATCGGGTGCTCTTAAATTGGGTGATCTTAAATCGGGGTGGGTACCCGCTGTACCTCTATAGTAGCATGCGTCTACTGTATGGTAAGGTACTGCTGTAGCTCTCGCTATGTGGGGATTCGCGTTGGTGAATATTGGTGTGAGATAAAAAAAACACTACGCTGCAGCTGTGAGAAGGTTTCGTCGAAACTCATCTTTGCAAGCTGTGCGTGATACTCAGATCGCGCGTATGGATATATTTAAAAACTGAAAAAATGTAACTGCGGCCAGCTGTGTGCGTGGATGGGACTGCAGAAAAAGGAAGACCTCGGCCGTTCTTGCGTTTGTTTTGTTTTGGGGGGGGAGATTCGGGTCGTCGGACAGGACACGGATATTCGGTCACACGAGGGACCAAAGGAGCCCCTGTTTCTTTTTGGCGCCGCCATAAATTAGAAACCCTGGGTGTGATCTTGAAAAGGAATATTTATATACATACATACGCGCGGCCGAAGGAAGTATCGCGCAGCTTGCGAAGATTGTGTGTCGACCGCTCAACTGTCCGAACTCACAGCTGACATATTTTGCAACAATTTTATAAAAACTCGCTTTCGCTCGTAGTAACCCTGCTGCCTCGGCTTCCTCCTCGCTTGTGCTCACGGCACAGGAGGGGGCCCTGACGTCCGTGTGGGCCGTCGTCATGACGAGCGCCGGAGCATTGGTCTGGACCGGCTGGGAGCTTGGAGTGGTGGGCGTGCTTAACATCGTGGCTTTCGTAGCGCTTGTGGGGGTGTGGGCGACGCTGCAGTTCAGGTTCATCTACCGGGACGAGCAGGACGTCGCTCGCCTATTGGAAAGGTACCTTTTTTACTGTAGCGTTCCCACTGCTGCTCGTCGATTTTCTTTTATTTTTTGCTTGCCTCTTCGAAAGGTACACCTTTACTGCGGAGTTTCCACTGCTCGTCGATTTGTTTCGCGATTTTGGTTTTACTGAGGGTCATTTCTGTTGTAACTGTCGAACTAAAAAATGTCAGGAACTTGGCAAAAAAAAAATCGTGATATTTTCACAAATCGTGACACTTGCCATGAACAGGGAATCCTGACTTAAATTTGTTTTGAAAACTTCCATGAAAAAAAATGTGCCAGGATTTCCTAATAAATAAATAAATGAAAAACGTGATTTTTTCAAAAGTTGACCTAACTTGACGTGACATTTTATACCACTTAAAAAAATCGTCAGGAATGGTGATCGTGATGATTTTTGTCAGCGATCGTGATTTTGTTGCGCTTGTTAGGAGCGATGCCAACACGCTCTCTCGTGTGTGTGTTTTTTTTTGTATGCGAGAAACGTGACAAGAAAAGGCTAGCAGCCCCTATTGGCGAAAACAAACTCTGATTGGCTGGGCTCCTCAACTATGGCAGTACTAGAGGTGTGAGTCGGCTGGATTCCACGACTAATAACTAATCGACAGGTGCAATATTAGCCGACTAACTCGCTTTAGTCGACAAATCGGCTGGAGAAGCCAACTAAGGGCCAGCCGACTTGCCGACTTAATCCAAAAGCAACCCAAATCAGCCCCCCCCCGGCCGAGGGGACCACGCCCGAAAAGGAAAAGTGCATCCCGCAAAACACAACCCTTCCAGCAAGTATGGAAACCCAGTAAGTCGACCAGCTGAGTGGTTGACATTCTACTTTGCAAGCTGAGGGATACATCTTCCACGTATTTTAACGTATTCGTTCCTCTTCATGGATACAGGTCAGCGACTTCCCACGATTCTGCCGGAGGCAACAGGACAATTTTGCAAGGGCGACTTCGATCTTAACCCTTGTCTTTGTGTGTGTGTTTCCCCCGCCCCGCAGGTTCCTGTTCGCCTGTCTCCCTCTTCCGGTGACTGCCATCGTCACCTGGACAGGCGTCGCCCTTTGGGGAGCAGCCTATATGGCCCCGTGTCTTGCCCTGACGCTGTACGCCGTGGTAGCGCTGTACGCGGTCCCGCTTCGGTCGGGTCTTGGCGGCGGGGGCGCGTCGGGGGTGAGCGAGCCCACTTTTTTGTTTTTTGCCGGGCTGAGACTTTGTGTTGCTGGAGAGCAGTAGCAAATGCATTTATTGGTCCGATTAACTAGACTCGGAGTCATTGGGGTTTGGGGTTTGATAGTCATACCTGGCATGTTTTGGGGGGGGTTCGGGGAGACGAAGACGACAGGTGTTTCATAACTTTAGAGTGCTACCAGTACCACTTGGAGAATGTATTAGTTGGGTCTGCAAGAGGTCCTTCCTTCTCTCGTTGGAGAAGGCAAAAGCTTCAGGGCGTTGAAATGCGCTGATGGCCTTCCTTCTGTCTTTGGAGATAGCAGACTCTTCAGGGCGCTGAGATGCGCTGATGGTCGTTTCTGTCCGAGATATTAACTGTCGTGGGGTCGGGAATTGGGGGGGTAGGTTGGTATTGTTTTTCATCCCGCGTTTAAGCAATAGGATAACTTGTCACCATCAATAGGGACTCGCGCCGCGAGATAATTTATTAATTTGTTTTAAACACGTCAGCTGTGAGTTCGATAAATTTAGGGTCGATACTCATCTTTGCATGCAGCGTGATACACCGGCCGCTCGTTTTTATAGATGTATTATCATTTCAATGCATATGGCTCCTATGGATGTTGCCAGGGAAAACATCGACAACAAATTATTATCAATAATAGTATGGTAGCATAATATGTGTAACTGTTCAGTCTGTGTGCGTTCGTGGCCAGCGAACGCTTCAGGCTACTCGAACAGGGTTTCTATTTTTTTGGTGCGGTCAAAATTAGAAACCTTGTACGCCTATTCGCTCAGTAGGGGTCCCCCAATTAGGCGATATCCTTATACAAGGCGGTAAAAAAAATCGCTCGGCGCCCCTGGGGAATTGCACTCATTTCCTGGAATGAACAAGGCGGCTTCCCTCTATAAGGCGGTCATGTTGCTCTCGCACACCATCGCTTTACCGGGGGGCCCCTACTGTAGTGATACTAATAAGGCGATATCCCGATACAAGGCGGTCACGACTGGGGAATTGCACTCATTTCCTGGAATGAACAAGGCGGCTTCCCTCTATAAGGCGGTCATATTGCCCTTTGGCACTACCGCTGTCTTATTGGGGGACCCCTACCGTAGTGGTACTAATAAGGCGGTATCCCGATATAAGGCGGTCACGACTGGAGAATTTCACTCTTTTCCTGGAATGATTAAGGCGGCTTCCCTCTATACGGCGGTCATATTGCCCTCTGGCACTACCGCTGCCTTATTGGGGGACCCCCACCGTAGTGCTAACTCTGCATCTACTGCTGCTGCTGCTGTTCTCCTCAGATGCACGGCGATTCTTCTCGGATGGCACCGACTCTCTGCGCGTGCATGCTGTTCTTGCCGGCGCTAACGCAGGTATATGTACAACGTTGTATGACGCGTTTGCCACGTAAGGGTGTACCAACCATTGTTTTTCTGATGCCTCTTCATTTGAGGACCTCCTCCTTTTTTTTTTTTCTTCTTTTCTTGCCCATCCTTTCGTTATCTTATTAATAGCAAGTTTCCCTTTCTGTTTCTCCCTCGCTAGACGTAACTCAAGATCCGGTGTCGCTTAAGCAGGCTCTTCTCCCCCGTCCCCACTACGGTAGATGCCGCCTTCATTTCTATCGCGAGAAGATGCTATTTCTCCCCTCGTCGACTCGCATCGAATTGTACAATCCCGTAAACACTGCCTACGAGAAGATAGAAAAAAAGGAAAAATAGATCCGATCCGCAATCCCACAGTCTAGGGATCTAACGAACGAACACCGTTGCGGAATTAGGGGAAAAAAAATAGGAAAAAAGGGATCCGATCAACATCCCATAGCCTAGGGATGGCTCTAATGAACAAACACCATCGCAAAGTGCATACGATGAGCCCTTTCACCCAGAAGTTTTTTTGCTAAAAACGCCTCACCCCTATCGTAGCACGTGTTTTTTTTTTTTTTTTTTTTTTTATCCCATTTAGCATCCTCGCACCACTAATACATGCACTCTCGTGCTCCGTCCCAGTAGTAACTCAGATCCGGGGTCACACAGCGGGCCCTCCTCCCCTCTCCCCACTACCAGGACGGTACGGTACGGTACGGTACGGTACGGTACGGTACGGTACGGTACGGTACGTGCGTTATTTTTATCGCGAGAAGAACTCAGCATTTTTCTTCCCTCATCGACTCGCGCCGAATGGTACATTGTATACGATTAGTAGTATAGAGGTGCACCATTCTTTTTCTGAGGCTATCCTGACTTGAGGAGCTCTGTACATAACCCTTTGAGCCTCTGAGGCAAAATCTGTTTTTTTGAGTGTCCTGAAAGTGAAAATGAATGAACGAAATCGCAGGCTTAGGTGTACATTACGGCGACTTTGGGGTTTTCAAGGAGCCCCGTCCTTTTAGAGAGCATGTCATACACGGTCAAAAAGTTCTACCTTCATGGTAGCACGCGTCTACTTTTAGTAGTAGAGGTAAGGGAGGCAAGAGTGTCTCTTAATAGTACATGCAGTAAGGCCGCGTGCGTTTGAGGCTCCTAACCTTTTGAGGAATTTGCTCTGTACCTCACCCAAAAACTGATTTTTGAGCATTCTGAAAGTGAAAATGAATGAACAAATCCCATGGTCTAGGTGTGCATTCCGACCATTTTGGGTTTTCAAGGACCCCCGTCCTTCGGAAAAATTATGTCATACTTTGTCAAAGAGTTGTACTGTACCTTTGTGGTAGCACGCGTCTACTTTTAATAGTAAGGCAAAGGAGGCAAGAGTGCCTCGTACATGCGGTAAGACCGTGTGCGCTCGAAGGAAAAAAAAGGAAACACGAAAGGACGAAAATCTACCCTCACGGCCGCCATACCCGAACGATCCGACGACCGTGACGAACTCGAGATGGATTGCGACGAAACCAAGTCTGCCGAGGTTTCGTAAAGTAAACGCGTCCGCTCCTGTAGGTCCTGGGTTTGTGGAAATCGGCCTCCCGCAGCTCTCGCTATCAGAAATGTATTGAAATGTGTGGGAGTGTGGTGAGCTTCACGCCGTCAGAGCCCCAAAAACCCTTCCCTATACTAATTCCAAGTAGTTTTACCGAAAAACGGGCTTCCAGTTGTACAGGCGTTAACCCCTTCACAACTGGAACCCCTTTTGGGGGACAATTTTACTTCAATTTAGTATAGGGAGGGATTTGGGCGCTCTAAAGGGGTTAAGCGTTATATTTCCCCATCCTCCGAAGGATTGCTGTAAAATAATGATAAAGCAGAGATCTAGCCGCCGACAGACAGACACACAAAGACAGGCAGACAGACAGATAGAGAGGCAAACAGACAGGCAGACAGACAGACTAAATAGTGGACGCCTGTACGCTCCCCGCTAAGGCTGTTTCTTGTGCGGTTGGGCTTTGTTCACGATCCAATTTGCGGCTTTTTCAGACGTTTATGTCCGTTTCTTGGCCGATAAACCGAGGGAACCAGCCATGCACGTCTCGGACCGAGTCCAGAGTCTCTCCGAGGGTTACCCAGCTAAGAAATCCGTTTCTCCAGCTGTGTTCGTCGTACGAGTGTTTGCCCACGGTGCATAATCCGGCGATCCATAATCTGAAGCTGCCCCTGGTCAGAAAGTAGATCGTTTTCTGATTGAAAGCTGCTTCAGATTTTTCGGGGGTCAGGTTTTGGGTTGTCGGCATTAGTTCGAACTGCATCGGTGGAGAAACGAATTTTATAGCTGGGCACCTCGGAAAGTAGGTGGATTATTTTCGAGCAGCACAAGACCGACCCCGTCGCTTTGCGGGCGTAAAACGCCTTCGATTGCCTGAAAAGCCCAAATGCAATCGGAACAAAAATGGGGCCTTGTGGGGCAAAAAACGGAAGCCCAAATCGAATGGATATGAAATCAAACCACATAAGACAGCCTAAGAACTTTTTTTTTGTCTTTTGAGGCAAAAAACGACCTCACATCATTGATAACTGTGTAGGTTTGAGGGAAACGATACTGAGGTTTGGTAGATGCGTGAAAGGTTGTGTGTGGGGGGGGGCGAGGAGTAGCAAAGCACGGAAACAAACAAGTACCTGGTACAATAGGAAAAAATAGGAAGAAACACGTATTTGTTTTCCTCCGGCTCGGGCAAGCGGCGACTAAAAAGTACTTGGTAGACAGAAAAGGCGTTTAGTTTTCATCGCCGGGGTACGGTACATACCATTTGAAAATTTCGCCGTTTTGTTTTTTCGACTTGGGTAAGCGTTCAAAGGGTTATAATCACACATGTCGGGAGACGACAATTTGACCCCTTGACCGGCGGCAATTTTTTAATATTTACCTTGACTGACGCCAAACTACTGGGCTTTAGTGTGAAATGACCGGTTTGACACCCTTGAGCGCTGGACATCCTTGACCGCCAGACGTTTTACCTTGACTGACGTGACCGTCTCCTGACATCGTTGTTGTAGCCCTTTTGGGGCTTGAATATATTATAAAAAATGAAAATACACTCCAGCTGTGAGATCGAAGCTTTCGTCGAAACTCATCTTTGCAAGCTGTGTGTGATACTCCGATCGCGCGCATTACGAGTTGTGTGTCCTCATTAAGGATATAGGTCGGCGACTCCCCCATATATATTGAATATAGCATAGGGAAAATTTGACGAATATAGCTGACGATTGCAGCATCCTTCATGCGATGCAACTCGGGCTGCTAGGTTAGCGGCCGACGATTTTACTGCCGCTCTCCAATGCAAGTACCTGTGAGACACGCGCATAGCTTGCGCCACTGCCGTGTGCTGCATGCTCGTACCATGATAAGACCGCGCTTATACTGCGTTTTTTTGCATGAGAAAGCGTTCAAAGGCTCAGCGTCGTTTCCCACACCCTGCCCTGCTTCGTTCTGTGCATGCCACAAATTTTGCAGCGAAACCCCTTGCCTTTCAACCGACCGATCGACCACTTTATTTGCCGCATTTTTTTTTTTCATGTTTGGCTGCAGGTGGTCATTGGTTGGCGGTTGCTGGTACGGGCGGGGGGGGGGGGGGGGGGGCGTACCTATTTGTTGCTTGCTTGCCTTAGTCATTAGACCATTGACCACGCATCCCTTTCGAGACGGAGCACCGTTCCTACTCTGAATAGAGACACGTCCAAGATTTGGGCGCTCATTACGCTTCTTCCATATACTGCATAGAAACTGTTTGCTTATCCTACCCCCGTCCTGTTCCGCCGTCTGCGGCCACCATCTATCTCCCAGGATAGCGATCGTTTTCTCGCTACTCTCTAGTCTACCAAACTCTTCCATGCCACATACGTCTAATTTCCTCTTCTCCTCTAACGCATCCCGTTCCTCCTTGAATATTTCACATCCTCCTGCTATGTGAGTCCTATTCTCTATTGTTGTGCCACACGGGCACATATTTGTAGCCACGTCCTCCTCCTCCCGACTACTGGTATACACCTTTCTTCTTTCTGGTAGGTCCAGGTCCCCTACACGAAATCGCAGTTTTAGCTTTTTCGCGTAGTCCATTGGGCCGTGCAGATACGGGGAGGGGGAGCAATCGACCCCGAAAAATATGGTGTCTACGGCACCACAATATCGCGACCGAAACCATTGTTTTTCGACTACCCGATCGACCGACCGCTTGACCTGCATTTTTTTTGTATCCCGCCGTGTTGTTTTGTATTTCGTCGCAGGTGGTCGTCGACCGGCGGTTGCTGGTAGGGGCGGGGGGGGCGGCGAGGCGACATTCCTTCCTGAAGATTTTGTTTGCGGCAGCCTTGCCCTGGCCTTTGTTGATGTCGCTTCGGCCCAGGGGGGTGCTATGGTGGGCGGCGCCGCAGCTGAGGCGTCGATTAGACAAGGTCTGGCTTGGACGATAATGCTCCCCGCTCCCCCCTCTCTTGTTTTTTGCGCAGGCTAACGGCTGCGCGTGGTTGTTTGGTCGGTTGGTTGGTTGGTTGATTGGTTGGTTGGTTGGCCGGCTGGTTGGTTGGTTGGTTGGTTGGTTGTTTTGTTGATAGGTTGGTTGGTTGTTTCGTTTGTTGTTTTCTTGTTTTCTTGTTTATTGCTTTGTTTTGTGTCACCAGGTGGTGTGGTTTTGTTTTGTTTGGTCTTGGTGCTTGTTTGTCTATCTGTCCGTTTGTCAATCTGTCTGTATGGCCTTCCTGTCTGTATGCCTCTCTGTCTGTCTGTCTGTGTATGTCTGTCTGTGTGTTGTGTGCCTGCCTGTCTGTCTGTCTGTCTGTCTGTCTGTCTGTCTGTCTGTCTGTCTGTCTGTCTGTCTGTCTGTCTGTCTGTCTGTGTTTTTCTCGAGGCCCATACGTCACTGCATGCAGTAACTATCCCCCCCCCCTCCCATTCCATCACGCGTTCTTCCCCGCCCCCGCTCCCTTCCCCCATTCCCATCATGTCTCCTCCCCCCCCCCCCCCACCTTTTACCACAAACCAGATTATCTCCTTGGGAGGTCCTATCTCCCTCTTAATCTTATGCGAGACGTCCAAGTTCCTGGTGCTGCTACCCTCTTTTCGGCCATTTCTTCACTCGGCACCTGTGCCTCCCTATGACTCGATCTTGGCGTCGGCTTCGCTGTACCTTCTCGTCGCGGCTTGGTTCGTACAGGGAGAGGGGGGAACGCGGGGAACGTACGCCCCGCGTGCTCTGACTGTTGCGTCTGTCAGGTGGGGGAGGGGGGGCGGGGGGGGGTTATCGTATCATGCATGGCAGTAGTCCTTAGGGCGGTAGACTCACTTCTCTACAATGTCATCATGGAGCACGACGAGTTTTTACCAACCAGGCAGGCATTGGGGCTTGAGGGGGGGGTCGTACTCAGTTGTTGCTTGCCTTAGTAAGTGACCGATGACCAAACATCCCTTTCGAGACGAGGTAACGTTTTCTATTCCTAGTAGAGGCAGCTCGGACATTTTTCTCGCTCATGTAGTTTTTTTGCTTCTACTGTACTGCATGCTTATGCTGTGGTTGTCGTATCCCCTTCCTGTTTAGCATTTTGTGGCCGCCATATATCCGCTGGAATATACGATCGCTCCCCCCTCTGCTTTTCAGCGTGGGAGGGGTAGTGTTTTTTTTTTTTCGTGGAGGCCTAGACGAACGCTACGGTAAAGTTGCACCTTTTTTTGTGTTTTCCGAGGCTCCTAACCGGTTGAGGACGTCTTTCATGTGCCTTTCTGCGGCAACAACTAGTCTTTTCTAAAAATCTAAAAGCGCGGCTTGATGAACAGACTCATGGCCTAGGTATAACAAGTTATTTGTTTAATATTGAAAAGGATGACGTTTTCGACGATTTTGGGTTAAGAAGCCCTCGCATTTCTGAGAGTATGCAGCCCAAAAGCGCTACTTCTATCGTAGCGAAATACTTCGAAGTATAAATTTGCGAAAAAAAACGAATACCTTTCGGCGATTTATGGGTTAAGAAGCCCCGTCTTTCGGAAAAATACTTTATCCCAAGAGTGCCACCTCCATCGCGGCACGTGTCGTCGATAGATTTTTTTGCCGTGGAGGCCAGGTTTTTGGAATTTTACTGTGGGGGATAGCTGGCCATCTATCACGCACGAGGTACGAACGTTTTGTAGGGGCTTAGTGGAGGTGGCGCTAGTAAATTCGCTAGCTTAGCTAAACAAAAGTTGGTGGGGGTGATCTGTTAACCCTTTTGGGACTTGATTATACTATAGATATCTTGACTTTATTATAGCGACCCAAAAACGACGATTGCGATATAATTCAAGCGTCTACGAGTAGCTTAAGCACGCAGCAGTACGAGCACAGTCATGCTGCTTGCGCCCGTCCCGTACGTGAAGTCTTTGAATTGTTGTCGTAAGGACACCAATTGTATCATCGCCAACCATCAGTGGCCGATGCCTAAACGTTAATCGTTCATTTTGTTGCCAATGTTCTCTCTCTAAACGTTAATCGTTTATTTTGTTGCCAATGTTCTCTCTGAAGTCTCGAAGGGGCTAATAGTGACGGCTAGGTAGTGTGCACATGGAGTGTTTTTCGTGTTTGCGTGAAACACCTTAGTCGCTGTATGTAGAAACGCCACCATCTCTGTATGAGCCCTGAACTTTTCTTATCATATACCTGGTACCTGGTATAGTAGTAACACTTTGTTGTGTGTACGTGGATACTCCTTCATCTTTGGAGGAATGCCTTTGTCTCTGAATGAAACCTCAAGAACTGTAGTAGAAATTCCACACTAAAGCCAAGTATTGTGTACCGAAAAACATGGGTGCAGTTGTATACGGGTTAAGCGCCTTCGCCTCTATACGAACTGCCTTTACATATTTATGAAACGCCGCACAAGTCTCTATATCGCCATGTCTCTAGTATACGAAACGCCATACTCTCTCGATATAAGCACTATCATACCACCACCACCACCAAAACCAACACCAATAAAACACGACTTTGACTCTAAATAGCACTCCTTCGCCTCTGCATGAACGCCCTTTACACAGGGAAACCATTTATCTTGCTATTTATATGTAACTTCTTCAATGATTATCCGTCTCCGTTTTCGTATTGCGTGCAGGTGCCTGGGGCTGCTGCTGGGTGTGGATCAAAAGGTGATGCCGTTGTTCGATTTTTCGGCTGTGGCGCTGTCGATGCTCGTCTTCTCGGGGAGACGAGACCTCCGGGCTTACGTGGTACGTGTGGCGCCGTTCATCACCACTGTGTTGATGTGTCAGGTGTATGTCAAAGCTAAGGAGTGAGCTATTGTAGCGGTCTGTTCTGGCCAAAGGGGTTGCAACACTCGGCTTAATTTGAAGCATCACGATTGTGATAACGGTTTGTGCCGGGTGTTGCACACCATAGCTACCGAGTGAGCTAGCAATAAGCCCTGACCAAAAGGATTGCAACCCTTGGCTTAATATGAAGCATCACGATTATTATGGATGTGGTTTGTTGAGTGCTGTACACCATAACGCTACTGAGTGAGCTGGAAGTCAGCGCCGACCGAAAGGATTCCAACCCTTGGCTTAATATGAAGCATCACGATTGCGATGGTGGTTCTTGCCGGGTGTCGTGTACCATCACTACTGAGTTAGCTAGCAGTCAGCGCTGACGAAAAGGACTGCAACCCTTGGGTAAATCTAAGGTCCAGGCTTGACGCGCTTGCCATTTATGATAGTTTCTTTTTGCTGGAACCCAGCGATGGCGACAAAAACAACAATGGTATCTGTGCGGTCTTGACAACGGTCTAGAATGCTCGTGTACTACAAGCACGCAGTATTGGGAGCACGGTAAGTAAGTAGCATCACGATGCGCGCCCGTCGCAGGAGTCCTTGCCTTTGCATTTCCGATGCGGAAGAGAATCATCCCCTGGTCCAGCAGCCCGACCCGCTCTGCTGCTGTGTGGCCGGTGCTTTGGTCGTCTATTGTTGGCGTCGTTTAACGCATGCTACGCATGGAGCTTGGAAGGTGACCGGTTCTACGTTAGGGGGTGACTTTGGAGGCGTTTTGCAGCAGTGGCTTGGGGTCACCCGCGCGAGCGAACCCTCTGTTCCTCTTCGGTCTCAAGCTTTCGTGCTGTTTGGAATTCGCGATGTCAATCCGCAATGGACTGGATTAGCTACGCTGCGCCAAGCCGATGGCACAGCTTTGTCAAGTGGGGGGCAACGTCACTCGTCTCGTGCGAGTGGCTCAAACTCGGTAGTGAAAACGGGAGTTCCCGCCCTTACCGTAGTTTAGAGGTCTTGCAAACCACTTTTTTCTGGGGCTCCTGCCTTGGGGGGCTCTGTACCCCACCCCGAAACAACACGCCGACCGAAAAAAGTCAGGGATTTTCACGGATCATAACCCTGCCCGCGGGTCGGAACACGAGGTCTTCTCAACATCGCGGGTCGAGCCGGGTTGGGTCCGGGGGTTTCGGAAATATCACGGGACGGATCGGGTCGGACTAGGAGGTTTTCGAATCTCACGGATCGGGGTCGAGTCATCCTGACACGACCCGAACTGGGCCCGTGGAAGGTGATTCGAGCCGTGAAAAACCCTGGGAAAAAATGAACGTGAACACTCGGCAAACAATCCCATGGCCTAGTGTAACTATACATTGATTCAGCATCAAGTCAAAGATTCATGCTCCACGGTAGAGGTGCACCCATTTTTTTTCGGAAGCTTTTATCTATGCCCCGACCTAGAAACTGAGTTTGAGAAAAAATGCAGGCGCAAACCGGATGAACAAACGCCGTGGCCCTAGGTACACCGGAAAAAAAAATGGTGTGAAAAAAAAAACGATTTTGGGTTAAGGAACGCCCCGTCATGCAGAAAATACCAAGATTCATGCTCCACGGTAGAGGTGCACCCATTTTTTTCAGAATCTCTATGCCCCGACCTAGAACCTGAGTTTGAGAACAATGAAGGCGCAAACTGGATGAACAGACGCCGTGGCCCTAGGTATACCGAAAAAAATAATGTTGCTAATGAAAAGGATGGTCTTCCTACGATTTTGGAGAGCCCCGTCGTTCAGAAAATACTTTAGCCGAAAAGTGCCACCAGGAACCTCTATGTCGTAGGACGTGCCCAACGGGGATTCCCAGGACAGGGAATCCCTAGCTTCTCGGTTGAGAAACCCCTTTGTCAGCCAAAAATGCTTGCGCCAACATTTTCTACCCCTATCGCCGGACACGTAGTTTTTTGTCTCTTAATTTTTTGGTGGGTATTTTTTTTTCAATACGTATTCGTGGTTGTTACTGTAGTGTGTGGCGGCTCAAAAAACATCGTTATTAAGAATTTAAAATCGATGGTGGTCCATGATTATTGAGGTGTGTTTTTTTGCTAGCCTAACAAGTGACTCGTATTGCGCCATCCCTGTTGCCCGATTTTGGTCGTTGGGGCAAAAAAGTGTCGAAGAAAGTGACGATTGTATGGTCGGGCTCCCGAGGCAGCCCGGATTGTGTAGGGGTACTGTAGGGATAGCGCGGGGATAGCTTTTCCTTAGCTAGCACCGCTGTAATAACTCCATATCGTCCCATGTCGTCCCATTTCATCTCATCCCACCCTGTCTCATCCCATCCCATCCCATTATTCCCCGTCACATACCATACCATACCATACCATACCATACCATACCATACCATACCATACCATACCATACCATACCATACCATACCATACCATACCATACCATACTATACCATACCATACCATACCATGCCGTGCCATGCCATGCCATGACATGTCATGCCATGCCATGCCATGCCATACCATACCATACTATACAATACCATGCCAAACCATACCATACCAAACCTACTCTCCTCCCCCACGGGCGACCGATTCGATTGACCACGAAAATCGATCCCACAGGTAGGCGCCGCGGGCTTATCATCCTTCATGCTCTGGTTCTCATGGCAAACGGTGTGGCACCTCAGCTTTCACTTCGACCTCCAAGTGGGGCCACAACCTTGGCAGGCAGTGGGAGGGGGGGAGGGGGGGGGAGCACCGTCTTTGTCACTGCAGCAGGTTTCTGTGTGCTGCGCGGCGTTATCGCTGGGGGTTCTCCTCGTCCCGGGGATGGCGGCGTTTGGCGTGCGACAGGCGATCATCGGTGCCGTTTTCGGGTGAGAGTTGTTGTGGTTGTTGTTGTTGGTGGGGGGGGGGGGGTAGTGGTGTTATGGTGGCTACGCCGTGGTAGGGATGTTGGTAGTGGTGATATTGACAGCGGTGGTCAGTGGTGATACGGGTGTTGTGGTGGTCGTGTCGGCGGTGGTCTTAGCAGCGGGTGGTGTTGGTGTTGTTGGTTGGTAGTGGCAGTGGCCGTGTTATAATGCTTTTGGCGGTGTTGGTCATGGTGGTACTGACATTAGTGCTCTGTTGTCCGAGAAAGCTACCGCTGCCGTAGAAGGTTGGAGCAAAACAAACAAGCACCTCGGCTCCTCGGCCGATGCGATCGATTCGCTCTTAACCCCTTCAGAGCCCCCAAACCCCTTCTTATACTAATTCCGGGTCTTTTCCCCCCCAAAACGGGTTTCTAGTTGTAAAGGCGTTAAGGAATGCGCGGGGTCTCTTGCCGTCAAAATTCTTACCGAATGTTCGCCGGAATCCACGACGCATGCTACGGTGGAGGCGACATCAGCCTTGTTATTTGCCTTCTGAGGACCCTCACTTGAATAGGTCTATACCCTACAGTATATCCTATAGTATACCCTCTAATAGCCCCCCGAGGCAAAAACTGATTTAGAGACAAGCGAACGTACAACCCCATGAAAAAACCCATGGCTTAGGTATGCATTGTTTATTTATTTTTTGCACAAAAATAAATGGCATTCCGCCGATTCTGGGTTAATTTTTTTTTTTTTTTTCTGAGGCTCTCCCCACATGAGGAGCTCTATACCCCACCGAGAAATCTGAGTTAGAGAAAAAACGAAAGAGCAACCCGATGAAAAAATCCCACGACTTAGGTACACATTTTTGTTTTTTTGTTTTTTTTGGCAAAATAAGATATTTTTTTTGCGACGATTCTGGGTTAAGGAGCCCCGTCATTTTCAGGAAAAAGTTAGCGATACAAGGGCCACCCGTATCGTAGGGCGCGTCCCGCGACGCGCCAGTTGACCATGTATACAACAATACATCTATTTATAATGACGTGCACCCTTGGGATGAAGTACGTATATTACTAGTAGCTACCACTATATTGATAATATTTTGTTGTTGATGTTCACCCTGGCAACACACGTAAGGGTCATATACATTCAAAGGACAATACACCTGTAAAAATAAGCGACGGGTGTGTTGCGCAGCTTGCCAGGATGAGCATCGAGCCTAAGTTTGTCCAACGCAAACAGACAGCTGACGTATGTTGTAATATTTCCCTGAGATGTACAGTACCCTGGTACCGTGTAGGAAATACCTCGGCTGTGAGACCGAGAATTTCGTTTAAACTCATACACGGTGTGTGTGTTTAAGCTTCGTTTAGTGTTGCGATTGCGCGGGTGCTACGGTGTGTATATCCTCATGAAAGTCGTAATCGATGATTCTCCTGGGTGACATTACAGTATCATACCGACGTCAACAAGACGGTTTTACGAAGGCGGCCAACCCGTAGTCATCCTGCCTACTGCGCTATGTCCTACGAGTGCACATGCGGGTGGCAGGTGGGGGAAATTCCCCGTTTCAATTAGAATGTGGCCTGAGGAGTCATCGACCTCAGGGAGGTAAACGGGTGGGACTATTTTTGTACGTTTTTTCCCCGTCGTTCCTTTCCGGGGTTGCTCTGCTTGCCTTCCTTACTTGAGTGCTTTCTTGTCTCCTTGCTTGCTTTGCTATACTTGCTTGTCTGTCGCTTGTCTTCTTGCTTGTTTGCTTGCTTGACTACTTGCCTACCTGCTACGTGCTTGCGTGATAGTTTGCTTGCTCATTTGCTCGCCTGTTTGTTGGCCTGGCGGCTCGCGTTGATGGCTTGCCAGCTTGCTTGTTTGCTTGCCTGTCGGCTATACTTTCCTGCTTGATTGCATGGTTGTTTGTTTGCCTGCCTACTCGCCTTCTCGCTCGCTTGCCTGCTTGCTTGTTTGCTTACCTGTATGCTTACTCGTTAACTGGTTTTCTCACATTCTCGAATACTTGCTTACCCGCTTTCTCCCTTGCCCCCTCGCCTGCTTTCCAGATTGCACGCGGTTCTTCTACTCCTGATTGAGATGACACTCATCGGCGCCGAAGAGCGCAACCCCTGGCAGCTTGAGGGCCTATTCCCGCTTCCCCTAGCTGCCCTGACTGGGTTTCTAGGGGCCTGGATGGCGGTGTGCCTCATGCGGGACCGAGGGGTGAATCCGCTTTTTTTGTGGTGAGTTTTTTTTGGCCAGCGGCGAAACCTAGACGCTCCATTAATAAATGCTTTCTAGAGCCAGAAAAAAACGACCCAAAGAGTAGTTCTACGGTAGACTCCCCAACTTTTCTTCAACCAAATCGTCGTTTTTTGAAACCAGCTCCCGGCCGTATCTCCTGGAATACCGCGCCCCTTTGTCACCCCGACGTCGTCGTTCGACAGTCCATTGCAATGAAAAACATGCACGCAAAGGTTTTTTTTTCATAGCATCCTTCCTCTTCGTGTCGAGCAGTCATGAAACGTTCGTTAGAGAAAATCGCTGGTTTTTTGGGGGGGTGCTATCGTAGAATCAGTCTGAACAGTAACAGGTACTCCCACAGTGGGGGTCCCCCACCCCAGTAAGACGGTGGTGTGTGCGAGAGCAATATGACCGCCTTATAGAGGGAATCCGCCTTATTCATTCCAGGTTATGAGTGCAATCCCCCGGTTGTGACCGCCTTGTATCGGGATACCGCCTTATTCAGACCGCCTTATTGAGGGACCCCTACCGCACTAAAAATCAATATATCGCCTTACTCAGACCGGCTTATTGGCGAATCCCTACTGCACTAACACCGATTTCGTACCCTGCTGCACTCCCTGCCGTTCGAAGAAGATTCTCTCAATTTGACTTTCAAGGTTTGACGCGTGCTAAGATGGAGGCACGAAGTACGAGCACATTTTTTTCTCCAAGTACGAATTATTTTCTGAAGGACGCGGCTTCTTGACCCGAAATGGTCGGAACAACGCCGTTTTCGTTTTGCAATATGATGATTTTGTATACCTAAGTCATGGGTGGTATTGTTCATAATCGGGTTGCCCTTTTCATTTTTTACTCTATCAGTAAGTCCCTTTTTCGGGTGAGGTATTGGGCATGGCGAAAAGGGTGCACCTCTACCCGGTACAGTAGCATGTGTCGTTTATAAGGTACGCATTTTTTGTGGTATCAAAATGGTACTGTCTCGCCACTGCGAGGCCGCGGTTTCCAATACGCGCACCAACACCAGCAACGAAGCAGTAACCATAACCTCGTGACCTACTCTAGACACGCTAGCATTCCTATGATGAAAAAATGGTACAAAAAAAACTCGCGAATTCGCGTTCAGTGCGCCGGCGGCTTCGCAGATTCGGGCGCATGCATGTTCTTGTTTGTTCTCTTGCCTAACGCCGCCGCCTGTTGGATCGCCTGCCCACTGCTTGCGTGTTATGAGTGACAATTATTTATCGTGACGATAGGTAGTTTATCGTTCCTCGTGTATGTAGCGCGTCGGACGATAAAGGAGATCGTTAGAGTTGGGGAACCGAACCAAGGGTAATGAGTCTTTTGTTGCAAGAGATAATTACGTAGGCGTTTTGGTTCATATTTTGCGGTTGAAGAACTGATATTGATTGCAGCGGGATGCAAGGTGTTTCGGTTGGTCGCGTCGGTGACAATACCATGTGGATACAGCGCTGGCAGACTGGTAGAATACGACTACGGACGATAACTGATACATATCGATTTTAAGCTGTCAGCGCGCCGACGGCTTTTGAAGATTCAGACGAGGGCTAGGATAAGGGGTGAGATAGGGGGTAACAATTTTTGGCCGGCGTACTTTTGACTGATGAGGTCTCCTCAACTGGGTGTGTGTGTTGTCTTCACGATGAACCGTTCTTTCTACCCAACGCCATCATCATCAGTACACCCAGAGTCCGTGCTGATTTTTCATGCTAGAGAGATACAAAAGGTCACCGACTGTGAAACGGAGTAAAAAATCAGTCGCAATCCATCAAGGTAAAGCCAGTGAAATGCTAGCGTACCGGGTACGAGAACACAACAAAACAAGCCAGACCATGAAAATAAAAAAAGAGAGAACGAGAAAAATTAAAGGAAAAAAGAAAAGGAAAAAAGAACTTTTCGTTAAACACCGACGGATAGGCCATACGGGATTGTTCGTGGGTTGCACTGTTTTTTTATCCGTTAGCGGTTGTTGTTGTTGTTGTTGTCGTTGTTGGTGTCTTTCTGTTTTTCTTGTAGATATACACCAGAACTACTGAGCTACGCAGTCAGCGCTGACTGCCATAGCTAAGTGGTAGTGGCGTAGCATTTCCAAAAAACACTGACTAAAGGGATTGCAACCCTTGAGTAGATCCGAGGTCCGGGCTTAACCGCCAGATAGATGGGCCCCGGGTTGTGCTTTCATTAGAGGTACGCCATAGCCACTGAGCTATATACGCAGTCAGCGCCTCACTACATGTAACTCAATGGCTATGGTGTCCTGGCATCTCTTGAATATTTTGTCAGAGTCAGTGTTTGGGTGATGAAGAGAGATCCTTGCGTGAGGTGAGGAAAATTAAGGGTGACTCGTACCGTATGATGCGGACTCCCTGACGAGTTTGTTTTTGTTTTTTTTTCTGCTCGCGCCGCCGCCGCTGGATGGACCACATACCCACTAATGGTGTGCTTTGTGCACAATGTGCTTCTGTTTTTTGTTTCGTTCGGTTTTTGTTGCGCGCGTCGCTTGAAAAGGCTACCGGGGAGCGTGAGCGTCGCGAAGGTGCTTGCCTGCGTTGTGGCCGGCCTCGCCCCGTTGGATCAAGGTGCGACGATAATTTGTTTTGTTTTCGTTTTCGTCCCCCCCCCCCCGGTTTTTTCGTTTTTGTCCGGTTTTGTATGGAAGCTTGGGCGTGTTCCGGTTTTGACGAATCAAACTGTCGCGCCGCTCGCTTGTGGTATTTTTCTTGTAATTGTTCCTATTCAGAGGCGGAGGCGACCCACATTCCGATGCCAGAAAAACGGTGCGGAGTGCGGCCAAAGCGTCCAGACCCTGCAGAACTTGTACTCAACAATTCCCCGTCAAAATATGACGAACAGCCCTCGAATAGCTATCAAGCAGAAAAGGACGCATTTGCAACCAGCTGCTACAACTTTACGAGTTCATTTTACATCAAACCTAGGTGTTGTGTAGTTTCTCCACATTCGTTGCGGTATGGTAACAATTACGCGCGTGAGTGTCAGGTTCCCGCAATCTCAGTTGCTCACCGTGAACCGGAAACGATGTGTGTGTTTTCGTAGCTGCGTGGGTTCACGGTTAGTTGTGTGTCAAGCCCCCTCCTTGTCTCGCCTCGCCCCCCCCCCCCTCTCCCACCGTCGCCTACGCCGAGGTTTCCATTAAAATGTATTGTGTTTCCACTGAACTGGATATTATCCTGTACCAAAGGTTTTTACTTCGTTCTGACGCACATTGCTCCCCCGCCCTTGTTGGGTCAATCTCGGCGCGTGTTAGTCTCCAATAGAGCTTGGCGTTGCCGTTGCCCCACGGCCCCCTTTCCCCCGTACGTGAGCAGTGAAGAAGAATTAACACGTATTATTTGCCTCAATCGTTCGTTCCGCGTCTTCCTGTTTCGCACCTCGTATCCGCTCCGCCTACGACCTTGTACGGGTTGATCTTGGTGTTGGTGGTGGTGTCGGTGTTGGTGTTGGCGTTGGTGTTGGCGCTCGTGGTGTTGGTGTTGGTGTTGGTGGTGTTGGTGTTGGTGGTGTTGGTGTTGGTGATGGTGGTGGTGGTGGTGGTGGTGGTGGTGTTGGCGTTGGTGGTGGTGGTGGTGTCCGTATTGGTGTGTTGGTGTTTATGTTGTTGTCGTTGGTGGTGTTGGCGTTGGTATTGGTGTTGATGTTGGTGGTTTTGGTGTTGGCGTTGGCGTTGTTGCCGGTGTGATCGTTGGCGCCGGTGTTGGCGTCGGTACTGGTGTTGTTGTTGTTGATGTTGGTGTTGTTGGGTGTCGGTGTTGGTGTTGGCGCTGGCGTTGTTGTTGTTGTTGATGATGATGGTGGTCGTGGTGGTGGCGTTGGTGTTGCTGGTGTTGCTATTATCGTTTGTGTTGACGTTGATGTTATTGGTGCTGTCATCGATGTTGGCGTTGGGCTATTAATGCTACCGCGGCTTCAGAGTCCTCGGCGCTTTCCTATCTCTCCACCGCCTTCCCGATGGCATCGGCCGTCATGGCTAGCACCGCGCCTTTCGCCCTCTTCGAACAACACCCCGCCAACGCCGCCGTATCCGACACGCACCATGTTGTGGGAACCCGCTTAGGAGGCGGGGCGGCAGCTGTGCCCCCCGCGGGGGACTGGTCGGGGCCCATGCTCCCCTTCGAGGTGCGAAACTCCGTTTTTATGCATAGTTATGTCTGTGTTTGTTGTAACAACTACTCATACTGCTGTGAGTACTACTGCTTTACTGCTCACTTCGCGGCAGGCGCTTTTGAGCTGGGTTGCGATTCATAAAGGTGATCGAAAAAAGCGCGTAGAAACAGACATTGACGCGCGAGTCCTTTTGGTTGCGGAACAGTTGTCGATCAGTTTTTTCGCTCACCGTTTTCGCTTGCCATTTCACTCACCCCTTTCGCTCAACACCTTCACTCACCATATTCTGTCACTCGTCACTTTCGCCCCATCATGTTGACTTGCTGGCAACTTTCACCCACCATTCTGCTCACCGTTTTTGCTCACCCGCCGAGTTTGCTCACCCGCCGTGTTTGCTCTCCGTGCCCCCTTCCAATATGGATCGTTTTTCTTTTCTCACCATTTTCGGTCATCATTTTGGCTTGCTCACCTTTTTCGCCCACCATTTCTGCTTATCATTTTTGCTCGCCCGCCGTTTTTGCTCCCCATTTCCACGTTTCACTTTCCATCATCTTTCCTTTCTGGCCGTTTTTCTCATTGTTTTTGCAAATCATTCTCGCCCATTGATTTCGCTCTGCAGCACTTCCTCTCGCTGTTCTCGCTCTCGCTATGTTCAATCAGCGTTTTCACGCAGCATTCCTGCCTTCGCCCCCTACAACTGTATGAACGCTCGACGATCGACTCGTCAGGCGGGCCTGTGCATGTTCTTCATGGCAATCTCCTTGTTGGTGTGTTCTCGCCCCGTCATCGCCCCTTTGCTGGGGGCGTTGCTTGGCGGGGGGGGCGGGGGGGGTTCGGAAAGTGGACATGGGAGCGGGACCGTCAAGGGGTTGCCAGTTCACGTGGGGGCGTTTTGTGGCGTGGTCCTGGGTCTCTACCTGCTGGGTGTAGTGTCGAGGCACTTTCCCGACTCTCGAACGGTGATTGATGGTTGGCGATTGGCAGTTTTCCTCGCGTGTACTTGATTTTATTTTCTATTTTAAAGGGGATTATAAAATTCCTTGCCGTCCAGTAGTGTGCTGCGTTGATCTACTGTATACGGGCGGGGCGCGCAATTTGATGCGATTCGACAAGGGCAAAAACGTCAGGTACCTTTTCTCGCGGTAAAAAGGGGCGCATGTACCGTGGTGGGAAAGGGGGTAGGGTAAGGGTGGGTCGACGTGCTCTCGCGATTTGCCAAAAAAAAAGCACAAAAAAACCAAAAACAGCTTAAAAAGCTCTATATAGTGAAATATATTCTGTACTTTATCTGGTACGATTTGTGGGACGAAGCCGGTGGGAGAGCCCGCTTAGTGACCCCGGGTCTGAGTTACGTCCGGGCAGGGAGAAAGAAAAGAGAAAAGTCTCAAGAAATAGACGGGATGAGCAAAAGAAAAAAAAAGGGTACGGTTTTAATATACCAACGAACGAAACGTTTTCAGAACACCGTTTACGTTTCTCTCCGTGTGGACAGTGTTTTCGTTTGCACCCGTTTTGAAGGACGTACGCACCACCATTTCAGCCATGTTTGCATCACCCCCTTCCAACGATGCTCGCATGTTCGATGAAACAGGGTCGGAGGTCAGCCACCGCGGTGCTCTTGGCTTCCATGGCTATTCTTGCGCTGCAGCCCGCCCTGATGGATGGTGGTATGGGTGGCGGTGGTGAAGTTGGTGGTGGTGGTGGTGATGACGGTGAGTATTGGAGGGAATACGTGAAGCAGGTCTGTGGTGTCGCCGTGGCGGGTATGGGCGTGCTGGCGCTGACCGGGGTTGCTTCTCCAACCAAGTAAGCAGGGAAGAGTAAAATGGGAGAGAGGAGAAGGCGGGGTGTACTCATACCATTGGAGTAGCGTGGCTGCACTCTTTTTTTGAGGACGGGGGGGTAGAAGGATATCCCCTTCTGCGGTCTCTAGCAAGCAAACTACAATTTCCCTACAGAAAACGGGTTTTGTCGGCCTGAACCCCAAACGTCGCGCGGCAAATTTGTGAAAAACTGCAACCATCGCCAGTACAACCAATTCCCTGCTCAAATTTCGCTCATCAGCCCACCGGAACCGACCTGGGTAGTCCCCGAGCGCCGTGCTCGGCGATACGTGCTTTGCAGCGCTATCACTTCACGCGCAAACATGTATCCTTGGCGTAGGATATGACTCGAACAAGACGTAATCATCGGGAGTTGGTGTTTTTTTTGCAAGCGGGTGGCGGAAAAAAGTTCAGCGCGTTTAGCTGAGATTCGCCGGCGGCTGCAGTTGTGTTTTTTTCATGCCAACCCCCCCCCACCCCGCACTTTCTCCCCCCCTACCTTGCTCCCTTTTCCTCCCTCTCTCTCGGCTTTCTTCACTTCTTCCCTCCCTCTCTTCCTTCCCCCCGTTCCCTACCGGTCCCGTTTTTCTTGCGGCCGCTGTTGTGTTTCTTTCATGCCATATGGACCCCTCCCTCCCTGCCCTTCCGGTCTCGTTTTGATGACTGCTGTTGTGTTTCGTTCAAATCTACCCTTCCCTCCCTTCCCTCCCTTCCCTCCCGGTCCCCTTTTGACGGCTGCTGGTGTGTTTCATTGATATCAACCCGTCCTTCCTTTCCCGCCCGGTTACTTTTTGATGTCCGCTGTTGTGTTTATTTCATGCCCCCCCCCCCCCCCCACCCCCGCCTCTACCCCTACCCCCCACCCCCACCCCAACCTCTTCAAGAACACTGGCAACACGAGCCATATTCGCGGGAGCGATCGGTATTCCTCTCGGGACTTGGTCAGCTCTAGCCTCCATGCCAAGCGCCGATACCGCCGCAGTAGTTCTTTCGGCTCTAGGGGCGGCGGGCACCTACTCCTGTGCCTTGATGGTCCTGCTTGAGGCCGTGCTTCCGAGAGCGTCTGTGTTGTCCAGAAGCGCAACACGTAGCAGTGGTGGGGGTGGGGGCGGGGTGGGGGGGGGGGAGGGGGCGGAGAGGAGGGGGGCTCCTTCGGCTGCGGGAAGCGTGCTGCTGGAGTTGTATGTGGCGGTGGCGGCGTTCATGCCGGTGGCAGCGCTTGCTCAGGCGCGTGTGCTTGGAGAGTGGGGGTTGGGGGGTTGGCAGGGTTGTTTTGTTTGCTTCCGAGCGGCGTTGCTGCGTTTCGCTGCCCTGTAGTTTCGCTCTTTTTCCGTTTGGTTTTTGTTTCCATAAGAATGACGCAACATAATTTCGCCTTACACCCATCTTTTGAGAGCAGTTTTTTTTGTTTGTTTTGCCACTTCCCACGAAACGCCGAATAATCGAACCTAACAAAAAACGAAATCGAATAAAAAACGAACCGGAAGAACTGAATCGACCAAACCGAAACTGACCAAAACCGAAGCCCAAAACTCGAAGCTGACCCCAAAAGCCGACACTGTCCCAACATCGAAAGCAGGGGGTGCAGCTGCTGTTTTTCGGGCCTGTGGGTCGACGCCTCATGGGTTTTCCATCGAGGGGGGGTGTTAGTGCTGAAGGCGCTGCCCGCTTCGCCCTTGCTACCGCTTCTACCGGCCATGCCGTAATTGCCGTGGCGCTCAAGTTCGTGGGAGGAGCTGGTTCAGGGCGAGTTGGTGGTGGGAGCGGTGGCGGTGGGCGAAGGAGGGAAGGGTTCGGGTCGGCTTGGAGGGCAGGGTCGTCTGCATCTCGGGCTGCTAGCGAGGTGGGGTGGGTGGCGAGTTCCCGTCTCGATTCCGTTCGGCCTCGTTCCGCCGTGGCAGGGCGTTGATTGGGGTGTTGGGACCGTTGCGCTCGTGCTATGATCCTGAGCCGTGCCGCGGTGGGAAGGGGGTGCGGGGGTAACCGTCGGGGACGTAGGGTACTTTTGGACTCAAAACAAGCATTCTGCCTGACGGGGGCACGGAAACTGAATATGTTGTTGTGTTTTGTTTCTCCTCCGGCAGATGGGGAAAACTCAAGCTTAAGCTCACCACCTTTCACGTGTTTTCATACATGCCGTGTGTCAATTTTATTTAATTTTACTCGCACGTCAGCGCTAGCTGGCGTATCCTTCGGTTCCCGTGGTAGCGACAACATGAGCTGTCGCCGAAGATGGTGTTTTGGAGCGTTGGAGTCAGCGTGCCCGTGATTAGGGATGCTTCTTGAGAGTGTGCTGACAGCAGCGTTCAGGTCTTCACAGCCGATATTGCTGGTGTTCCGTAGGAAGGTGTTGAGAGTTGACTATGCTGGAATCGGCCAATCCAATGTTTTTGAAAGAGCCCCCAACATTGGGCGAAGCCAACCCCCCTCCCTTTCACCCAACGATTGTATCTATTAGGAACAGGAACAGTGCTCCCTCTCCAAAGGAACGTGTGGTCAATGGCCAAACGACTGAGGCAAGCAACAAATGAGTACCGTAATCATGCGAAGGTTGGCACCCATCGGAAGGTTGGCACCCATCGGAGAGATAGCACCGGGGTGCGATAAAATACACAACGTAGAAACATTTAAAAAAAATAATCGTGTTTTCGCACCCCCATCGGAGAGATCGCACCCTCCGACATGAACAGAAATTGACGGCCACCGCAGCGGGTCTGTGGTAGGTAATATTCTCATTATTTCATACTCCGATTATATATCACCAGTGCGCCACTCCTCTCAAACGTACTTTACCAACGCAGCTTCGGTCAAGTCGTTTTAGGTAGCTTTGAGTCGTTTAATTTGTATCCGGGGTGCATGTACGCAGCACCGTTGCCCCAGTACGGCGCGGTGTATTTCGATTCAGCAGCGCACCCATCGGAGAGATCGCACCGGGGGTGCGCCAAAATTGAAGAACGGCATGATTTAATTGTATTTCCGCACCCCCATCGGAAAGTTGGTACCCATCGGAGACATAGCACCGGGGTGCGATAAAAAACACAACGTAGAAATATTTAAATATCGATCGCACCCCGGTGCCAACCTTCGCATGATTACGGTATACCCCTCCCCTTCGCCCCCTCTCCCTCGCCCCCTCGTTTGCCCCCCCCCCCCCCCCCCCCCCCCCCGTCCCGCCCCGCCCCTGTTGGCGATTTTCCACACAACGAAAGCAGGCGCGGTGGATACCCGCGATGGGAAACGCCTCCGCATTTTTTGCCGCTTTTGGGGCGTTCCTCTGCTGCTGGGCGCACCTCCCCGGGGAAGGGGCGAGGGCGCTGGCGGCGGTCCCGTGCTCCGCCCTGCTGCTCCTGCTGCAGGAGGACGGTCAGATGTTTCTCGGGGCGGGGTATGCGGCCGCGGTTCCTCTGGGCGCGCTGTCGTCGGCATGGGCAGGGTCGGCGGGGTACTATGTCCTCCTCAAGGTGTTTTTGCGTTGTTTGTGTTTCTGTTGTAGGGTTTTTGTGTGTTTTTGATATTTACGTGTTTTTATGTGTGTTATGTGGGTGTGTTTTTTTCATGTTGTTGTGTATGTTTTCTGTGGTGTGTGCATGTTTTTGTGGATGTTTTTGCGTTTTGTATTTTTTTTATTGACCTGTGGTTTCTCTGCGCGCGTTGTTAGCGGCTTGAACCGGGTGCGCGCGCGGGGTACCACGTTCTCGTCAAGGTGGGTTTGCGTTGTTTTGTGTGTGTGTGTGTGTTTTTTTTTGTGAGTTTTGTGTTGTTACTGGGTGGGTTTTTGTGCTGTTGTTTTGTTTTCGTGCGTTCTTTAACGTGTGCTTCGTACGGGTGTTTAGGTGTGGTTACCGGGCGTTTTTGGTGTTGTTGGTGTTTTGTTTTTGCACTAGTATGTCGTTTTGTTTTGTGTACCTTGTTTTGTGGTTTTGGTGTATTTCGTGTGAGTTTTTGTGTTTTTGTTTATTTCTAGGTCGGGCGGCTCTTTCGTGGGCTTGGATCCGCCGCGAATCGCTTGGATACTCTGCCGTCGGTGGGGGCCGGGTCCTCAGAGTGTTGTTTGTACGTCTTCCCAGAACGTGTGCGTTGCCTTGGTTGGTATGTTTTGTGTGTGATTTAATGTGTGTGATTTGGTGAAGAGCAATACGCTCCGTCTCGAAAGGGATGCGTGGTCAATGGTTAAATTGCTAAGACAAGCAGCAAACGACCCCCCCCCCTTCCCTCCCCCGACCCCCCGATGCCTGCCGCTGCCTCGCTAACTCCAACTCCAGGGAGCCATGTCGGCAGGGCGGCACAAGCCACACTTTTCTCCGTTCTTCATGTTTGGAGGCCTCGCGCTTGGCGTCTTCAAGGGCGTGCTGCACCAGTTCC
Source organism: Undaria pinnatifida (assembly GCA_012845835.1). Classification (NCBI taxonomy): domain Eukaryota; class Phaeophyceae; order Laminariales; family Alariaceae; genus Undaria; species Undaria pinnatifida. The sequence continues at coordinate 14,000,423 of JABAKD010000027.1, forward strand.
ACGGAGTTTTGGGAGCCGAAGAGAGCCGAAGGCACGGTGAGATGGCGGTAGCTCTCCGCGCCATCAGCTTCTGGACATCGGACACGCCTTGGCAGGTGGGTGGGTGGTTGGGTGGGTGGATGGGTGGTGTCTTGATGTTGTGCTTTATCGTGTTGTATATTTGAAATGAAGCTCATTGGCTCAGGTTACGCCGCATTTGGCTCAGGTTGCAGCGGATTTATTCGTGTAACGTATCCTTACAGACCCATGTTAGCCGACAGCGGGTAAACGGGTGGGTGGCTAGGTGGGTGGGTGGTGGGTGAATGGATGGGTGGGTGCGGGGGTGCGGGGGTGCGGGGGTGAGTGGTTAGAGGGGGCAGCTTGTTGCTGTAATCTACTTTTTGCTTTTGATGTACCTGGTGCACTTCATGTACGTACGCTGGTACTGTTGCTGCTGCTTCCTGTAAACTACTCAGCCGACAGCGGACAGGGTGAAATATATCTTCACGAAATGCGTGCATATGACATAAGCATGCCTTCTCCTTCCCCTTATGGTTGTCCTCATCCTCAGTCCCCTTTCCCGTATCCATATCCTTTTCCTTATCCTTATCCATATCCTTATCCTTATCCTTATCCTTATCCTTATTATTGTCCGTAACCTTATCGTTATCCATGTCCTTTTCCTTATCCTTATCCTTATCCTTATCCCTATCCTTATCCTTTTCCTTGTCCTTGTCTTTATCCTTATCCTTGTCCTTGTCTTTATCCTTATCCTTATCCTGATCCTGATCCTGATCCTTATCCTTATCCTGATCCTTATCCTTATTCTTATCCTGATCCTTATCCTTATCCTGATCCTTATCCTGATCCTTATCCTTATCCGCATCCGTATCCTTGTAATTGTGCCCTTGTCCTTGTCCTTGTCATTGTCATTGTCCTTGTTCTTGTCCTTGTCCTTGTCCTTGTCCGTATCCTGTATCCTTATCCCCCCCCTTCCCTTTCCCCTCCCCCCTTCTTCCACTTTCCTCTTTATCGTGTTTCTGCACATTCAGCCTCTCTGGAACTTAGCTATGGTTTTGGTTTCTCTTCCGTCGCACATTCAGCTGGTGCTCTTTTTATGGCGGGGACAGGTGTCTGCACAGCGAACCGCGCCTGTCATCGCCGCCCTCGCCATCAACGCTCTGCCTATGATTGCTGGCGACCTCAGCTGGTGAACGACAAGCCTTCCACTACCCGCGTGATATGTTTTGCTAGTAATTGGAAAGTACGGTATTGATACTATTGATTCGAAGAATTAGCGATTAGCTTGCTTTCGCTAGGTATATATCTGTGTTACGAGTATTTCTTCGAAGTATAAATATATACGCGTATTCAATATTCCCTACAAGATACCTATGTAAGTTTGGTTTTGGACGATTTCGGTTTTCTTTGTCTCACAGTCTGTGATAGCACAAGTTGTACCTTTCTAGGATGCAGAATCAAGACGGACACTGGCTGTGCTGATGTGTTTGGGCAGAAGCAACTGTTTAACCCCTTATATACTTACTTGATTACCTGGTATAGTATATGGGAAAATTGACGACGAAAATTGGCGATTACGGCATCGGCCACGGCTGGTTGGGGGATGATACAACCGGTGTTGTAACTGTTGAACAACAGTGAAAATACCAGTACGGGACGGGGGCAGCATGGCACCACTTGTTGCACTGCTGCGCGCCCACGCTACGTGTGAACTCTTGAAAATATCGCAATCGCCGCGGTTTTCGTCGCTCTGCTTTAGTCAAGTTCCAAAAGGGTTAATGTGAAGACAGCACACCGTATTGTAGCAGCCATTCACTATGTACACAGCTGTCTGTATTTTTCAGGCTAGGTTTGCGCTCGTTCTTGTAAGAGGGCTGGTAGTGCATGTTTATCACCGACCTTTGACTGTTGTCCTGCTGCATTTTTTTGGCGCTGTTACCGTTCCTCCTGCCCACCGCCGTGTCCCGCAGCATCAATCTCATGGGGCTGGTGGGACTGGTGGGAGGGGGGGTGCAGCTGTGGCTCATGCGCCAGCGGCGCGGGACGGGCAAACGCTTCATTTGAGCTGTGTCATGCCAACTGGATATTTCGGTCCATTTCATGCGACATAGTGGCGGCAGCGGCGGCGGCAGCAGCAGCAGCACCACCACCACTAGAAGAAACAGCAGCAACACCATCAGCAGCAGCAAGCGGCAGCAGCAGCGGAATCGTCATCAGCAGCAGCGGCAGCACTATCAACAGCGGTGGCAGCAGCGGTAGCAACAGTGGTAACAGCGGCGATAGCAGCACCAGCGCCACCAGCACACCGGCAGCATCAGCCCCACCACCATCACCACCACCAGCAACAGCAACAGCATTATCAGCAGCACTAGTACCAGCACCACCAGCGGTAGCACCGCAGCAGCATCACACCAGCAGCGTTTGCATCACGCTTCTTTCGAGCTATATTTCATGCTGGCTGTAAGTTGCGCTAGATTTCATCCGACACAGCACCACCACCACCACCACCACCGCCAGCGAGGCCAGCACCACCAGCACCGCCAGCTGCAGCGGTAGCAATCACGGTAGCAGCAGCGGTAGCAGGAACGGCAGCAGCACACACATAAACACCGACATCAGCGGCGGCAGCAGTAGCAAGACTAATCACCCAGCGCTCTTCCCTGATGATGCTGCTAACAGCAGTACTGCTGTTCCGTTGGTTTGCAAATCAGATTGACAGGGCTCACGGGATCCGGTTGGAGCGGTACGGCAGAGCCAGTACGAAGTGTTTTTGACTTCACTTCGTACGTTTGATATGCTGCATTGACGGAGTACAGCCCAGTAGTACACCTCGAGCATGTTACTCAACTCTTCCACTATAGCAGTGGTCCCTGTATAGTGCCGGTTGAGTAGTGCCTGTAAAGTCGCTTTGCGCAGATGGAACCCGAAGACGTCGGTTGACGGTCTAGTTTTGACTCGTCAAGCCGTCTTTGCACTTCGCATACTAGTTTTAGTGTGTAATTCCTTGACGGCTGTCCGTCACGGGGCAAGAGTGCCATCAACCGACATTTTTGGAAACATCCAGTAGTGGCAGGATGCGGAGTAGTGCCGGTGGCCGCTATAGTGCCGTTGTTTACCTCTATAGTGCACATGCCGGCACTATGGAGGGACCAACCACTACGGCATTAATCTTTCAAGTTGAGGGACTCACATTCCCAGTGGTTTGTCCCCAAAACTAACCCTAGCGAATGAAGGGGTTTAACCCTTTGGGGCTTGAGGGGGGGAAATTGACGATGATAATATTGATTATTACAGCACGGGGCACTGCTGATTGGGGGATGATAAAGGAGTCGATCTACGGTAGCTCCCCCAACTTTTCTGTACCGAAATAGACGGTTTCAAAACCAACTCCCGGTTGTATCTCCCGAAATGCGGTGTCCCTCGACACCCCGACGTCACCCATCGATAGAGCTTTACACACAGGAAACTATGTGGGTACTTTTTCTCCAACGGTATATTTCCTTGTGTCGAGCAGCCGTGAAACGTTCGTTGAAGAAAATCGCTGGTTTTTGAGGGGGCTATCGTAGAATCGGTCAAAGTTTGTGTCCGAAGTAAGACGATAACATAGCGAGGGGTCGTACAAGAAGGGTGCGGCGTAGTCTTGCTCGTACTGCTGCGCTCTGATGCTACTCATGTGGACGCTTGAAAATGTCGCAATCACCGCTTCTTGGTCGCTGTGCATGGACCCCAAGGGGGTTTAACGTTGTCACTCGTAATGCCTTTACAACTGGTAAACCTTTTTGGGGACACAGTTACTTGAAGTCTGTGTAGGGAGGGATTTTTGGGGCTCTTGCACTCTAAGTTAATGTCGTTTGTCTTCAAAATGTGATGCGGTGGCAAAGGGGTTACGCGCAAACGATAGGGTCGAAAGGTGTGTTGCCAAGTTAGTATAAGCATTACAGTCCAGGTGCAGGTGCAAGTGCATTCGATTATACGTTAGTCTTAAGTCTTGACCCATTTGGGCCCCGTGCTTTTTTTTTTTGTTGTAAGAATACGGACTGCTGCGACCTTATCAAGCGACTAATGACTGACTGACTATCTGCGATACCCCCCCCCCAAAAAAAAACAAGAAAAAACATCGATTTTTTTCAACGAAAGTTTCGTGACTGCTCGACACGAGGAAGGATGCTATGAAAAACATGTTTCTTCATATGTTTTGTCTGTTTGCAAAGGAATATCGAACGACGACGTCGTCGGGGTGGCAAAAGGGTCACCGTATTTAAGGAGGCACGGTCAGAAGCTCGTTCCAAAACCGGCGATTTCGTTCAAGAACAGTTGGGGGCCATATACCGTGGAACGACTCTAATAGCTGGAAGAACGCGCCGCAGTACAGGTGTCACCATGCTACATTAGAGAGGTTCTCCATTTTCTTCTGAGGCTCTTAACCACTGGAGGAGCTGAATATTTTTGCCTTCTGAGGCAAAAACTGCATGATTTATCTCTTGGTCGGGTGCATACGAGTAGTATTATTCTCTGTACGTAATTTTAAGGACTCTTTGATGTAATATGTTAATGTTTGGATACTTTAGGAATTGTGTGTACCCGCGTCCCTCATTCCCGAACGAGGCCGTGCAATTTATGCTGGCCTTGTTTTGTTGGAGCCTTGCTGCCAATTGAAGGGTACAGGGGATGAAATAAGTATTATATAGATCTATGTGTACCTCCGCTGGAGAGTATCGTTTGTTTTTTTCGTGTTTCGTTTTGTTTTTTGTCTTGTCTTGCACGTCTTGTCTTGCACGTCTTGTCTTGTTGGTCTTGCCTTATTGGTTCGTTTTTCGTTCTCGTTTTGCTTATGATAGTAGGTGGCCCCTGTTTGAGGGACCCCGTGATGATAAGGAAAAAAAGGTATATACTTGTAAGGGAACTCAAGTTTCTTCGCACCGTTTCCCCCCACTCTAACCCCTTTAGACTAGAGCACCAAACCACTCCAGATTCGTACTAACTATTAATAGCTCCAAGTAACTTGTCCCCAACATAGGTTTTCCAACTGCAAAGGCGTTAGGGGGGCTCGTCCCTTATAGTAGATGAAACGTTCAATAAGGGACCAAGGGTTCCTTAAAAGGGGTCACTACACTGTCTCCCGCTTGAAAACCGCCACCTGCATTACTATGAGAACGAGGGATTATGCGCTCCTCAGGTGCCATCAGGTAAACTGACGGGTTATATTAGATGACTACATCCCTTATATTAAGGGCCAGCTTTGATCAGGGACGTCGGTCTATACGAGACCCTGCCGCAACGCAGCACGTATGGTCCCTATAAAGGTGCCACCTACTGCAATTGCTATCAAGAACGTCGGCGCGATCGGGTGAACGACAGCTCGATCGATCGACTAGGCAACCGACAGCGCGGTCGACGGCACGACCGACAAAATCGATCCAAGGCCGACAAAATGCCGAGTAAGCGGACGACCGACGATCGCGACCGGGCGAATAACGGCGGGCAAGGGGAAATGAACCTTCAGTTCGTAAACTTTACGTGGAAGGCTGCCGTTCTGGTTCATTCATAAAAAGCACCTTGGAGCGCATATATAGCGTCAAGTAGGTGTTGAATAACCATCAAAATGATCCGCATTGTGGACTATGTTTTGAGCCAAGGCGCAGGTCACGCAACCAAACAAAATACGAGCACCGTGTAGTAGACTTCAGATCAAAAACGAAAAAAAACAAATAAACAAACGAAAACAACAACAACTACTACTACTACTACAAAAAATGGTGACGTTTATTTTCATGGGAAAAAGGTAGAAGTGGTGGGATGGAAAAAACAATCGTACCATCGTATTACCACATAATGTCGTGATATAATGGAAAAATAATAGCGTGACAAGCTCTTGTATTAGTTGCACACACGCCACGGACGAACTGATATAGCGTGCATTTCCGCGAGGCAAAATCACCATCCCCTTCTTCCTATACGCATACGCACATGCCTTCAAACGCATGTGAAATCTTGTTATATCCAGCCGTAGCTTATATCTCCACATCTTACGGCTTGTTAGACTCTCAGGGGAATACCATAACACTAGCCCACCCTGATGAGCCGTATATATATGCAGAAATATGAAAGATTCGGGGAAGCACCGGTTCCACGGTCTAGAACATGACTCGAAGATGTGGCTCTTCACAACCTACTCCCACACCTCTACCCCGCGAGGCTAGGAAGCCTCAGGGAGAATGCCACAGCAGAAAACCTCAAACGAGAAGGCCAACGACGCTATTATAATAAGATTAAGGGGCTGTGTTGCAAACACAGGCCACCCTTTGCAGGTTTCTCTACTAGGCAGGTTCCACGTTGGTCACTCACTTGTAGTGCTAGAAAAGCTCTTGTATTAGCTCGACACACGCGACGGACGAACTGAATAGCGTGCATTTCCGCGAGGCAAAAACATCATCCCCTTTTTCCTATGCGCACATGCCTTCAAAGGCATATGAAACCCTTTTATATCCAGCCGTATCCCATATCTTACTCCTTGGTTAGACTCCCAGGGGAATACCATGACCTTTGTTGTTGTTAGTAGTATAGGGGCAGTAGTAGTGTAATAGCCATAAGTAGTAGTATATTATTAGTATATAGTAGTAGCAGCAGAGTAGCAGTATAGTAGTATAGCAGCAGTAGTATAGTAGTATAGACTATACACGTCGTAGTATATCATATTACGTAGCAAACAGCAGCACAGCAATCTGGTATATATTTCCTCCCTGTCACTTCATATTTTATCTTCGAAATATTGGGCACATCTGCATCTAACACGCAGCACAGGTAGAACATTTGCTATCATCCACCTCCGCTCCCCGCCACCATCGCCACGTTCCCTCCCCCTCCCCCCCCCCCCCACACCCTGACACACACGCACACAACCCCCCCCCCTCCCCCACCGCCCCACCGAAAATCAAACCTGCTAGATAGAGTAATAAACACTATCAGACAGGTGATATCACCTCATTGCCTTCCTAGCTATCCATGCCGTAGCTCCAATAACCCCCCCCCCCCCCCGACGCCCCCTCCCTCACTACCCACACCATCGTCTAGGCGTTTAGTAAGTCCCTTCCGGGTATACATTTATGCGATTTAAAGCGGTTAATAATCCCCCTTCCCCATCCCCCCCCCCCCCCCCCCCCCCCTTTCGAACACTCCCCCCTCTCTCCTCACCGGTTGTACGATTTACAGGATATACATGATAAACTGATGCGTTCCTCCCACAACCGTCACATTTGTCCCCTTCAAGGGTTCATAGCTGCTTGCTGCACAGATTATTGAGTTGCCGCCCCCCTCTACTACCCCGCCCCTCCCCCCGCCCCCGCCCCCCCACGCCCTAAAAAATCTCCGCCCTCCCCTCACTGGTTGTACGACTTACAGGATATACTTGATAAACTGATGATGCCTTTCCTTCAACACAGCTGCTGTCAGATTTGGTCCCCTTCACAAACGGGTTTTATAGTTTCCGCGCACAGATTGATTAACATCACCCTGTTGACCGTGGTACAAGCTACATTGTAGTTCCAAGGGGAGTCGCCGGCCTATATCCTTAATGAGGACACACGCCCAGTAATACGCGCGATCGGAGTATCACACACAGCTTGCAAAAATTTGCAAGGTCGTGCTCTGTAGGGTACGCACAAACCGTACCCGGGGTATTTACCCCGGGTATTACCCTACAAAGAACTTATGTAAGTTCTGTAGGGCATTCATACCCGTACCCGGAACTTTTAGAAGTTCTGTACGACATTAATACCCGTACCCGGAACTTCTAGAGGTTCTGTAGGCCAGTGCCACAAACCCCCGGGGTACGAGTATATCATGTTTATCACCCATGCGAGTTATGTACGCCCGTGCCACAATGCCCGGAACTTCTGTGAGTTCTGTAACACTTCCATACCGTACCCGGAACTTCTGCAAGTTTTGTAAGATCCCCACACCCTAAACCGGAACTTCTGTGACTTCTGTAAGACTGTGGCACAATACCCGGGGTACGGGTATATCTTTGTTACAATACCCGGGGAGCCCACATGCATTAAGTCAGGGTGTAAAACCCAAAGAGTGTATTATGCATTTAATTATTATTATGTCATATCTTGTCAGTGACACCAACCGAACACCGAAAGCACAGCTAGCTGCATGTAGCAGTCCGTATCGTATATTATGATAGTGATGATAGTAGCACCTAACTATTACTACTCTGTAGGTCCTGTTCATGTTTCTTTCGTTTTTAACCCGTGGGCACGTATTATATTAACGAAGAGGACACTTACTTTTTAATCGAACATACTTCGAGTATTCATTTTTTATTAATCGAATTGAATTCAATCCGATTTGGTGGATTCATACGAATTTGGTTCCTTTCGGAAAACCACGTGTTGCGCATTGTCATTTTTTTTTCCCGATCGAAATAACACATAAATCTGCCCGTGACGGCGATGCAGCTGCCATCGACGTCTTGAACTACCCTCTGTGTTTTCCGTAGTTTCTCGCTTCTTTTTGTCGCGGCACTTGAGGCTTTTATCGACCTGGTGGAAAAGATTGGGCTTGCGACCGCCACTATTTAATTTGAAGTGCCACAGCCGGGGTACGCTATGGTATGATCTGTTACAGCGCAGCAGTGAACGCGGCTGTTGCCCCGATCGCCACTCGTTGAGGTTCACGATTTATCGCCTCTCTCGGTGGTGGTTTTGGTCGACAATTCGTAAGTCTCTTAAAGCTACGACAGATTGCCGCGGGACATTGGCCCAGTGAGAACATGCCACGTAAGTTGGATTAAATCCTCCACTTCAAATCGAACTCCCCTCCGAGGGGGTGTGCATTTACCCGGGTATAATAACCCGTACCCGGCACTTCTGTAAGTTATGTACGCCCGTGCCACAAAATACCCGAAACTTCTGTAAGTTCTGTAAGACTCTCATACCCGTACCCGAACTTCTGCTAGTTCTGTAGGACATTCATACCCGTGATACCCGGAACTTCGGTGAGTTCTGTACACCCCGCGCCACAATACCCGGGGTACGGGTACAGCACCTTTTGTACCCGCCCGGGACTTCTGTGAGTTATGTACGCCCGTGCCACAATACCCGGAACTTCTGGAAGTTCTGTAACACTTTCATACCCGAACCCGAAACTTTTGGAAGTTCTGTTAAGGTTATTAGTGGGGTATTAGTCCGTTTGACCACTTGCAAAAGGTAAACCAATAGCTTACCCCAACTGAGCCTTACAACACTGCCCCCGCTGAAACGGTGGAATAGCAGGTCGGCCGGATATATAGGCGGACCTGCCAATATATCCAAGCTGTTTCATTTCCTGGATATACCGGGGGGAGAGTATTTAGCAAGTTCGACATGGGGAAAACCTGAAAAGTTTACTATAAGGTAGATGTGGTGTTAAATTAAAGGTGGGGGACACAGAGTGCCCCCTGCAGGTCTGCCAATTGAGCAGGTCCTCGGAGAGTACTCACTTTCGTTCCTTCGTAGAGATATAGCTCTATTCGTTTCCACCAGAGCCCGGGATAGCTTCTGAGATCGGAGGCACGTGCCTCCGATCTACTTCCTAACTCTCCCGAATATAAAATGCCAACCTTATCATACGAAACCCATCCAAATTATCTCAAATTCGGATACCTACAGGCCTTTCGAGGCCGTATCTTAACACTAGCCCACCCTGATGAGTCGCATATGCAGAAATATGGGAGATTCGGGGAAACTCCGGTTCTACGAACTAGACCATGAGTCGAAGATGCGGCTCCTCAAAACCCACTCCCACACCTCTAACCGTCTGGCTATGGAGCCAGGAACACGCGAAGAAAAGCAGTAGAAAGAAAAGCAGACCCTACAGCAAGGCAATAGTCACCCATCAAAAACCTGCCGCATGCCGCCGGCGTGGCGGGGGGGCAGAAAAGGCTCTAGAACCTGCCGCATGCCGCCGGTGTGGCGGGGGGGGCAGGAAAGGCTCTACGGTAAACCAACCACAGAAAAGGTACTATGGCGAGGCGAGCCCTCGTCGATATGGAGGGGGACACAGGCGCTAACACAACAAGGGAGAAGTCATGCGAAAAACCTCCCGCGGGCCATCGGCAAGGCGGGGGGTTAGACGAGGAAACGACGAATACCCGGGATGGAAGGTGTCAACACCTACAGCCCCGCCAGGGGAGGAAGTGTTTAGACAAAAAAAAAAAAAAGCAGAACAAATACAACACACAAAACATAAAAGATGACACACAGACCCGTACACTGGTCGCCCCCCGGCTCTGGGCTGAGGATTTTTTTTTCCTGTCCTGCCGTCGACGCCACATGTTAAATTAAAGGTGGGGGACACAGAGTGCCCCCTGCAGATCTGCCAATTGAGCAGGTCCTCGGAGAGTACTCACTTTCGTTCCTTCGTAGAGATATAGCTTTATTCGTTTCCACCAGAGCCCGGGATAGCTTCTGAGATCGGAGCCATGTGCCTCCGATCTACTTCCTAACTCTCCCGAATATAAAACGCCAACCTTATCATACGAAACCCATCCAAATTATCTCAAATTCGGATACCTACAGGCCTTTCGAGGCCGTATCTTAACAGTGGGATTTGAACCCACGACCCAAAAAACCCATGCTCTGTCGACGACGCCATTTGTTAAGGAATTAGTGGTGTAATAGTCCGTTTGACCACTTGCAACAGGCTAACCAATAACTTACCCAAACTAAGCGTTATAACACTCTTCCCCCCTGAAACGGCGGGGTACCAGGTCGGCCGGATAAACGGGCGGACCTGTCAATATCCAAGCGATTTCATTTCCTGGGTATACCGGGGAGAGTATTTAGTTCTGTAAGACTCCCAGATACCCTTACCCGGAATCCACAAACCCTACAGAACACAACCTTCCTTGCAAATAAATACTACTTCGTACGTATGTTTTTCAATTTTTTATAAAATATGGGTTTTGACGAAATAAATCTGTTTTTATTAATCTTCGATCTCACAGCTGGAGGGTGTATTTTTATGTTTATTTCATTAGACTAGACTATACCATACGACAGGATTGCACCAGAGATAAATCTGTGATCCAAAATGCATAGCGGCAGTGTTGCAGAGAGGTGCTGGGTATTGAGTACGGAGGGGTCTCCCGCCCCGAATGGCAAACGTGTAAATCGTAAACCGAGTCTGCCTGCTGCTTTGTGTGCATGTATCTGGTATGAGCAACGAGCAACGAACGGGCACCCCCTTATGTCCCCTGCCCCCCCCCCTTTCCGACGAATACTCACCGCCTGCAAAAACTGGAACCCCAAAACCACAAAATTCCGAAAATTCACAAAAATAATCACAAAACAAAGTCATCGATAACATTGACCGAGCGACGTGCACAGCAGTAGTGCAGGCGGTCCAGCGGAGCTGGTCCTCCATCACCGAGCATGGCGGATGAAGCCCCTCACGAGGTGGCCCCGTCGCCGGATGGTTCCGCCAAGAAGGAGCTGACCATGGATCAGCTGAAGACGTATGTTCACAAAGCTCGAGCGAAAATTAGAAGATTGGAGGAATACAACCAGTCCCTGTCGACCAAGGTTGGCGAGCTGGAAGGAGCACAGCAGAGCGCCTCGGCCTCGGCTGATGGTGCTGATCAGGGTGAGAGGGCGTGCTTGCCTTTGTCACGTGTATCATTATTCTTCAAAACGTGTGCCAAGAAGAGGGGTATCTCTGGCCTGCGACGTGCTTTTGTGCGTATATGTCTGCAATGTCTTTGCTGCTTCTGTTTCCCCGCATGTAATGCTTCCACTAAGAAACTGATTTCCCACTAATTCTAAGTAGTTTGTCCCGTTTTGGCGTAACGACGGCGAGGTAGTTCTACAGCAGCAGTTTACCTGGTACTGCTGTGACACTCGAGTGTGTTCGTTCGTTTGTTCTTAGTTCCGAGTGTTCCCGAGTCCCGAGCACGTGATAACACCACACACTGCAGTCAGTACTACTATATTAATACTATCATTGCGTATACACTGGTACCTGGTAACACGCAAGGTAACACACCCCTTTGGACAAAATCACAAAGCCGATTTCCTCGAGAACTGGGAGAAAGTGCGAGCGCCGACGAACGATGCGTCCACGGCAAGACCTCAAGTATTTTTTTTTTTTTTTTTCTGAAATCCTCCGGCGAATGGAGAAGAACACAGCTTCGGTAAAGTTCACCACATTCCACGTATTTGCTACATGTTGTTTGTGTCAATGATGTGTCAATGAACTCTGTTGTTCGCAATCCAGCGCTAGCTGGCGTATCCTTCAGTTCCCGTGGTAGCTAGCGACAACGTGAGCTGTCCCTACCGACGGTGACCACGAGATCTTTCCTAAGCCATCTGTTTTCGTTGTGTGGTGCCGTGGTTTGCGATGGAGAAAATCAGCCGACTTTCGTCCCGGCGGGTGTGTTATCTTGCGTTATGATACCGGTATACCACGGGCGCTGGCCGAGCATTACCATATCCGGTCTACCCGGTATCTGGTAGCCCAGAAGGTGCTGACTACGCCATGTCATACCCACCTACCTCGTGTTGTCGATAGAGCAGAAATTTGCAGACTCGGCAAGTACGAGACGAGAAGAAGCTCGCGGTGAATTGTGACATTCGACTATTAATAAATAGCCTTCGCGTGCGTCGTTTGGGTGTCGAGTGTCGGGTTTCGAGTGACGAACCGTCGATCCGTGTTGGAGAAAACGGAAGGCTGAATGCTCCTTGCCGCAGCAATGCGCGTGTTCTTCACGTTTCACTGATCTTTCCACGCGTCTACATCCAGCACAACCAGTGTCCGAGTCGATTCCTCAGAGAGAGAGAGGCGAGCTCTGTGCTCGCAAACTGCAAGACAAGAGATAAGCAATGCGCGTGTTCTTCACGTTTCACTGATCTTTCCACGCGTCTACATCCAGCACAACCAGTGTCCGAGTCGATTCCTCAGAGAGAGAGAGAGAGAGAGAGACGAGCTCTGTGCTCACAATCTGCAAGACAAGAGATACACGTCGCTAATCCAGTAGTAGTGTGTGTGTGTTCTTCACATTAAACCGTTCTTCTACTCGTCGACATCCAGCACACCCAGTGTCCATACTGATTCTTCACCCTAGAAAGATCAGCTCTGTGGTCACAAGCTACGACACAGAGATAATGCATCGTAATGCATTCGACAACGCAATGTCATGCCCTAGTACTGGGTACGACAGGCACAACATACATACGTCAGCAACAGAAATACATTGGAAGAGAGAAATACGAAATAAACAAGAACAAAAACAAAAACAAAAACAAAATAATAATAAGAAAACAAATAAAAACAAAGATAAAAATAAAACAAAAAATGAAACAAACAAAATGAAGGGGAAATCGAAGAAACAACCCAACCGGAAAGGAGAGCCAAAGCTCGGAAAAGAAACATAATAAAATGAAATAAAATAAAGTAAAGTAAAACCAAAATAAGATAATCCGAACACGAGCCAAAAACCTGGACACGCAAGGAGGGAACAAAGGGGAGAAAAATACCCCAGAAAAAGACGAAAAGTGCTATGTACCTACTAGTCGGCCTGGTACCTTGCTACCCTGTCTGCCATCTCCTTCCTGCCTTCGTCCACCGCGGTCTCCCTTCTATTCCTCCTGTTGCCCCCCCTGCCCCCATTCCCTTGGACGGCTTTCCTTCTACTCCTCCTGTTTCCCCCCCTCCCCCCTTTGTGTTCTTCTCATTAAACCAAAATACCTTGTAAAAGAGAGAAACAACGAAAGAAACCAAGACAAAATGAATAAATAAGTAAATAAATAAAAAGGGGAGCCAAAGCTCGGGAGATAGAAACATACCCCGAGCATGAGCCAAAATGGACATGCAAGGGGGAAAGAAAGGGAAGAAAAACCCAGGAAAAAAAGTAGTAGTAAGTAGTGTGGGAACTTGGCCATGCAATGCCGAACGCAATGAATACGAAGGCGGAACTCAAGAAAGCCAACACAGGCGCGGCAGTATTAATCTAATGCACACATTCAAATTCATAGTCAAACAATGTTTTTGAGCAACAAGAATTGCAAGAGAGACCTGAGATTTTTGGTCAAGAAGCCTTCATTCGGAAAATAAATTTGCCGTACATCGTAGCACGCGTCACTGCTAGTACACACCCAAAAGCGACGAGCGCGGGTCTGAAGCCCCAAAGAGTTTGTCAGTTTTTGGGCATGTCGTACATCCAAGTTTGAGGTACTCGGGCATACTCCGGTATTTTGTAAAATTATTCTAACGACGTCAGCTGTGAGTTCGACGAATTTAGAGTCGATACGAGTACTCATCTTTGCAAGCTGCAACAATATACGCTGGGCGCGTACCGTCTGTTGGGGGTACAGCCACACTCCTGAGGCGTTCTCTGAGATACAGTTACTAGTACGGCATATCTAATGAGAAACCGAAATACCGACCAAGGCTGGGTTTGTTATCTGTGAGAGCGTAGGTTCTACGGTAACTTCAGCACAACGGCTCCCGAGTTCCCTTATTACCGTGGGTTCCTTTTTTAGTTTCCTGTACTTATGTGCTCTTTGTGCTGGTGCTGGCGACGTACTGACATCACTATTATTCAGGGTGGTGTTCGGTAACGATATTTTAGGCGGTCTCAGACGGGGCGGTACTGCCTCTTGCCGGTAGTTTTGCTGACGGTAGTCGGTATTTCGTTATTTGACGGTAACTACCTTGACGGGAACGGTAAAACCAAAATGTGCCGGTAATTATGTCGGTGGTAATAGGACACGACGGTAATTTTTCGACGGTAGACGGTATTTCGATATCTGACGGTAACTGCCTTGACGGAAACGGTTAAACTGAAATATGCCGGTAATATTTTGGCGGTAATGCAACACGAAGGTAATTTCTTGACGGTAGACGGTACTTCGTTTTTCGACGGTAACGCCCTTGTTGGTAAACGGTAACACGAGAAATGCCGGTATTTGGCAATTGTTGTTGGATATGTGCGTTCCTCACAGGCGGGCAATCTACTTCTCTTTTCATCACATCGAGATTGAGCAGTCTCATGCAAACAATAACCACCGGAAAAACAAAAAAAAAGCCCGTACACAAGCGGGCAATAAGTTACTTCTCTTTCCATCACATCGAGATTGAGCAGTCTCATGCAAACAACAACCACCGGAAAAACAAAAAAAGGCGCCTACACAACATACGGGCAAGCTACTTCTCTTTTCTTAGGGACTGGTGAAGCAGCAGACGGGACTGACGAAGCAGCAGGCCCAGCCTCTTCACTTGTAGTGGCAGCAGACCCACCCCCAACACTACTGTCCGCACCGCTCACACTTCTGCTGACCACGCTGGGCATGATGTGGTGTGCGTGTGGTGGCAGGTGCGCGACGCTCCCTGTCCACACGTCCACACACGCATACAAGGTTCTCCCGAAAGGGAACCAGTGGAACCTTCTGACCAGAAAATATAAAATATAAAAGAACATCCGCCACACGTCGCGCGGCATCCAGTACAACAAACTACTGACGGTGCGTTTTGGGCGGTATCCGGTGTTGGCGGTACTATTCTGGCGGTATCCAGTGTTGGCGGTACTCTTCTGGCGGTATCCAGTGTTGGCGGTACTCTTCTGGTGGTTTCCAGTGTTGACGGTACTATCTTGGCGGTATCTACAGTTGCCGGTATTTGTTTGCCGGTAAACGGTTAAACATAAATCTGACGGTAATTCCGTCTGACGGTAATAAATGTGACGGTAGTTTCTTGACGGTAGACGGTATTTCATTTTTCGGCGGTAACGCCCTTGGCGGTAGACGGTAACACGAGAATATGCCGGTAAACGGCGGAGTACCGGGACCGTCAGACGGGGCGGTAAAAACAACGACGGGTAGTTTACCGAACACCACCCTGACTCTTGTAGCAGGGGTACTGGGGTTACTGACAGTATAACTGATACAGACTGAGACAACCTCGGAACATGGAATAAGCTATGATCCCCCTCTTCCCATTTTCTAACTTCGTATACACTTGATATGTGTGTGTGTGTGTTCTTCACATTAAACCGTTCTTCTACTCGTCGACATCCAGCACACCCAGTGTCCGTACTGATTCTTCACCCTAGAAAGATCAGCTCTGTGGTCACAAGCCACGACACAGAGATAATGCATCGTAATGCATTCGACAACGCAATGTCATGCCCTAGTACTGGGTACGACAGGCACAACATACATACGTCAGCAACAGAAATACATTGGAAGAGAGAAATACGAAATAAACAAAAACAAAAACAAAAACAAAAACAAAAACAAAAAACAAGAAACAAAATAAGAAAACAAATAAAAACAAAGATAAAAATAAAACAAAAAATGAAACAAACAAAATGAAGGGGAAATCGAAGAAACAACCCAACCGCAAAGGAGAGCCAAAGCTCGGAAAAAAAAACATAATAAAATGAAATAAGATAAAGTAAAGTAAAACCAAAATAAGATAATCCGAACACGAGCCAAAAACCTGGACACGCAAGGAGGGAACAAAGGGGAAAAAAATACCCCAGAGAAAGACGAAAAGTGCTATGTACCTACTAGTCGGCCTGGTACCTTGCTACCCTGCCTGCCATCTCCTTCCTGCCTTCGTCCACCGCGGTCTCCCTTCTATTCCTCCTGTTGCCCCCCCTGCCCCCATTCCCTTGGACGGCTTTCCTTCTACTCCTCCTGTTTCCCCCCCGCCCCCCTTTGTGTTCTTCTCATTAAACCAAAATACCTTGTAAAAGAGAGAAACAACGAAAGAAACCAAGACAAAATAAATAAATAAATAAATAAAAGGGGAGCCAAAGCACGGGAGATAGAAACATACCCCGAGCATGAGCCAAAATGGACATGCAAGGGAGAAAGAAAGGGAAAAAAAAAAAAGGGAAAAAGAAAAATGTGTAGTAGACAGTTGGTGCATTCCACGGCGGTCAGATTTTGTCTCCTTCAAATCGGATTTTATAGTTTCCGTGCGCAGATTGATGAAGACTGAACGTTTGTGTTCCACCCTGTTGAGCCTGGTGCAAGCTGCGTAGCACTAACGCCAATTCTTATACAGCCGGATTCCGCCAGTCGGAAACGGTCCTTTTCGACTGGATTTTCTTCGACTGGATTCTTCTGGTCCTTCTTTCCGTCAGTCGAGTCGATTTTATAGTTTTCGTGCTCTTCCTATAGGCGATTGTTGTGAGGGAGTACTGCTGTATGGCAGCCGAAGATCGGTTGGCAGCCCTGTGCTTCGCGCGTTCTCCGCGAGCAACGCGTGCTTCGCGCGCGACGAACCCTCGTCCAGGCGCGTTGGTGGCTTAGCCGAAAGCCACCAAAGCTAAGTTCGTGGCGTTGCACTCAGCTGAGAGCCGCCAAAGCTACAGCAGGCGTAGCCGCACGCTGTTGCCATGGTGTGATACACGCTGCTGGCGAGAGCGGAGCTAGGAATGCGCCACGCTGACTTGCGGCGAGAATCAACAGCAGTGATAGCCAAGCCAGCTTCGGCGCTGTTGAATGGCATGATACGTATTGCTGTGTGGTACCTGGTATGGGTGTGGGCGTGTGGGTGTTTATTTGGTGGTGGGACGAGCGACGCGATGGGTAAAAAAAACACGTGTAAAAATCTTCGACTTAGTTTTTCGACTGGATTTGCCAGTCGAAAACTCGTTCGAAAAAAGTTGAGTCGAAAAGAAAGCCCGATTTGGGCTTCAGTCGAAAAAGGCCGTTTTCGACTGACAAATTCGACTGTGTAAGAAAATGGCCTAAAAAGGAGAGTCGCCTACTTATGTCCTTCTTGAGGACGTACACAACCACGTATAGCATGCGCGATCGAACTATCACACGCCGTTGTAACGATGAGTTTCGACGAGATTCTCTCGATCTTACAGCTGAAGTGTATTTTTTATTAATAATAGAAGGGAAGACGACAGAAAGCGGTATACCGCCACCATTCCGCGCCACCTTGCGGTGTAGCCGGTCGCCCTGGTGGCGTATCAGGTTATCCTCGAGCCTGGTATAGGTCAGTTTCGTGAGTTCGAATCCCCCCGAGTGCGTACTCGTATAAATTCGTGGGGACTTTTTCTTGCGCACAAATTGACTCGCGGAAAGCGCGAGAGCGTGAGTTAGCAACGCTTGATGAATAATCGACGAGCAGTGGAATTGCTGAACCCTATGCGCGATAAAAATTGAAGGCAAGAACCGGGGGGGAGAAGGGACGACACCTGTGACCACGACTTGTCCAGAAGCTGAAAAGTAGAAGTGTGCGATAAAAAAACAAAACAAAAAAAAACAGCAGAATACGCCTAGGTTTTGACCCTGATCCGCGACGCTGATTGATCAACTCAGCCTCGTACCGGTTTTTGACACCAACTCCTTGCGGTACATCGTACCGCGGCTTCTCAGCTCGGCAGTCACCGTGTCCTGACGCTGCCCATAACGCTTTCTGTCGCAAAATACACCATGCGACCCCACTTTGCCCATTGCTCTTCACGGCCCATAGCCTTTCAATTTCTGACCGAGTCTCAACCATAGGCACGACGTCACGTAGCATCCATAGAACGACCCGCTTTCATATGCCTTCATATTTCGGATCCCTTCAGAGCAATTATTGTAACACCCCTTCCGCACACAGCACGACCCGCTGCTCAACCGTACATAGCTCGCACCATACGTAGCTCGCACACCCCACGTACACGTATTATTCAAGGAGTCGTCGTTGTTGTTGTTGTTGTTGTTGTTGTTGTTCTCGCATTAACTCGCATAATCAAGTCCGTGGTCACAGGACAGCCTCCAGTATTGCAGAGATACACATTATTGTCTTTTTTCCACCATTTATTTCGCATGGATTAGGGCTAGGGTTAGGGTTAGTTCCACCCCTTGTGCAAAATATAACAATGTAGGGACACCCCAGTATTTTTTTTTTTTTTTTTTGGGTTAGGTGTGTATGGATGGCGGGGAAAAGGCTGGGGCAAAGGAACAAAGAGGGAGTGACAGTCCCGCGACACGCGCACGACGGTCGACCCTGTTGGCCCACACATACACCCGATGACGTCGGCCGTCCGCCTTGCGAGTTCGTACACCGCATTGTGTTGAAATCCACGCAAGGAGAAGACGCCACCACGTTAACTTCGTAGTCAAGAACTTGGGCACACTTGCAAATGCCCGGAAAATAACCTATAATACACTACAAGGACCCATACCCTAATACCTTTTGAACAAAACATAGGTTATTGAGTGGTGGCGCCATCTGTGTGGTCGTACACTGCTGGTTACATACGAAACAACGGCTGTGGACTATCAGTGAAATGTGGATCTTGAAAATGTCGGGAGCATATTTCAATTTAGTCTTGTACGTAGCCTTCTACGTTTGGTCTTGTACATAGCCTTCTACGTGTAGTCTCGTAGCCATGCAGCTAGTCTACCAACACAGACGTGGTCGGGTAGGTTTGTTTTAGAGCGATGGCCGAAATCGGGTACACCCGATTGACCTATGGCCGTTATCGGGTACCCCTTGAACACACTGTCCCACAACGACTCAGGACGACATCTCATTGGTCGAAACCTCACCGCATCCGAACGCAGCCACATGTCCATCGGGTGTACCCGATTATGGCTGAACAAGTCCTCGACATGTACCCGACTCGCATACAAGCTACCCGATTATGGCCGGACTACTCGACCACCAGCCCACACGCACACACGCACGCGCAGCGGGCGCGAACTCGCGCCACGTCAGGAGGCGGGGCATTGTTTGTTCCTCCGTCTCGGAGCTCTTTTTTTCCGGACATCTTTTTCCGGAGCTCTTTTTTGTGGACCTTGAAGTCGCAGTTAGGCCATTTCTTACGCAGTCGGATACCGCCAGTCGAAAACGGCCCTTTTCGACTGGATTCTTGCGGTACTTCTTCTTAACGTCAGTCGAGCCGATTTCTTATTCTTATCATCAGTCGAGCCGACTTTATAGTTTTGGTGCTCTTCCTAGAGGTGGTTGGTGTGAGGGAGTACTTCTGTACAGCAGTCGAGAGGTCAAGGGGTGCTAAGGCCATTTAATTTCTTATGCAGTCGGATGTGTTTTCGACTGAAGCCCAAATCGAGCTTTCTTACGCAGTCGAAAAAGGGCTTTTTTGACTAAACTGTTTTCGACTGAGAATTCCGACTGGATACTCCAGTCAAGAATCTCAGTCGAAAAATTTTTTTACGTGTTTTTTGAACCGATCGCATCGCTCATCCCACCACCGAACACACACCCACACGGCCACACACCCATACCAGGTACCACACTGCAGTACCATACAAGGCGTTGACGCTGGCTTCGCTATCCCAGCTGTTGCTTCTCGCAGCAAGTCAGCGTGGCGCATTCCTAGTTTTGCTCGCCAGCAGCGTGTATCACACGACGGCAGCAGTGCGCGTCTCGATCCCATGCTGCCAACAACCGCTGCGGCTGCTGTAGCTTTGGCGGCTCTCGGCTGAGTGCAACTCCACGAACGTGGCTTTCTTTGGCGGCTTTCGGCTAAGCCCAAAGCCACCTACTCGCTGGGACGAGGGTTCGTCGAGCCGTTGCTCGCGAAGAAAGCGCGAAGCGCAGAGCTGCCAACCGATTTCGACTGCTGTACAGAAGTACTCCCTCACACCAACCGCCTCTAGGAAGAGCACCAAAACTATAAAGTCGGCTCGACTGATGATAAGAATAAGAAATCGGCTCGACTGACGTTAAGAAGAAGTACCAGAATAATCCAGTCGAAAAGGGCCGTTTTCGACTGGCGGTATCCGACTGCGTAAGAAATGGCCTAACTGCGACTTCAAGGTCCACAAAAAAGAGCTCCGGAAAAAGATGTCCGGAAAAAAAAGCTCCGAGACGGAGGAACAAACAATGCCCCGCCTCCTGACGTGGCGCGAGTTCGCGCCCGCTGCGCGTGCGTGTGTGCGTGTGGGCTGGTGGTCGAGTAGTCCGGCCATAATCGGGTAGCTTGTATGCGAGTCGGGTACATGTCGAGGACTTGTTCAGCCATAATCAGGTACACCCGATGGATATGTGGCTGCGTTCGGATGCGGTGAGGTTTCGACCAATGAGATGTCGTCCTGAGTCGTTGTGGGACAGTGTGTTCACGGGGTACCCGATAACGGCCATAGGTCAATCGGGTGTACCCGATTTCGGCCATCGCTCTTTGTTTTAGCCGAAGGAAAAAGAGGTATGGATGCATGTTCCGGCTTGAAAGCGTTTTGCCGAGGCGAGGAAGATGGGTTGTTGAGTGTCAAAGAAGTGAGATTCATTGCTGGCGGCAGATACATCCATATCTCTGAAGGAATCCGAAATATGAAGGAATATGAAAGCGGGTCGTTCTATGGATGCTACATGACGCCGTGCTCATGGTTGATTTTCTGTCGGATATCGAAAGGCTACGTATGGGCCGTGAAGAGCCTGGGGCAAAGTCGGTCCGCATGTTGCATTTTGCGACAGAAAGCGTTATGGGCAGCGTCAGGACACGGTGACGGCCGACCTGAGAAGCCGCGGTACGATGTACCGTAAGGAATTGGTGTCAAAAACCGGTACGAGGCTGAGTTGATCAATCAGCGTCGCGGATCGGGGTCAAAACCCTAGGTGTATTGTGCTGTACCGCACCGTGGCGCGGAATGGTGGCGGTATAACGCTTTCTGTCGTCTGCCCTCAATAGAAATAGGAATGTGCCCACTCTCTCGCTCACTATATGTGAAGAGCTTGCATCTCTCTAGGATGAAGAATCGACACGGGCACTGAATGTTCTGGATGTCGATGGGTATCATAGAAATAACGGTGTTGACGTGAAGAACACGCGCACACCCACGGACTACAGGAGTGGCAGCATATTGTTGTGTCAGCAATAGCACTGGAATATGTTGTCGGAGACATGTCTTCTTCTCGGTGATGTGAGCAGGCCACCATATGTTTCCGCTCAACGTTTAGTAGCCACGTGGTGTCTACGAAGCACATGCGGCATTCGCTAACAACCTCTCCAGTAGTTGTTTTCGCAATCGCAGTCATCACGGCCGCGGGGGATCCCTAAGGAATGATTTGTCAAGTATGCGCGAGCACTTACTTGTAAATAAGCGTTCCGCTAAAAAATATAAACGGCTTGGAAATAGATGTTAAGAGTTGTACAAGCAACATCTACTTTTCTCGGATCGAAAAAAATGTTTTTTTTTTTTCAAGAATGCAGAGTTTTTGTTCGCTCTTTTTTGTCCTTTCCTTGCCCAATACTGGACTACCCCAAACGGCGAGGAGTTTTCCCCGCCCGCACTTTTGTGGGGTACGTAGTGCTTCAACATATACGCAAAAACCGCAGCTCACTTTTGGTGAAAACCGTTTCTTCTAACGTGCTCTACGAAGCCATCGTACTACGAAGCCATCGTAGTATCGGTATATTCTATCTCGCAAAACGATCAAATCGTGGATTTAGGAGCAACTTCTCGATTTTTTTGTGATGCTGGCTTGCACCTTTGACTCCACGAAATCACGTCGTGAGTAATTTCTGACTGCCCACGTACGACTGCTGCCCGTTGCACCCGACGCCTTCATGCACCTCATGTTCATTGTGTCTCAATTTCGCGGGCTGTGGTTCCTTTGTTGGGAAATGTTTAGCTGTCCTCCAATGAAGTGCAAAGGTTCAGGTGGGGGTCGTTTTCTTTGTCTCATTTTGTGTCGTCTGAATTTCGACGATTTTGGACCACGCCAGCACACCAAAGTCGAGGTGAACACCTCCGTTAGAAATATGCGGACGGGAAATTCGAGAATAACCACGATCTGCTGTGGACGCAACATTAAGCTTAATGACCCGTTTCTGCTGAGGCACCTGGTGGTTGAAGGTCGGAATACGGCGTGTTTAAATTGCTGCGTAAGTAACTGCATTAAGAAATATCTAGAGATTAGAGTGAATCGGAAACCCGGGGATGGGGGGTGGTTTGAGATCCTCCGCGGCCTTAAGCGTTGCACCTGTGTTCCTCCGCCCACAAAAGAAGTAAGAAATTGGGTTCAAACTATGCCGAAATACAGATCTGGAACCACCTCCACCACTGTAATATTTGTGCACGATATCCCGCAATTCTGCCATGACTCCGGCATCAGATAATGGTAAAAGACACCATCCTGCGATAGGGTCTGAGGTGCTCTCACTACAGTCTGGCAAAGCGGCAGCAGTTTTGGTGACCTGTAATAACCGCGACAGCAGTGTCGCTGAAGTTTGAAAATGTGGTTCCAGGTCGTCGGATTTTTTCTTTATTTTCCTACTGTGGCCAAGTTATTTTTTCTACTGTTGTAGCGATGATCAGTGCCAGTACGTATGTACGTGTAATTTTGAGAAAACACGTTCATTCTGTGATCTAGCGCTACCACGCTACAACGCAGTGTTTTGTTCCCACATTTCGTTGTTTTTTGGGGCGCGCGTCTCCAGCGGTTGCGGCGTCGGTCACTTGGATCATAAATCCCACCACGCTGGAATACCTTCCCTCCCTGTATGCACGAAGCACGAGCACACGTACCACCGCGACAGTGACGGTGAAACATGCCTAAACTGGCGGCGCGCCTGCTGGGACCACACGTAGCAACTGCGCAAACGGTACACTACATAGCCGCGGGGCACCGGATGTCTCCACATCTAACAAGACAAGGGCCACACCAACTGCAGATCAGACTATATATCATGACTTGGTGGGTTTCCCACGGGCGTGGTGTGTCATTGAAGGCTTCAGTGGGAAGCACGGCGCCGGTGAAAGAGCACAGGACCGCTGAATGACCCTGTGTGGGGCTGTTGTTGGTAACACCCCGGTTTCAATGATATTTGGCGTTATAGGTCGTACCTCATTTTTCGTTTTGTGGGCAAAGCAACACAGGTGGTTGTGGCGGCTACAAACACGAGGTCGGTGGTATACGACCACGGCCCCCCCGGAAGAATGCAGGCACTTTTTTGCACCCTGCATGATATCTGATGTTCCCTGTACTGCTGCTACTACCACTGCTACCAACTACTAATTACTTCTAGTGCTGCTGCTAGTGCTACTACTACTACTACTACTACTACTACTACTACAACTACTTCTGCTGCTGCTGCCAGTGCCATTACCACTACCAATACCACCCCCACCCCCACCCCCCAGACCCCCGGCCACCCACCACCACGACCAACAACATTGCAACGAACACTGCCATGCAATTGGCCACTCCTACTAACACCAAACCAACGCGCAATGGTTTCCCGCGGCGCGTGCGCAAACCGCCAGGCCTACTGTCATCCCTCAGAGAGGAAGCAGAGTTGTGGAAGATCAAGTATCAGGAACAAGTGGAGGCCATCGCCACCGCGCCGAACGGAGACGCCGTCCACGGTGAGCCCCCGGAGAATAGACACCAAAATTGGTCTAGTGCTTCGGCAATCGACGAGGGCCAAAATGTATCGATCTGTATTGTCAGCGACGAGGAGGGAAAATTATCGACAGGTGTTGTGGGCGACAATAGACTGGAAGGTGTCTACCGATCAATGTTGTCGGCGCTAGTAGGCTGCTGTGGCTGCAGCAGAAATGATTTACACTACAGTAACGCGTAGCTTCAGTACAGTAGCTACACGAAGACGAAGGGCGAGCACGTCCCCGCGCGAAATGGCCCTGCCATAAACATGCGCTTGGCTCTGTCTCTCTTCCTGTGTGCCTGCGTGCGTTTTTTTTTGGCGTCGTCCGCATGATACACCAAACCGACACCCTCTTGATAATCCTGGCGTTTCTCAATTATTTCGTTATTAAACGAATCCAGGCGATGCCGACGTGCTGTTCACAGCTACTACCTGCCCGCACACGAAATGGCTCTGGAGTAGACATTCATTTGGCTGTCTCTCCCTCTTCCATTATGAGTACCTGCGTGTTTTTTTTTCTTGTGGTCGTCGCGAAATAGCACTCAATACACGCGTTTGGCTCTCTCTATCCCCATGTATGTTAATGCGTGTGTGTTTTTTGTTGTCGCCCTCGTCTTTTTACGGTACGCAGGCCGGCTGGCGGCTGTAGAAGAGGAGCTAGAGCAGACGAAGGCGGCAAGCGAGCGTGCTCAACAGTCGCTCAAAACCGAGTACGAAGAGGTAAGAGTTTCAGCCCCGCAGAAAGCAACACTGAACCGGCGCGCGGAAGGGGCAGGGATAGGTTTATCAGAAGCGCGCCAACGTTGCTGTTGGCCAGCTTGACGCGTCACACCTGCTGTGAAGCCCGTCTAGGTGTACAGCGGTAGAACTCCCACGGTTGGTTTGCGGCCTTCGCGGCTCTCTCTCTGTATCTCTATCATGAAAGTGGTGAAGCATCAGCGTCGACGCATCTTCGACTAACTTAGGGTTGTTTTATTTTCTTGCTGCCCACAATAAAAATGTCGTCAGCTCTTATCTCTCTCGCTTTTTTTTCGGTCTCTACACAGCTTCCTCTATCGCTATCCCTCTCCCCTACCCCCCTTCCTCTCCCCCTTGTTCTTCCACCCTCTCTCTCTTGGGCACCCTTTACCATCCATCCTCGCAACCACCCCCTCTGCCCCCCGCCCCTCTCCCTCCACCCCCGCCCCTTCCCCGCCCCTTCCCTACGCTCCAAGCCCCAACCCCCCAGTGGGCACCCCCCCCTAAGGAATACAGAAAACCACTACCTCAACAGAACCCCCCCAAAAAAACTCTTCCATGCACGTATGGGCTGTCCGCATCTCATCTCTCTCGTTCGTATCATCCTCCTTCCCTGCCTCCCCAGCAATCCCAACGGCTTCAGGGCGTGGTAGTGTCTCTCCGGCAACAGGGAGCTACCCACGATGAGACCGCCCGCCAGGCGAAGCAGGCACAGCAAGCAGAGCTGACGGCCATGCAGAAGGCGTCGGCCGAGCTCGAGTCCCAAGTAGAGGAGCTCCTCAGGGACTCTGGTGTCTTAGAGCACCGCCTTGTCTGTGCGCAGCAGGAGAGGGACGAGGCGACGGCTCGCTACTCCGGCCTGGAGGAAGAGATGCAGCGTGTTAGGGCGGACGCCCGGGATGCGATAGACGGGGAAGTAGGGCGCCTCGAAGCGGAGAAGGAATCTCTGAGGGTTGACCTGGAGCAGCAGCGGGAGGTTGGGGAGGAACAGCGGCAGCAGGTGGATCAGTTGGAGCAACAGTTGAAGCAGCAGCTGGAGCAGGAGCAGCAGAGGATGGAGCTGCAGGAGAGGCTGGGAGAGCAGCAGAGGTTGGAACAGCGGGAGCAGCAGCAGGAACAGCGGCAGTTGTTGACACAGCAGAAGGAGCAGCTGGATAGTGTGGAACAGCAAAAGCTTGAGCTAGAGCAGGCCCTCGCCAAAGCGCTAACGGCGTCGGAGGAGCTGCGGTCCGAGCTCGAGGGGGTCCAGGCTACCTCTGACGAGTCCCGAAGGGAGCTGGTGGCGCACTCGGCGAAAGAGCGCGATGAAGTGGTGGCGGAGCTAGCGGATGCGAGAGCAGAACTGGAGGTGTTTGAGTCTCGGACGCAAGCCGTCGCGACGAATGTTGCCGCTGTTGAAAGGGAGAGGGACGAGGCGGCAGCCGAAGCGTTAGCGTTGAAGAGCGAGCTGGAGGGTCTTAGAGGGGAGCTTGAGGTCTTTGAGTCGCGGGCGGATGGGGCTGCGGCCGGAATCATTGCAGTGGAGAGCGAGAAGGCTGAAGCTTTGTCGAAATTGTTGGCTGCAACGGCCGAGATGAAGGCGGTGGAGAGGGAGAGGGATGAAGCTGCAGCAAAAGTTTTGGCCGTGGAGGATGAGATGGGTGGGCTTAAGGATACCCTGGAGGCGTTAGAGTCGCGGGCGGAGGGGGCCGCGGGAGACTTGGTTGCTGTGGAGAAGGAGAGGGATGAAGCGGTGGCTAAGTCGGTGCGACTCGAGAGCGAGTTGGGTGGGGTGAGGGCGGAGTTGGAGCGAGAGAAGGCGGCGGTGGCGGAGGGTGAGCGGGAGCGCGAGGAAGCTGCGAAGGAGAAGGTGATGAGCCTGTCGCATTTGCTTGGGGAGGGCAGGCGGTAGTACTGTTGCTGGGGATATCGTGTTCCGGACTCCTGAAGGTAATTAAATATGTACAGGGTTTCTGTGGCTGCCGCCACCACGTGAAATGAATGCAACCCCAAGGCCATTGCCCGACGAACGAGTCGTGTTCCCGGAACCCGAAAACTATGGATTAACCATGTTATTTTACCCACCATCTTTCGTACTATGTAGTCTCCGCGAAACAAACAAGTCATTGCATTATTTATTACAGTACTCATTACCTGGTGTATACGTGGGGTCTCCGTGGAATTGAGGTGGTGTGTGCGAGTGCATGCTGTGTGCGAGTGCATGCTGTGTGCTTGCATGCGTTTGGAAGTTTGTGTGTTTTCCGTCTTGCCTCCACGTGCGTGCAGTGTCGGGGTGCCTTGAAAAGCCGTTTCGTGTATTTCCGGTGGTGGTTGTGGTGTGGTGAGGGCGGTAGCTCTATGTCTGCTGTGACGCCGGAGAAGCGCCGGTGGGGCGGGAGGGGGTTCAGTTTTTTTTTTTTTGGTATACAGGGCTATATATGTATTTCTCAATCGCACGAAAAACTGAAAATCTGTGAAGACGCGCAAATTACGGTACATGGAAATTTATATAGAATGAGAAAAAATCAACTCATATAGCGACATCAGGCTGTCTGTCCGTGCTCGACAACGAAACAACCGCTCACGCTCAACAGCCCACAGCCCCCCCCCAACCTTCCGTTTGATATGTACGAAGTGCCGCTACTGCTGTACTATGTTAAAGCCGAAACGCTCCTCTTTCCATATGTATATACCCCCCTCCCCCCGCCTCCTTCGCTAGAACAAATTAATCCATTCGAAGCCGTCAGCCATATGCAAGAAAGTACGCACGAGGTGCCGGAGTGTTAGTAGGGTGAAGCTCGCCCTTCATGCGACACGCCGAACATCTCATAACGCTTCGCGCGTGGTGCATACTATGTCTGCCGGGTCGGTGAAAACCGGACGTGCTCCGTCCCGGTATTGTAGAGTTACGCGGGTCTATGGTCATACTGCTACGACTATGCTTGAAATGAATACCCCCCCTCCGCCCCCCCCCCCCTTTCTTCTCATATGTATGTGTACGGTGCCGCTACTTATGTACTACGTTGAACGCAATCTAACTCTCCCCAATCGTCGGATGTCGCTGCCGCCAAACCAAAATCAAAACCAACCCCAGGGGCAGGCGGAGACAGAGGCTGGTTCCGCGGAGGCGTCGACAGCGGGCGGGGAGGAAGTCGCGCCCAGCTCGACGGCAGCGGCGGCGCTCCTGCAGCAAAAGTTTGGGGTGGAGCGCGATGCGTTGAGCGCAAGGCTGGTGGAATCGGAGGCAGCGAGGTCGACAGCTGAGGAGGAGGCGGTAGCGCTAAGGGAAAGGTGGGTGGGTGGGATGGTAGCGGGTGGATGGGAGGGAGGAGGTGAGGCGGGGGGGGGAGGGAGGGGACGTGTACTCAATTTGTGCATGGCCGTAGTCGTATGACCATAGACCTCGTATCCCTACTATGCCGGGACGGAGCTCGTCGGGTTTTCACCAACCACGCAGACATTGCTTGCACCAAGCGCGAAGTGCCTTGAGGTGTCCGGCGAGTCGCATGACGGGTGAACTGCATCCTTCCAAGAACCGCTCGTATGACGGACTTCGGCACCATGTACCTACTTTATTGCTTATGGATGACAACGCCAATGAATTACTTTGTTTTCTGGTTTGGCCTCTCCAGAGACAGCAATGGATATCACCATGTAACGGCCTCGTGGGTGCCTTACCATATTCACACTACGTGATGCGACCATTCCCCTTGTGCGGAGTTGGGGTTCTCCACCCCGCACAATATGACCTAGCTCGATAACCAACATGGTGACCGCCAAAAAAGAAAGAAGAGGTGGGGGGGAGAGCTGTTGTAGAGGGGCAGGGGACGGGGGTTAGGAGGGAATGGGTAGCAGGGGTGCGGTGGGTGGGAGGGGAGGCGGGAAGGGTCGGTGGCTGGGGAGGTGAGTGGCGATGGGTAAATGGATTGAGGGTGACCGAAAGGGAGCATGGTGGGTTGGGATGGGCGGGCGGGTGGGTGCGGAAATGGGGTGTGGTTTGGGTGGGGTCGGGTGGGGTGGGTTGGTGGGTTGGCTATGGTGTACTTCACTGACAGCACATACTCCGCCATCTCCCATTCCTTTTGTTTTATATTGTCACGATATATTAACAAGGTGCCGTTTCTGGCGTGCGGTTTGTCGCTCGTTCGTTTCAGGGCGGAAGGCTTGGAAGAGCAGTTGAACGACATGCGAAAGAGCCTCGCGGGGGCTTCTATTTCTCTCGAGGTGAGCTTTTTTGCGTTAGCGTTGTTACTGATGGTGATGGTGGTAATGTGGTGTTGTTGGTGTTGTGCTGCTGCTATTGTTGTTGTTGGTGGTGGTGGTGTTGGTGGTGGTGGTGGTGTTGGTGGTGGTGGTGGTGGTGGTGGTGGTGGTGGTGGTGGTGGTGGTGGTGTTGGTGTTGGTGTTGGTGTTGATGTTGATGTTGATGTTGATGTTGGTGGTGGTGGTTTTGGTTGTTGCGGGTGGTGGTGGTGATGATGTTGGTGTGGTGTTGCCGCTGTTGTTATTACGTTACTACATGCAGCTCTGTCGATGTTGTTTGTTGTCGTTGATGCTGGGCTTCTGCTGTTGTTGATGTTGGATTGTTGCTGTTGCCGCTTTTGCCGCTGTTGCTGTTGCCGCTTCGCTAATTTCGACCAACGTTACCTACGCCAGCGCCACCCGCTCGATTGGAAGCCAAGCGTACGAATAAAAAGGACGGGTTTGCCGTGTGTCCTGGCGAATATGAAACCAGAGGACCAGGGCGAGAATTCTTGCGCCGTGAGCGCCTTATTCAGTTAGCCAACAGCAAAGAATAGCAAAGTAACCTATAGATAAGAGAGCCAAAATCCGCTGTAGTCGGGCAAGTTTTGCTGGTTTTGCAAAGCCAGACTGGCGGCTAGCATTGCGAGCAGTCTCTGCTCTGCAACGGCTGCGGCTTACTCGCCAGCGACCTACCTATCATCCACCGTTGTCGCAGGCCAGAGACGCCAAGGACGATGCACGAGCGCAAGGCGGAGCAACCGACGCTGAAGGTGAAACGACCGAAACGGTTGAAAACGGTGGTTTGGTTGAAACCGTCGGAGCGACGGAAGCGGCACGTACTGCCGACGCCGGACCGATATCGTCTTCATTATCGGAAAAAACGGCCTTGCTGCAGGCGAGGTGCGACGAGCTCGAGGTGGAGGCCACAGCCGCCGCAGAGAAGGTAAGGAGGGTTTTCGGTCTGGCACATGGAGGGGCGGGGTTGGGGGGGGGGATGTTGTGTTAACGCGGTCGTTAGATGTACGATGCTGAGGTGGAGGCTACAGCAGCCGAAGAGAAGGTTCAGGGGGTTATCCAGTTGAGGCGAAGGATGGCGTTTTCCAGGAGCGTCCCCCGTCGCGTCTGTGCGCTACTGCTTGCGCAAAAAGTAGATGCACATTTCCTCTCTTGTTTTTTATTTCCCCAGAGTATCGCGCATGCCTGCCCGCCTGTTTCTCCTCGTTTCGTGTCCTACCGGGCCGTAATGTGCCATATCGTGCTTGCCGAATCGTACCTCGCCGAACCGAACTGTACTGTACCGTACTGTATGCCCCGTACGGTACGTTGCTGCGCCATACGGTTTCGTGCCGTGCCCGAACATACCGTGCTGTACCGTGCGTACCGTAACGTACCATAAAATACCATGCCATACCATACCATACCTAACCATACCGTACCGTACCATACCATCCCACACCACACCACACCACACCACACCACACCACACCACACCACACCACACCATACCACACCACACCGCACTACCACACAAACTCAACATAACATAAACACCAGATAACGCAACACCGTATATACCTTGCGACGTGCCTCGGGATTGAACGCAGATCGCCGTCCTAGAGACGAAGCTCAACGACAGAGTCGCCGCCGCTGCCGCCGCTGCTGCTACTGGTGCCGTCGACGCAACACTCGAACCTATCAGTAACGGTGATGGTAACTTGGATGAGATAGCCAGACCGGCAGCGCGCGAGACCGCAGCAGTAGCAGCGGCGGGGGAAGCACAAGAGGAGGGGGCGTCGGGAGCTTTGGAAGTGACACCGGAGGTTATTTCTGATTCGGAGAGGGGAGAGGGAAGCAAGGGGGGGGGGGGGGTAGAAGAAGCAACTGCGGCGGCGGCGGCGGAAGAGGCGAGCAGGGTGCAGGAGATGCTTGAGAACCGGCTGCGGGAGGCCAAGGCTTCTGCGACGGGGTTCAAGGAAGCTCTGCAGGAGATGGAAGGCGTTGTTGCTGGCCTGCGGGAGGAGGAGGTGAGTGCCGACGTGGCGGAACGGGGCGGTGGAGATGCTTATGCTTGTGTGTGGTGTGTGGTTTCGCTTGGAACTGCGGCATGTTGCGCGGTTCGTGAACATGTGAGTGATGCACTCGCGATGCGGACTGGACATGAATATATGGTTAGTGAAACGCCGTAGATAAGCGTGCGTGTCAAACATCCCTCCTTTACTAAACAGTGCTCCTCCCTCCCCCTCCCTCCCCCTCCCCGCCCCCCCCCACTCCCGTCCCCTCCCGTCCCCTCCTTGTTCACCTTGTCGATCTGACTTGCGTCCTACCTTCTAGGCGGTGCTGAAGGCGCGCTTGCTGGAGGTTGCCGCCGAGGCCACCGCGGCTGAAGAAAACGCATCTCGCGCGCAGGAAACCTTATTGGCTGAAAAGGATGCGGTGCAAGAAGCGGTCCAATCGGCGACCGAGCGGGCCGATACCGCGGAAAAATTGTCGAAAGAGTTGCAGGAAAGCATGCAGGCGATGACGACTGAGGGGGCTGAGTCAGCGGGAAAACGATCGATTGAGTTGCAGGAAGTGGTCCAATTAGCGAACGAGCGGGCTGCAGTTGTCCAATCAGCGACGGAGCGGGCCGATTCCGCCGAAAAAATGTCCAAGGAGTTGCAGGAAGCGGTGCAATTTGCGAGAGAGGAGGCTGAGGCCGCGGAAAAACGGTCGGAAGAGTTGGAGAAAGCTGTCCAATCAGCGAACGAGCGGGCCGATTCCGCGGAAAAACTTTCGATGGAGGTGCAGGAAAACATGCAGGCGGTGGCGACCGAGACGGGAGGGGTTTCGGAGGCTCTACGCTTAGAGAAGGTGCGAGTGCGAGAGCCATGCTACCGTAGGGGGGGTACTCGTGCCTTTTTTTCGCGTGTCCTGAGCCGAGGAGCCCTCAGATTCCTCACACGAGGACCTCAGGTTTCTCAAACGAGCTCTTAGATTGCTCACACTAGGAGCTACCAGGTACCAGATTAAACGCGAGGAGCTCTCAGATTGATCATGTGAGGAGCTCTCAGATTTCTCACATGAGGCGCTCACACATTTCTTGGCATGAAGAGCTTTTAGATTTCTCACGTGAGGAGCTCTCGGATTATTCACACGAAGAGCTCTCCAATTTCCGAGTGGGGAGCTCTCAGATTCCTCGCGTGAGGAGTTCTCAGATGTTTTGGACGAGGTGCTAGATTCCTCAGGAGGGTTCTATTCCGCACCCTAAAATCAAAAACACGATTGTTGTTGTCGATGTTGGTGTTGGTGTTGGTGTTGATGTTGATGCTGGTGCTGGTGCTAGTGTTGGTGTTGGTGTTGGTGCTGGTGCTGGTGCTGGTGTTGGTGTTGGTGCTGGTGCTGGTGTTGGTGCTGGTGTTCGTGTGTGGGTGTCGGTGTTGGTGTTGGTGCTGGTTTGTGCTGGTGCTGTGTTCGTGTGTGGGTGTTGGTGTTGGTATTGGTGCTGGTGTTGGTGTTGGTGTTGGTGTTGGTGTTGAATGTTGGTGTTGGTGTTGAATGTTGGTGATGTTGTCGTTGACAATAATCGTGTGATATGCGGATCTCGGCTGCAGGTGGCTCTGGAGTCCCAACTGCAGGAGGCGAGGTTAGAGACGGCCAGCTCGCAGCAGGCGTTAGCGGAAGCTGTGTCGGCGGCAGCATCGGCGGAAGAGGCGGCGGAGGCGAGGGTGCGAACAGAGGTGAGTCACCGGCACTGGATGAAAACATACGTGAACACATATTATTTCATGAACCGTGCGGCGCTGAGACGTATGCCACCGATATTGGATGGACTTTATATGTGTACTGTTTTCATTAGCCGTGCTACCAATAGCTTTGGATCCGATGTGCATTTTGAAACAAAAAAAAAGCTTCTTAACACGTCAGCTGTAAGTTTCGATAAACTTAGGGTCGATACTCTTCTTGGCAATCTGCGCGATACATCAAATTTTGCTTTTTATTGCTTTACTCGTTAGATGCTTATCCGATGGGATTACGAAATTGGGCTCAGCTTTTGTGTTTCTTCTCATTGCCGTGTTTTTGGGCGAGGTATCGATCGCCTTAATCGAAGAGCCTCGGAAATCAGGTGCTAGCCTACTTTTTGACGCTTTTAGCACCGCACTGCCGACGTGGGGAAAAACACTTTGAGTTAGACTGGGATCATTGTAGGAGATGGAAATGGGCTAATTGCCTTCCGACAATGGACAATGCAACGATGTATTACGCAACTTGCAAGGCGAGTATGGACCCTAAATTTGTCAAACTCACAGATTACGTTGTTAGAAACGGATGCTTGTGTAATTTTTCGGCGATAAGTATGATACGCATTGCGAAAGCTGACGAAACAATATGCGGAATACCGCTCTCACTCGCTTTCTCTCTCCTTCCCTGCGTTGCGCGCTTTGCAGTAGCAGTGACAGTGGCGTATATAGCAACAGCTGTAGCGGCCTAACAGTGGCATATATAACAGTGGCATAATGCGGTAACAGTTAACAGCACTGGCCGTATGCGACAGTAACAGCGGTATGTACACAAGTAGCAGTAGCAGATGCAGCAGTAACAACGCGCCAGTAGCATGCCGAACTATGTCCTAAAATATAAGCAACCTTTGTATTAATATTGAAATATAAGTTTGTTTATATTTCCGGACAGGGTGATATACAGTACGGTAACATCAACAGTAACATACCGGTATAGCCGTCGCAACTTAACAGTAACGATCAACAATTACCGATGCAGTTCGGCACACATTCAGTAGTGCAACAACTTTAACAACTTATCAGAAACGCATGCAGATACAGCAGTAGCAGTATAGAAGATACGTAGCAAATGCTGAATGCGGCAATGACAATAACATCATTACACCCCCTTTGGTTTTTCACAGAAAAAAGCAAAACGAAATCAGGTGACGAATTTTTTGTTCCCCATTTGCATCGGCCACACCAGACTGAAGTAGGGGGTGTTCCCGAAGTGCAACGTAGGAAGATGTCCGATACGCGCGTAACATGCTGATACTATTACAGTACTGCCGCACTTACATAGCTGTCGGTACCAGGTACACTGTAATCAAGTCCCAACGGGGTTAATAGTATACCAAGTACCAAGTAGTATACCAGTATCGGCCACTAACCCTTACATTTTGTTGGGGCACCACCAGGTATACTGTAATCAAGTCCCAACGGGTTTAGTATTGTATCCAGTACCAACTAGTATGCCAGTATCGGACGCAAACGGTGCATACAGTAGTGTCCTGCTGTGTGTCCTGCGGTGCCGTGTTCGCGCTCCATTTGCCACGGTAGTTCGGCACATGGAAGCTTAAGATACGATGATATCCAACGCTCGTACATGTAATTGATGTCGAGACTGTTTATGTTGCGTCCTGTTGTGTCGTGTCCGCGCTTCGATATATCAAAGTTGCGATATATCAAAGTTTAATATCTCGTCGATAAACCCAAACTTTTCGATTCGATATCCAACACAAACTATTAGTGGTGTCCTGTCTTTATCGAAGCTCGACATTTTGATGCATGGAAACTTTAGATACTTTCATCAATCAGCGACGTTTCGATATATCGAAATCGATGCGATACCCAACATTAATTACTGCCCTGCCGTGTCCGTGTTCGTGTCCTGACCTGTCGTGTCGTGCCCGCGCCTCATTGGGCAGGACAAGATTTGTCATCGACCCGAAGGAAATCATACCTGGTATCGAAGCTCGATAAGCCCATATATCGAAACACTTACAGACGATATCCAACGCTTAACTTGTGTCCTGTTGTGCCTTGCCGCGTCCCTATCGTGCCCTGTCGTGTCCACGTCATGTGATCTGTTGTGTTCCTGTCCTGTTCTGTCACGTGCGCGCTTGATTTGCTAGAGCGAGCGATGCTCTCAGCTAGAAGGGCGGGTGGCTTCGCAAAAGGAAAAGCTCGGCAAAGCGGTGACTCGCCTTCGGTCTCTCAGGGAGGTGAGGCCTAGGGCGCTGAGCCTGGAAACGAAGACCTTTGGGCGATGGGGGGGAAGTCCAAGAAGCGGCCGTGTTTTGCGTCGACTTTTGAGTTGCTTTTTTTTTTGCGGTATTAATAAACTAAAGCTCTTTCTGAACGGCCAACGTGTAAAAGTATGCCGCACATTTGGTGACGTACATATGCATTGTGAGATGGTATGCATGTTGCACGATGGTGGTATGGCACACATTATGCATGATTGAGAGACACTATACATGATGCACGATTGTGAGATGGCGTACGTGACAAATGCTAGTGTAAACCAGGTACCTGATCACAAGAAGGTGCGCAGTTCCAACTAATGTGTACCGGAAACGTGCTTGCAGTCCCTTTCAAACCTAGAGCAATAGATGGCATATGCCTTTTGGACGCGCGCTGCTGTTGTTGCTCTTCTCACACGAACTCGCATATTCAAGTCCATGGTCACAGGACAGGCTCCAGTCACTCTGGAGTCGGAGATTACCCCAGGGGAAAAATCAAACAAACCAAGGCTATTTTTGTAGTAGGTGCAGCACGTTTTGGCCAAAATGTTACCAGCGTATGATACAATTGGCGAAAAATCTCAAGCTGTCGGCTGCTGTTGGGGGGAACGGGGGGGGGGGGTACTCATCTCATGCATAGCATTAATCTGAAGACCATAGACCCTCGCACATAGACCCTCGCATCCCTACTATCTATGCCGGGACGGAGCATGTCGGTTTTTCACCAACCAGGCAGACATCGCATGCACCAAGCGCGAAGCGCCGGGAGGTGTTCGGCGAGTCGCATGAAGAGTGAGCTGCAGCCCTACTAAAGAGCCGCTTGTGAGGCAGACTTGCGCACCTTGTGCGCGCTTGCTTGCGTTATCGGATGACAGCTTCGAACCGATTTGTTTATTTTCTGGCTGCTGTTTGAGGGGGGGGTGGGCGTGACGTAATAGTTTGATTATTCTCACGCCCTAGACAGACTTTATTCGCAACAGTTGTACTAGTCATTTTGTTTGTTGCATTGCCCGCCTCGCTTTTTCCCGGTTTCCTCTCTCGTCAACCATCGTGGAACACTGCACATCGACCGACCACCAGGAGAAGGAAACCGTCACCGCCGACCTGGCCTCCGCGTCAAGCCTTCTGGAAACTTCCCAGAAAAATCTGGCGGAGGCGGAGGCGCGCTGTCGGTTCCTCGAGGCCTCGGTGGGAGATCAGGAGGCGGCAGCGGCTGCGGCTCGAGACGATGCTTCGGAGCGTACGTCGCATGCCGGGGAAAGGGTCTCGGCTTTGGAGGAGGCGGCGGCTTCGTTGCGGGAAGAGGTGATATATTATTTTCCTTGTTTTTTCCTTGTTTTTTTTTTCGTTTTTAGCGGTGCGTTGAGTGTTTATGTGCGTACCACTCTGGACGGAAACGTGCCGACCGTTTTGGTATATTTTTGTTCACCACGCGGGCGAAAGGGTTTCGACTCTGGAGAAGGTGGCGTCTTTGTCGCGAAAAGAGATGATACATTTCCCCAGCGTTTGGCGTTTTTTGTTTTTGTTTTGGCGTGTTTTGACTGTGGTTCTTGAGTGTAGGTGGTGTGGTGTTTGGTAGAATTTTGCGCCGGGGAAAGAGTTTCGCTTTTGGAGGAGGAGGGTCTTCATTGCTGGAAGATGTGATATTTGGAACTATAATACATACGTATATTCCCAGGTATTTGTGGCGTTTTGGGTGTGGTGAGTGTTTTGGCATGTACCTCTTTGGCCGGGAATGTCAGGACCATCTTGAATTTTTTTTTCGCGGCCAACGGTCCTTGAAGTTCTGTCCAGAGTGGTAGTCGTGACTAGTTTGATGTGTGGTCATTTTGCGCGGTAGGTGTATGTTTTGATGTGTTCGCCTGTGTGCTGGGATTATTTTGGTATTTTGTGCTTTTGGGCTGTGCTTTTGGGCGTGTGCTGTTTCTTTTCTTTTTTGTCGTGTTTTTTGTGTTGTCACGCGCGGCGAATAGCTGGGCGCTCATTTTTTTCTTGTCTGGCGCGCTCCACTTGCGTTGCGCTGCACTGCACTTCAGTGCGGTGCTCGCTTATATTACAACAGCAGTAGCGTTGCGCTGCACAGCGCTGCATCGCACTGCGCTGCACTACACAGTACAGGCGAAGCTGACTGTGGTCCGATTCGAGTTATTTTTCGATTTGATTTTTTCTATCAGAGACATTCTGTTTTGCTAAATGCACAGCACGGCATTGCACTGCGCTACCTGGTACTCAACCTGGCACACACACACTTCAGGCGACGCAGGCTGCAGTCCGGTTCGAGTTGATTTTCGGCTTCATTTTTTTGTTATCAGAGACGTGGTGTTCTGGTACTAGAGTACGGGTATACCTGCAACAGGGGGGGGCGATGTTATCGGGCGGTGCGATTTCCTACGTGAAGACGGTACTGTTAACTTTGTTTTGAAGGGTTTTCCCAGCGTACCCTCGTTTATTTGGGTGTATTCCCTTCCCGTAGCTACACACCCTGCACGCGACACTTACAAGCGTGCTGTTCGACCATAACCCCACCCGTCATGCAGCTGGCGGCGGCGACCAGAGGGCTGCGAGAGGCCGAGGAAAGGACCCGCGACGCCTTGGAGGAAGCGGCACGCAGTCGGGCGGAGGCGGACGGCCGTCGCGCGCGGTTGGAGGAGGCTCAGGAAGCTCTCCGATTGGCCGAACAGAGGTTGACCACGACGCACAGATGCTTGCTTTTCTGCTTTCGTGTTCTAGGTGGAGACGGGGGGGGTGCATTCAGTTTGTGCATGGCCGTAGTCGTATGACCATACCCCCTCACATCCCTACTATACCGGGACGGAGCACGTCGGGTTTTCACCAACCAGTCGTGTTCTAGGGGAGGGGGGGGGGGGGGGGGGGGGGGGGGGGGCAGTAGGGAAGGCCGACCCTTGGGCGGGGTGTTTCGAGTCCAGTGTCGTTGTGGTTGTTGTCGCCGTAGTTGTCGTTCTTTCTGACGCTGCCATTTACCGTTTTTGTTTCTCACTGTGTCCACTGTTATCGCTGTTGTTATCGCTTTTTGAGATGTCCTTATCTTTATTTTTTTCCCGTGCCGTCATCGCTATCGTTGTCGTCGTCACCTACCGCTATCCTTTGTCCTTGTCGCAAGTGCTGCCGTTTTTCTTTACAATGGGTATCCCGATTTACGAGCGCCCAGGATGAGAGCAGTTGGGACTTAGGCGCGGTTAAATCGGCATGTCCCGCTTGTACTAGAAGCTGTATATTTTTCACTACAGATAAGAGCAATGTGTAGTTTAGAGTGCTTGTGTTTCGGCTTGTCACGTGGCGCTCTTATAACCCATCCTTGTCCTTGTCGCAATCTTGCACACGGTTCAACGGTCCAATTAATCCAACGTTTGACTTCCTATTCCTCCTTCCTTTCTTCCCGCTCCCTCCTGCCGTCCTGTTGACATTTTTAACGATTTTTGACGTTTTTCTGCAGAAACACGCGAGTACCCGCTCTAGAGGCCGATTTGGAGGCCGAGCGGGCAGGGCGGAGGGAGTTAGAGGGCGCGCTAGAGGCGGTGGAGAGCAAGGCTCGTGACGCAGAAGGCCTTGCCCAGGAGACGGCTAGGGGCGGGGAGGAGATTATGAAAGCCCTATACGGGCAGGTGGATGCGTCGAATAAGGTGTGCGATGTCCCCGTCTCACGATGGCTTTGTGTTGGTTTGGTTTTGGTTCGGTTTGGTTTGTCTTGGTTTGGTTTGGTTTTTGGTTTGGTTTGGTCTGTTTTTGACTTCTGTTGGTTGCTTGGTTGCTTGGTTGATTTGGTTTGACTTGATTTGTGTTGTGTTGTTTTGTTCTGTTTGTTTTGTTTTGCTTTCTTTCTTTCTTTCTTTCTTTCTTTCTTTCTTTCTTTCTTTCTTTCTTTCTTTCTTTCTTTCTTTCTTTCTTTCTTTCTTTCTTCTTTCTTTCTTTCTTTCTTTCTTTCTTTCTTTCTTTCTTCTTTCTTTCTTTCTTTCTTTCTTTCTTTCTTTCTTTCTTTCTTCTTTCTTTCTTTCTTTCTTTCTTTCTTTCTTTCTTTCTTTCTTTCTTTCTTTCTTCTTTCTTTCTTTCTTTCTTTCTTTCTTTCTTTCTTTCTTTCTTTCTTTCTTTCTTTCTTTCTTTCTTTCTTTCTTTCTTCTTTCTTTCTTTCTTTCTTTCTTTCTTTCTTTCTTTCTTTCTTTCTTCTTTCTTTCTTTCTTTCTTTCTTTCTTTCTTTCTTTCTTTCTTTCTTTCTTTCTTTCTTTCTTTTCTTTCTTTCTTTCTTTCTTTCTTTCTTTCTTTTCTTTCTTTCTTTCTTTCTTTCTTTCTTTCTTTCTTTCTTCTTTCTTTCTTTTCTTTCTTTCTTTCTTTCTTTCTTTCTCTCTTTCTTTCTTTCTTTCTTTCTTTCTTTCTTTCTTTCTTTCTTTCTTTCTCTTCTTTCTTCTTTCTTTCTTTCTTTCTTTGTCATTTGTATGTTTGCGTTGTTGTTGGTATAAGTATGGACTGGGACGTATTGCCTGA